>MU105933.1:340603-378481 GCA_012274485.2 Sinapis alba | reverse complement strand
GAGAGAGAGAGAGAGAGAGAGAGAGAGAGAGAGAGGGATGGGTTGGTTTGTTAAGGAAAGAAGAAGAGGTGCTTGGAAGCGAGGATGGTTAGAAGAAACACTGTTCTCGTCTTCAACACCTCCTCTAGCACTACTAACTCTCTTTGCCATCATATCTCTGCTCCTCTTTCTCTCCTCCTACCCACGTTACAGGTACGAGGTTGAGAAAACCGCAACGAATCTCAAGCTCTTTCTGTTGTTCCTCCCATTTCTTTTTGTCTTTCTACTGGTCTCTCTGCAGTTCGTCCATCGAATTCTATTCAGATCCTCTTACTACGTCAGAGCGAACCAGGCTGCGTCCCTTTTTGGGGAAGGTCACTTTCCCTGGGGAGTCATGCTTATGCTAGTTCTTATACTTCTTTTGGTTTCTAAACAATCTTACTTTCACTCCTTATGGTACCAGACCTTATGATCTTTCCATCGTTTCTTTATTGTCCAGAAACATACTTTATAGATTGATATTTGTTTCTTGTAATCCACATCCAACTCTACACATGTGTTATGTGCTAACCTATTTTGATATATTGTTTCTTTTAGTAACAAATATGTCTGACAAGCTCGGATGAATACACAAATATTATACATGACATTTTTATCATTACGTATATGGCACACCAAATGATTAATCATAAAACTAAATGAGAAGCATTATTCCCAAAATAAATAAAATAAGATACTCTTCGATGTTAGTTTCAGCTTACCATAACAAATTAGTGTGTCCTTTCAAAGAAGATTGCCTTAGACCACTAGTTCCATGCCTGTTTGGAAGAAATTTCACAAAGTCGTTGAAATACTAGTTCGATTCCAGCTTTAGAGAGAACGCGTCGATATTAACAACTAAAAACTTCAGATATTTTAAAAAAGGAGATCGAATCATCTATAGTATTTGACCTTCAAGCTGTTTGGTCATATTTTGTATATAACATCAAAAACTATTTGAAACAAAATCTAGAGCAATATTTTAATCCACACAGCTGAAAAAAACTATTTTGTATGGACAACGCTTCTGACGGAGCGGAAGTAACCGTTAGTAACCGATAACGCGAAGGTAACGTTGAATTCTGAGAATACCCGTTATCTAAGCTTTCTTTAATCCGTTGAATTCTTTAGAATGCCCAGATAAAAGGAATCAAGAGTTGTTGTTTAATACAAAGCTATTAAGTTTTATAATTCAAATCAAAAAGGTATATCCAAAGAAAACAAAGCTCTCCTATATATAATCTCACAAACGAGATATATCTTCTAGGATTAGGAAAATAAGTAAAACTAATTAAGAAAATGATATTAAGTAAAAAGGAAAACTAAAACATGAAAGCCAAATAGAAATAGGAAGTATACGCTACATCAGGTCCCCTCCCGTACGGACGATTCGTCCATGAATCCGGACAGTGTAGCATCATCGGGTTCAAATTTGAACAAATGCTTTACATTGAAAACATCAGCAGTATGGATATGTGGAGGGAGAGCCGGCCGATATGCATTAGCATTAATTTTCTCAAGAATCTCGACTGATCCTATCTTTCGAGGCTTCAGTTTATTGTATTGTCCAGTTGCAAAACGTTCTTTGGTTAAGATTGCCCATACGTAATCTCCCACACTAAACTGAACTTCTCGACGATGTCGATCAGCCGCGGCTTTATACTGTCCCGTAGAAATGACCAAGTTGTCATGAGCTTGAGATTGAACGTGCGATAATTTGGTGAGGAGCTCGACCGCACGACCATGGAACTCCGCCGGATTAGGAATGGTAGTCAGGGCAATAGGACTGCGCGGGACATAACCATAGACGACTTTGAATGGACTGAATCCAAGACTTCTATTATGCGCATGGTTATGAGCAAACTCAGCTTGACACAAACACGAGTCCCACGAACGTATGTTATCTCCCACAAGGCAACACAGCATGTTGCCTAAAGATCGATTTACAACTTCAGTTTGACCATCTGATTGTGGGTGATATGCATAACTCATGTTCAAACTGGTTTTGAGGAGCTTCCAAAGAGACCGCCAGAAATGGCTTATAAAACGAGAATTTCGATTAGATATGATCGACGTTGGTAGCCCATGAAGATGATAAACTTCCCGAAAGAATAAAAGAGCCACTTGAACCGCATCAGTCGTTTCTTACACAGAATAAAATGAATCATTTTCGAAAAACGATCCACTACAAGAAAGATCGAATCATTGCTTCGCTGAGTCCATGGAAGTCCAAGGACGAAATCCATGCTCAAATCGCTCCATGGTTGAGTTGGAACCGGCAAAGGCAAATAAAGCCCAGCATTAGATGCTTGACCCTTAGCTTGCTGACAAACCGTGCAACGAGCCACAAACCGTTCCACATCCCGTCGTAAAGATGGCCAGAAGTAGGAGTCAGAAACCAACTTCAATGTTCTGTCCCGACCCACATGTCCTTCGCTATGCAGTTCTTTAATAATTTGTAGTCGGAAACTGCTAGTGGGCACGCATAAGCGATTGCCGCGAAAGATGAACTGGTCCACCATCGAGTATTCGGAGACTACTCCGTTTGCTAGATCAGTCCATATGGGCGTGAAGAACGAATCCGAAGGGTACAACTCAGAAAGACACTCAAAACCCGGAACAGAGACTTGTAGTGTTGCCACGAGAGAGTGTCTGCGACTCAAGGCATCAGCAACCTTGTTCAACTTCCCAGACTGGTGTTTAATAACAAATGTAAACTGTTGAAGATAGGCTGTCCACGAAGCATGCCTTGCGGAAATTTTATCTTGCGAGCCTAAATATTTTAAGGCGACATGATCCGTAAACAAAACAAACTCCGTGTGTGCTAAGTAATGACGCCAATGCTTGATGGCTTGCACTATTGCATAGAACTCAATATCATACGTGCTATACCGAACCCGAGCGCCGGCCATCTTCTCGCTGTAATAGGCAATAGGACGACCTTGCTGGCTTAAGACTGCTCCAATACCCAACTTACTAGCATCACAATGGAGTTCAAAAGGTAACTCAAAATCAGGAAGCACAAGAATAGGTGCTGTCGTAAGTTTCAGTTTGATGACTTCAAACGCACGAGATGCCTCTGGTGTCCATTCAAACGTCGTTGACTTCATGCAATCGGTTAAAGGTGCCATGATTGAACTGAAATTATGAACAAACCTCCTGTAGAAAGAAGCCAATCCATGGAAGCTTCGAACCGCTGTGATTGTCGTTGGTGCGGGCCAAGAAGAAACCGCAGCTACCTTCTGTGGATCCATGTGCAGACCCGAGGCTGAGACAACGTAGCCGAGTAATAGGACCTCCGATACTCCAAACTCGCACTTGTGCTGTGCTATGAAAAGCTTTTCTTGCCGCAATACCAGTAAGACATCGCGGAGATGTCGCATATGATCATCCAAAGTTGCGCTGAAAATAAGAATGTCATCAAAGTAGACGACAACAAACTTGCCAATGAATGGTAGCAGAGCTTGATTCATGACGCGCATAAATGTACTAGGGGCATTAGATAACCCAAACGGCATTACTAGCCATTCAAATAATCCCTCTCTTGTTTTGAACGCAGTCTTCCATTCGTCTCCTGGTCGGATACGAATCTGATGATAGCCACTCTTCAAATCCAATTTGGTGAATATGGACGCCTTACCTATCTGATCCAGGAGATCATCGAGGCGTGGAATAGGAAATTTGTACCTCGTTGTAATTTTATTTATCGCTCGGCTGTTCAATGCACATTCGCCAGGTTTTATCTTTCTTGGGAATGAGAAGAGCTGGGACCGCACATGTGCTCATGCTTTCCCGTACGTACCCTTTAAGGAGCAGCTCCTCCACCTGTCGTCGTAACTCTTCGTGTTCTTCCGGGCTCATCCGGTAATGCGCGCGGTTAGGGAGCACAGCGTTGGGAACAAGGTCGATGTGATTCTGTATATCCCTTAGAGGTGGCAATCCCACAGGTAGTTCTTCTGGGAAAAGGTCTTTAAATTCGTCAATGATGGCAGAGAAAGAAGAAGGGACGGCCTCTGTACGAGCGGGTGTCGGGTCCATGGCTACTAAGGCGTAAAGAGGACAAGACTCTCGCAGTTCTTCTTCAAATTGCGCTTTAGAGACAATTATCAAACTTTGTTTGAATGGGCTATGGTCCTTGGGTAGTGGAACATCTGCTTCCGGGGATTGTAGTAATGTGATTTTTCTTCCGTGAAACATGAATGAATGTGTGTTTAGCTTCCCATTGTGAAACACCTCCCTATCATATTGCCATGGTCTACCGAGAATAATATGAGACACATCGATGGGAGCAATGTCACAATAGAGTGAATCTTTGTAAAAAGACCCAATCGATAATGACAATAAGGTTCGTTGTGAAACGTGAACCTCAGCACCGGTTTGCATCCATGATAGGCGATATGGATGCGGGTGTGTTTCTGCTGTCAAGGCGAGCTTGCGGACGGCCTCCTCTGAAATGACATTGGCCGAACAACCTTAGTCAACAACAAAACGGCACACCTTCCCTTTTACCGTACAAGTAGAGTGAAATAACGCAGTCCGTTGCCATGCTTCACTTGTTTTGGAGCAATGCAATTTCTTCGTAACATGAGTAGTCTTCCGGTGTCGCCATTGACCTGTTCTTCCTCGACGTCATCAAATTTCCCTTCCTCCATATCATATATAGGATCTCCGGTAATCTCTCTCTCATCTGCTAGCAACCCACGCCGACCATGAGTAGGGCAGGCTGTCTGGATATGTCCACGCTCCCCGCAAGGAAAACAACGTAATGCATTTGGGCGAGATGGTCGTGCCTCTGCGTTTGGAGTGACAGGATCAGTAGAACGGGTCGTTGATCGTGTTCCTGTCGGTGTGTCTTATGTTTTGTTGTCGTCGATGAGGGTTGCTGAATTACGTTGTCTATTATTCCCAGACCATGGTTAGCATTAAATCGGGATTGTTGCTCAACCAATAAAGCACGTTGTCGTGCTTCTGAGACAGAACAAGGGTCAAATTGGTGTAACATAGTTTGAAGTTGAGGACGTAGTCCTGCGATAAACCGTGCGACCAAATGATCCTCTGAGTCGTGGATGTCCATTCGAGTTAACATCTGGTAAACTTCATTCGAGTAGTCTTCCACCGAACGAGTTCCTTGACGAATGTTATGAAATTTTTGAAATAACAAACGTTCAAAGTTATACGGAATAAATGTCTTCCTCATATGTTTTTTAATGTATCCCAAGAGGTAATTTTTTCTTTTCCCCGTCGTGTGCGAGAAAGTTTGAGTTGATTCCACCAGGAAGCGGCATGACCGCGGAATCGGGTAGTCACGAGAGCTACTTGTTTGTTGGCTGGTATGTCTTTGAATTCCATGAATTCGTCGATGGTGACGAACCAGTCAAGAAGATCCTCTGGTTGAGCGCCACCATGAAACTCAACGATTGTCATCGCCGGTTCTGTTTTGTTGGCCGCGATTGTGCTGTTGGCGCTGGTTGTTGATGTTTTCTCCAAACGGGTTGTCAGCGCTTGAGCCATCTTCGTCTTCTTCAAAGACAGGATTGTGATGATGGTTGTTGCGGTGCTGTGGTGCTGTGTTAGCAGCGAGAGCTGCGTTTGCTGTGAACGCTGCTTGAACTCCGGCTTGAATTGCTTCAGCCATTGTTCGTCTCATATTATCCTGAAAGTTTTCTTGAAAATCCTCCAAGAATTGTTGCATATGTGTCCAGTCGTTGGCTGGTTCTTTGCCTGGTCGAGGAGCCATCACAAGATCGATACAACGATAGGAATCGAAGTCTAAGGTCTCTGATACCAACTGACGGAGCGGAAGTAACCGTTAGTAACCGATAACGCGAAGGTAACGTTGAATTCTGAGAATACCCGTTATCTAAGCCTTCTTTAATCCGTTGAATTCTTTAGAATGCGCAAATAAAAGGAATCAAGAGTTGTTGTTTAACACAAAGCTCTTAAGTTTTATAATTCAAATCAAAAAGGTATATCCAAAGGAAACAAAGCTCTCCTATATATAATCTCACAAACGAGATATATCTTCTAAGATTAGGAAAATAAGTAAAACTAATTAAGAAAAGGATATTAAGTAAAAAGGAAAACTAAAACATGAAAGCCAAATAGAAATAGGAAGTATAGGCTACATCAGCTTCCCTCAAGTGGAGCAAATAGGTCAGGAGACTCAGGACATATGCTGATTACTAGGCAAACTTCTCTTATCGAAGTACAAACCAGGCAGGATGAACGAGGCTTCATGTATAACTCATTTCCAAGGTGACAATCAATAAAGGCTTCAATTCAATTGTGTCTTGGGTCTCCATACCATCTGGCCCATTTGCGTCTGATGCTCTCTTAGCTGTTGCTCTTTTTTTGCGCAGGAGCATTGTTGCTAATAATGCCACAAGACAAATCTCTTTGGTAAATAAAAAAGGAGTGAAAGAGATATGATAACGATTTCCAGATATCCTTCTGACACACGGTAAGCTGATGCAACTTTTATGGATAAAAAGTCACAAAGGACACATAGAAAGGAGAGCTTGAAATCAGCCAAGGCACATACGCCAGTTAAGCAAGTCTTTCTTGGAAACAGAGCAAGTGAATGCCCCATGCCACTTGCACTTGGGATTAGTCTACGCAGAAGCTATGTTCATAGGCTCATAGCATCATCGCAAATGAGCAATAATAAAATACCTATTTGAGATACTCATCACAGCAATAAAATTCCTAGTTATGACTCCCTCGTTAAACCAACCAAGACGAAGAGATGTTTACATTGTTTAGAATAAAAAAAGTGTTTGATCTCAGTAGGTGCTTTGCTAAAACCTTCGTAATCCTAGCCTTTCCAATTGTCGCATAGAAAATGAGTAGCTTCTTTTTTGAACCTGAGATTTTTTAGTATTGCAATGTTTTTCAGCAACTGAATCTGAAGGAACAACGATAATAATTGGATTCGATTTTCACTCGCTGAAAAGAATATAGCAAACCCAAAAAATTGTTTAGAAAATTGAAACTTCATCTGTAGAGAAACGACCTTGGCTCCCTTGTAACAAACGAATCAAAACACAAAGTATGTTTGGCAAGTCCTTCTCCAAACCGGAGACAAACTCAAAATCACTATGAATCGAATATGTTACAGGCCTTGCACTAGTTGCGTGTTCTATGAGAGATTATAAGTTTATGTATGTTGTATCTAACAATGAGAATTGAGACCTATATTTATACTAGACCTGATCATGTTAATCCTTGCAGTATAAGGATTAACATATTCTAAAACTATAGAGAATTGCATAGACTAACATTTTATGTGTTGTTTCCGGTCCAAACCCGAAGCCCATAGCAAGCCCAGCTCAAGATGGCCCAAGAGACACAAAGCCTCACATTCTCCACCTTGACTCTTCGGGACATTTCTCGACTTCTCCGCTTCTCCTTCTCTCTCTCTGCGAAAAAAAAATCTGAAGCACAGACGAGCTCGCCTCCTCGTCTTCTTCAAGCTTCGTCCGTTCCTCGACGTCGCTTCACCGGAGATGCATGCCCTTCTCCGATCCTAGCTTCCTTTCTCACCCTGTGACGCTCCCTCTCTTCGATTCTCCGTGACCAAGACAAGACCCCGACAACGTCGCCGCTTGTCTTCACCGGCGTTAGCTCCTACTGCTTCCGCCACTGAAACCTTAGGTTTGTTTTGCTCTCTCTTGTCTGTTTCCTTAGACACCAAAAAAAACCCTAACCTTTGATTTTATTTCCAGCTCGTGCTATGATGAATCCAGCAAGACCTTTGACTTTCGTGATTACCCGGTAGCAAGATTCCTTATGCTTACCTCACGACATCTTTGAAACTGAGTCAGATTTGTCAAAACCACAAAGGTATCTCCTTTTGTTTTGACTTCTTTAGCTTCCTATATACGTGTTTTTATTTAGCTCTTTGGAACCTTGCAACAAGAATTTTCTTTTGTTTTAACTCATCTTCTTGTTGACTTAGCTCATGGTGTCGACGTCTCTTCACCACCGTAGCTTCCTCAGGTAACCAATAGAATTGTTTCTTCAATTTCTTTTAGAGCTTAATAATGTAAAGCAATAACCTTTCTTGTTTATTTGTTTCCAGCTTTGCTGCAACCAACACGTACTCCTTCAGGTGTAACATCTGATTCTTTTATTTTTATTTTAATGATTTTCCAGGTTCTGTTGAAGCTTATTCCACCCAAAAAATATTCTTTGACTAGTATTTCTTGAATAATTTTGCAAGTTCTGTGTATAGACGTCTCTTGTCTACAACCATCATTCTTCAAAGGTAATTATCTGAGTTCATCTTTCCCAAGCTTTGTAACTTCCTGTCGAACCATCAGTTTACTTTTCTTGAAACTGATATTTTCTTTTGTGGCTTTTCCGCGAGGTGAACAATTCGACAGCACTGTCACCTGCAGCCACACGAGACCTACTAAGGCAGAATCTTGAGGATCTCCAAGCATGCCTTGAACTTCTTTCCAGGTAAACACTTAGTTAGGAAATCTGCCGGGTTGATAGATGTGTGAATTTTATGAACCGTAACATCACCAACCTCAATTATGTCTCTCATAAAATGTAGTCTAGTGTCTATATGCTTAGTTCTTTCATGAAATCCTCCATTATTAGCTAAATGTATAGCACTTTGTGAATCTGAAAACACTCTCACATCATCTTGATTGAAACCCAATTCACTAATAAAACCCTTAAGCCATAAAGCTTCTTTAAACGCTTCGGCTCAAGCCATATATTCTGATTATGTCGTTGATAGTGCAACAATGTGTTGGAGACCTGATCTCCAGCTTATTGTGTTTCCTCCGACTTGAAACACATATCCCGTAACGGATCTTCTTCTGTCTAAATCGGTTGCATAGTCTGCATCACAATATCCTCGTACCATAAAACTTTCTCCTTCTGTAAAAATTAAGTCTGAATCTAGAGCTCCTTTTAGGTATCTCATCACCCACTTAACAGCTTCCCAGTGTTGTCTTCCTGGTCTGCTCATATAACGGTTGATCAAACCTACTGCGAAACATAAGTCTGGTCCAGATCCCACCATTGCATACATTAAACTCCCAACTGCTGATGCATATGGTACTTCGCTCATGAATCTTGCTTCCACGTCTTATTGTTCCTGTGTCAAACTTTTAAGCTTGAACTGTGGTCCAATAGGTGTAACCACTGCTTTGCTATCGACCATGTTAAAAGTTTCTAGCACCTTCTGCAAATACTTACTCTGCGATAGTTTTAGAGTTCCTTTCTTCATGTCTCTTATAATATCCATCCCAAGTATTCTTGAAGCTGCTCCAAGGTCCTTCATCTCAAATTCTTTCTTTAAGCTGTCTTTGACTCTCTTAATTTCTTTAGAATCTTTAGATGCTATTAGCATGTCATCGACATAGATCAAGAGATAAACCACATGAAATAAATCTGAACCTTTAATGTAGACACAAGGATCGTATGCACTTCTGTAGAAACCTTGTTCTTTCATGAAACTGTCAAATCTCCTATTCCACTGTCTTGGTGACTGTATTAATCCATAGAGAGATTTTAACAGGAGGCAAACTTGATCTTCTTTTCCCTTCTCAACAACTAAGAGCCAAATGAATGCAGTTACATTGAGAAGTGGAAGACAGCTCAGCCAGAATGTGAAGGAAGGTATCACCATTGATGAGTTTGTAGGGATTAAACATGCTGAAAAAGATGACGCCCACCCAATATTGGTTGATACTCCTGAGTATAGCACCATTCTTTTTCCAGAAACGGAAGATACTGATCAAGTTGATGAGTTGGAGGAACAGAATTCCAACCTTGGTGAAAACGAAGTGCAATCGGAAAATGAAGAGAGTGTCGCCCGACACCAACACAGCATCGATCGGCACCCACAAGGTGTCGACCATCATCCTCGTGTTGTCGATCGACACCCGGTTATCCCTGATCCTCAAATTTCCAAATCAGCTCAACCGGTCCCACCTAGAGTTTATGTCCCCAAAACTCCCTTTCCTCAAAGCCAATCGAAGTGAATCGAGAAATAGATAAATGATCTGCAAAAAGATATTCGATAGAATAATTGTCGAGATTCAACTTGGTGACACCATAAAAATTGCTCATACAATAAAGAAATATTTAAGAGATGCGGATACCAAAGGTTTTGAAACAAAAGAGAACCATATAATGATTGTTGGCGAAGATATAAGTGCCGAGATTCAAGGAAATAAACCCTCCAAACTTCAACACCCTGGTAGTTTTGTTCTTGATTGCAACATCCACAGTGTGCGATTTCAGAGATTTCTCTGCGATATTGGCTCCGGTGTGAATTTAATGCCTTATTCTGTTGCAAAAGCCCTTGGGATGACTGAATTCAAACCAACCAGAATCACTCTCATCCTCGCTGATAGATCTGTTAGAGTACCAGAAGGTATCCTTGAAGACGTTCCCATAAAAATAAACGATTGCGTTATACCTGCGGATTTCATCGTACTAAAATACTAGAAAGAACCTAAAGATCCCCTTATTTTCGGAAGGCCGTTCCTAGAACCAGCTGGAGCGATCATTGCTGTTAAGGAAGGACGCATATGTTTAAACATCGGAGATATAGTAATGGCCTTTGACATGGAAAAATTAGTCAAGAAACCCTTGATCGATGATCAAACTTACGCTGTAGATTATCTCTCTGGACTTGCTGATGAATCTTTTATGGACGTTAGTTCGAATGATCTTAGAGAGAACTCTCACAACTCATGAGTAAATTTTTAGTATAGATGACCGAGCCGATGAATGTGCTAGATTGCTAGATGCAGCTGAGGGAGTCATGAATATCGATGCGGCGAAAATAGAAATTCCAAAGAATATCAACCGACGTCCAGCAAAGTCAAAAGACTGGATTAAGGAAAAAACCCCAACAATGGCATTGAAGCAACTTCCCGCTGGGCTTAAATACAATTTTCTCTATAAAAATTCTTATCCCGTCATCGTAAACGCTAATCTGAGCGCTGGAGAAATGGCTTTGTTACTCAACAAGCTTCGTATTCACCGAAAAGCTTTTGGGTATTCCCTTGACGACATTCCAGGCATCTCACCTGATTTATGTATGCATCAGATACACCTAGAAGACGAGTCAAAATCATCTGTTGAACACCAAAGGAGGTTGAATCCCAACTTGAAGGAAGTAGTTAAGAGCGAAATTTTGAAGCTCCTGCAATCAGGAATAATCTATCCAATTTCAGACAGTAACTTGGTGAGTCCAGTACACGTCGTTCCTAAGAAAGGAGGTATCACTGTAGTGAAAAATGATAAGGATGAACTGATCCCGATGAGGACTGTAACTGGACACAAGATGTGCATTGATTACAGAAAGCTAAATGCTGCCACTAGGAAGGATCATTCCCCCTTCCCTTTCATAGATCAGATGTTGGAAAGACTTGCAAACTACCAATATTACTGTTTCCTCGATGGTTATTCTGGATTTTTCCAAATTCCTATCCATCCAGACGACCAAGCAAAGACTACCTTCACATGTCCTTACAGCATATTTTCTTACTGCAAAATGCCCTTTGGACTTTGTAAACGCACCTGCTACATTTCAGAGATGTATGATGTCCATTTTCACATATATGATCGAAGATTTCATAGAAGTCTTTATGGAAGATTTTTCAGTCTACGGTTAAGACTTCACGTCATACCTCAACAACTTATGCAAGGTATTAGCCAGATGTGAAGAGAAGAACTTGGTTCTGAACAGAGAGAAATGTCATTTCAGGGTTAACGATGGGATTGTTCTAGGACATAAAGTTTCAGCTGCTGCTATTGAAGTAGAGAGAGCTAAAATTGAAGTAATGACAAGCCTTCCAGCCCCTACTAACGTGAAAGATATAAGAAGTTTTCTAGGGCATTCTGGGTTTTACAGGAGATGCATAAAATACTTCAGCAAAATGGCTAGACCTCTTATTGCACTCTTGTGCAAAGAAGTTAAATTTGAATTTACTCCTGAATGTTTGGAAGCTTTTAAAGAAATCGAAAGCGCTCTTGTGAGCGCTCCCATTGTGCAAGCTTCAGATTGGAGTTTACCTTTTGAAATAATGTGCGACGCCAGCAATTTTGCTGTAGGCGCTGTACTTGGGTAGAAAAGGGACAAAAAGCTGCACGCTATCTACTATGCTAGTAGAACTCTTGATAACACACAAAGAAATTATGCCACAACAGAGAAAGAGCGGCTGGCTGTTGTTTTCGCTTTCAAAATTTTTTGATCCTACCTAGTCGGTTCTAAGTTTGTTATTCACACCGATCACGCTGCTTTGAAATACTTAATGCAAAAGAAGGACGCTAAGCCAAGACTCATGCGATGGATCTTGCTGCTGCAAGAATTCGATATTGAGATTAAGGACAAAAGAGGAGTGGAAAGCGGTGTTGCAGATCACTTGTCACGAATAAGAATCAAAGCCAATGTCCCAATCGACAATTTTCTACCTACAGAAAACGTCTACAAAGCCGAGTCAACATTCATTGGACATGTTGCGTTGAACACAGAAAAAGCAACGATCGATACTCCAAAGTATTTGATCAATACCTCGTCAAGAAACAAGGAGATAGTTGAGATTGAGATAAAATTTGCTTGTAACCCTACGCAAACCGGATTGGATTCTCTCGGAGGTAGAAGTTTAAGTCGGTGTGTGTGTGCGTTAAATGCGACTAGATCAGACAGGACATGGTACGCCGATATAGTAAACTATCTTGCTGCAGAAGTAGAACCAGAAATGTTCAAAGGATATGCAAAAAGAAATTCTTGAGAGAAGCTCGAAGATATCACTGGGATGAGCCTTATCTTTATAAGCATTATATGCTGACATCATTTACAGACGATGCATTGCGAAAGTTGAATTCTCATATATCCTATTTCACTGCCATGGATCAAATTACGCTGGACACTTTGCAAGTTTCAAAACAGTAGCAAAGATTCTCCAAGCAGGTTTCTGGTGGCCTACTATGTTTCGAGATGCTCACACTTACATAGCACAATGTGATTGTTGTCAAAGAAGAGAAAAAATCAGCAAAGGACACGAAATGAAGCAGAATTTTATACTTGAAGTTGAAGTGTTTGACTGCTGGGGCATTGATTTCATGGGACCTTTCCCTTCTTCTAACGAGAATAAATAAATTCTAGTTGCTGTTGACTATGTATCCAAATGGGTGGAAGCGATAGCAACTCCGAAAAATGATGCCGCCGTAGTAATAAATTTTTTCAAGAACATCATTTTCCTGAGATTTGGAGTTCCTCGAGTGGTAATAAGTGATGGAGGTTCTCATTTCATAAACAAATTGTTTGAGAAGCTGCTTCGGAAAACACGGTGTTCACCATCGAGTAGCAGCTCCCTATCATCCTCAAACTAGTGGACAAGTAGAAGTTTCCAACCGCCAGATCAAGGAAATCCTAGAAAAGACAATAGGAAAATCAAGGAAAGATTGGTCTACTAAGTTAGATGACACACTTTGGGCAGTACAAGACCACTTATAAAACACCACCCGGAACTACGCCATTCCATCTACTGTACGGAAAAGCTTGTCATCTTCCAGTTGAATTAGAACATAAAGCAGCATTGGCTGTAAGAATGACAAATTCGATATGAAGCCAGCTGTAGAAAAGAGATTAATTCAAATCAACAAGTTAGAAGAGATTAGACATCAAGCTTATGAAAAAACGATGATCTACAAAGAAAGTACAAAAGCCTACCACGATAAGAAGATTTTCTCTAGACATTTTGAACCAAATGACCGGGTGCTTCTGTATAACTCTCGGTTAACATTGTTCCCTGGAAAATTGCGTTCGTGCTGGTCTGGTCCTTTCACTATCAAAGAAGTCAAACCCTATGTAACCTTTGTCCTAATTAACTCTAGAGGAGAATTATTCTTAGCAAATTGACAACAAGTGAAACACTATTGGGCACAAGCAGAGATTCCAAGAAGTCAAAGCAGACGCTTGGAACTTCTTGATAAAGAATGATCTGCTATCTTTAGTCAAGCTAACGACTTAAAACAAGCGCTTCTGGGAGGCAATACACAGGTAAGTTTAGGTACTAACAATTTTAAAAAAACTAACTAATTAAATTTACTAAGTATTTATTAAAAACTTAAACAAAGTTATAAGGAAAAGAATCGATAAAACTGAAGAGCATCGATTGACACCCGGTAGTGTCGATCAATACCCCAATCCGACATATAGTTGCATGTTGCTCGATACCCTCGTTCATAACGAACAAACCCGAAAAACAAAACAAAAATCGCCCCTTTTTGCTTTCTCTCTCGAAATTCAACTAATTTCTGTGATTTCAAGCTCTAATCCACTTGATTTTTGATTCTCTTATTGTCTATAACTTCCAAATTCATAGAATCACAAGGTATGTCTCCAAAATCTCTTATTTTTGAGAAAACTAGAGTTCATACAAAAATCGGATTAGAATGAGAATTGAGGCTTAATTAGAAACATTTAGGGTGTTGGAATGTTGGAATAGAGTTTGTCTACTGATCCTATGTCCGATTACAACATGTTGCAAATGATTTGAACCCGAACCATGAGAGTTGTGATTCGCGAACGAGTGTCGATCAACACCCGTAAGGAGCATCGATCGACACCGTTCACTGTTACATGTGAGTTGCTTATTTCTTTTGTTGTTTTGAAAGTAGAGGACACCGAGGAGGACTAGCACTCCATCTCTTTTCCCTTAAAAACTTATGTTTAATATTTTTATTTTATTTTGCTGTGATAATTAGACATATTTCTATTTTATTATGCTCAATTATGAAATATTTGCTTTCATTTGCTATTTAACGTGTGTTTGAATGTCTAACAGTGCCAACTAAGCTGACTGATGAACCAAAGAGGGGATTCAGAACATTCCCACACACTAACTTGAGACTAGTTTCATTTTGTCGAGAGAGCATCGATCGACACCAAGTCTGGTGGGGATCGATACTAACGACAGAAAGGTACATCATTCCATTTCAATTAAATAGCAAGTTCATATTTATTTATTTCCTAATCCAATCTCAGACTGAGCTACACTGGGACAGTGTCGTTTAAGTCCGGGGGAGGTAGTTGCTAACTTTGTTTTCTATTTTGGATTTTTGTTGTCATAAAAAATTATAAAAATAAAAATGTTTTATTACGGTTTTATCGAGACAAAACAGAGTCATAAGGATAATGAACTGATTCTCGGAGCGATGTCACTTAACCACAATCCTAGCACCATTCAGAGGATATAGGATCAGAAAAGTTTAAGTGGATCTAAACCGCCAATAACATTCATACTTGCTAGAATCCCAGAAGGAACCAAAGCTTACTTCCAACCTAATCAACATTATCTGCCTATTTTGGGGATTAAGATACATTGGAACGGGTTCTTCCTGCAAGTCTGGAAGGTAAAAGTCTATAATTCTGATCCCCATATTCTCCTTTCTTCGGCGTTTATATATAAGGTAAAGGAAAGATGAAATGATTTCCCAAGAGATGCGGAGGGGTAGGAGTGTCTCCCGCGACCCCATTATTCCAATTCTTGAAGGAATGACCACACATTGTGGCAGAGCGAGGGATAGGAACATTTCCTATCACCCTACTATTTGCCTACACTTTAAAAAAAAAAAAAGAAGTAAAAAGATTCAGAGAAGAGAAAAAAGAAAAAGGAAAGAAATTAGAAAAAGACTGCATGACAACTTGTTTGAGTTGAATCCATGTGTCCATTGATCAATACTTCCAAGACAAAGCCTACACTTTATTTTATGCAAGAAACTAAGTTAGTGGAGGGGTATGTCAGTGGAACTCTACCAGTGTTATGGTATGACATGGTTGCTAAGCTTGAGCTGAATAAGTGAAAACACCTCAAATATGTTTGCTACAGGTTTATGGCAATGGTGATGCTCTAAATAACTGGTGAGTCCTCGCATTTTCAAACTTCTTCCATTGGAACATTCTATGTTTTGCTTGAGGACAAGCAAAGGATAAGTCTGGGGAAGTTGATATGTCATAGTTTTTATTTGTTTTCCACCATGATATAAGTCTTTTATTTAACATATTACTATGTAAATGTAGTTGTTTTAGACACTTTACAGGTCTAGGTACTTGTTGGAAGAAAGTATAGTGTATAGAGTGTTTTGGAGCAATTGAAGAAAGACCCCTGAAGACATGAAGTCAGAGTCTGTTCTTACTACCAGTGTCGATTGATAGTACACCTTAGTGGTTATCGATACCAAGTGTATCCGAGATATTAATGAAGATTTGAAGATTTTACAAGTTTCACCCAAAACTTCCAAGAATTATACAAGAGACCAAAAACGAGTCTTAGGCTATTTATTAGGTTAAGCAGCCACCTTGTGGCAGAGAGTTCTTTATACGTTTTACAAGCTACACTTAGAGAGAGAAGAGAGATCGGAGAGAGAGAGATCTAAATCCTTTTGAGAGAAGATCTTGAACTCCCTTGCTTTGTTCTTCATCTTGTTTTCTATTCAATTACTTCAGTTATTCATTGTGTATTTTGTGATTATGTCTGAGTAATTCCTTGTTATATTTAGCTTTTAAAGGGTTAATTATGCTTTGTTGATTTGAAGTTTATTTAGAGATCTACCATGTTCTTCATCTAAGTTGTTTTTATTGCTAAACCTTAGGATTGATCACCCTAGATTTAGATCTTAGGATTGTTTGGTGTAGGCAAGAGCCTAGTCAACCTCGTGAATAAAACTTAGACGATCTAATCAAGTAAAGTCGTAGGAAAGTAGATTTAGGTGATTAGATAACAAATCAAACCTTTAACCCAATTCTGTTTCGAAGTAGCATCTATCGACACCGAAAGGCATCGATCGATACTCCCCTAGAACCCACGATAGTAGGAAACCTGGTAGGAAACGTTTTAGTATCATTATATGCGATAGTTGAATGATTATATGTGTGGTTTGAGTTTAAGAACATTATCTGATCTCTGATAAAACATTAGTTGCATTCATAAACCTGAAAGAATACATGAATCTAATCTCCCTCATTTCTAGAAACTACAATCTTCTTTATATTATTATTTACTGTTTTTATTCATATTCTTCTAGCTTTATTTCAAAGACAATAGGTTTATTGTGTAATCTCAGAGTCTATGTGAATCCGATCCCTAAATACTACGATTTGACCTCTTATTTGAGAGAGTTAGAACAAACGCTTAGGGTAATTTGAGCAATATCAATATGCCATCTGCTCATCCACCTGGGTCTTGAATAACTCTGGATAATATGCCCTCATCATGATTGCACGCTCTTTCGTAGTCTCACGTATCCCATCACGCACCCATACTACTTCGACTATAGGAACTCTCTTCCTCATAATTTTCTCATATGGAAGTCTCGTCACTTGTATCGGTTTTCCCTGGGTCGACAGACCCAAACCCAATCTTCAGGCGGCTGCGAGACAATTAATGACGGATCCCTTACAACCTTCCTCAATTAAGACACATGGAAAATATCATGGAATGGATGAAGCTCATCAGACAATTCTAAACGATAAGCTACTGGTCCAACTCGTTCCATGATCATAAACGGTCCCATATACCTCAGTTGTAGTTTCCCCATCTTTGTTGTCCTATCCTTTCCCACGAACATAAACCTGATGCTCTGCTTTCACTAACTGACATGTTGGACACTTTTCCACCCTTCTGGCTACATCCCTTTTCATCCCTGACCAGTGGTAGAACTGCTTAAGGCGTGGTACATCTTCGTTGCACCTGGTTGTATGGAGAACTTAGATTGGTGTGCTTCCTTCAGTATCTTTTCCCTTAATTCCTTATCGTTTGGGACACATACCCATCCATGGAAGATGACTTTTTCTTTAGTGGTCTTCCAATACCCCACAACACCATCTTCGACCATCTTAACCAACACTTCATCGTCCACTTGGGCCAATCTTATTTGAGTTAGAAGATTGTGGTAACCAAAATTCACACCATCGATTTCCGTTCATCGGAGGAAAGTTAGGAAACCCTAGCTTTCCCTGAGGTCCCGGATTTCTGCAAAGCCTAATGTTCAAGAAATCAAACAATCAATACAAACGAGATAGTAATTCGTAAAGCAAAAAAAAAGAGCAAGGAAGATCTTATTTTCGAAGAGCGAGTACAATAGGTAAAGCCTTCGACTACAATGTCCACGCCCTAGGGCGGGGTTGATCTTCGAGCAATGTACCCGCCCTTGGGCGGGATGGTTTGCCTTGGATCGTCCCCTCCCTAGGGAGGGTTGTTTGAGAAAGAGACGTCCCCACCCTAGGGTGGGGTTGACTGTGAGTCGTCCCTGCCCTAGGGTGGGGTGGTTGGTTCATGCATCTTCCCCGCCCTAGGGCGGGGTGGATGGTCCATGGGATGTCCCCCTAGGGCGGGGTGGTTTGGCTCCAGAATTATTTGTTGATTGTCCCCATTTGATCGTTGAACATTGTTCCAAAGCTTGTTTCCTAGACCTTTCCGAAGTTATCTCGAGAGGTTGTTTTGAAAGAGTTGGATGGTAACATTGGACGTTGATCTTGAGATCAGCATTTTTGGTTCCAACAGGCTCGAAAATCATTCTTTGGGAGATTGGAAAATATTTTGTCGAGGATCTCCTCTTTGGGTTCTTTACGAAGTTTTACTTAGAGAACATAAACTTTCACTGCGGTGGTTTTCAGGCGTTGACTCCGGCCAATTTGCAATGGCTGCAACTTTCTCGGGATATGTTGCATCTTTCTTCGGAGACAACATGACCCAAGAACCCAATATGCCTTTGCCAAAAACTGCACTTGCTTAGCTTAGCAAACAACTTATGCTCTCTTAGTTTCTCCATGACCACTCTTAGATGTCCCTTGTGCTCCTCTGAACTTTTCAAGAACACCAAAATATTGTTGATAAATATGATTACAAATTCGTCCAAGAACTCGTGAAACACCCCGTTCATTAGTTTCATAAACGCCGCTTGAGCATTCGTCAACCCAAAGGGCATGACCACGAACTCGAAATGGCCATACCTTTTCCTGGATGTGGTCTTCCGAACATTTCCTTCTGCGACAGGAATTTGATGGTAACCCAATGACAACTCGACTTTTGAAAACCACGATGCTCCCTTGAGCTGATCCAATAACTCATCAATCCGCACAACGGGTATTTGTTCTTGATCATCACTTGTTCAGCCCCCGATAATCAATGCACAAGCGAAAACTTCCATCCTTCTTCTTAACAAACAACACTGGTGCACCCCACGGTGACTTGTTTTCGGCATGATGAACCCATTCTCGATCATTTCCTCCAGTTACTTCTTCAACTCTGCCATATCCGTTGGAACCATGCGATAAGGGGCCTTGGAAATAGGAGCAGTTCCAGGCTTCAATTCTATCGTGAATGGTTCATCCCGCGATAGCGGTAATCCGGTGAGCTTTTGAAATACATCTTCAAATTCTTGCACCACTGGCATTTTGCCCAACAACACTTCTTGGTCCGCCCTAGCATCGGTGATCGTTGCTATGAACAACTCACATGCTTTCTCGGCCATCCGTTCTGCCCTTAGCGCTGATATCACCAGAATTTCACTTTCCTTTTTCTTCCCTTGATACACCAGCTTCCCTCCTTTCCGAATAAAGGTCACCCAACATTTTTCACAGTCCAAGTTAGATCAATAATGGGCTAACCAGTCCATTCCAAGGATTGCTTCATATCCCTTAGTTTCTAACACGTTCAGATTGCCTGGCATGTCCTCACCGCCCGCAATAATCGACACGTCTCGGCAGATGGCATGTGACTTCAGCATCGCACCACCGCTGCTTGAACCATTCTGATGCCGTCTTCGAGGCCCTTCCTAGACTCCCAATGCGCCAAGATTTCAGAACACACAAAGGAATGTGACGCCCAAAGTCAAAGAAGGTGTGAGTTGCACTTCCCCCAATAGAAATAATTCCTACACAACCATTTATGCATTCCCTATGCTAAGCATAAGATTCAAGCAATAACTTAGAGAGTGCAAGGTGCAAGAATTACCATCAATAGAGTTTGATCCATCTTCCACGCCCAGCATATGCACCCTTGGTGCTACGTTCTGCCTCTTAGTCGGTTGTTGCTGATCCCCTTACGGACGTTCACCACATGTACGAGCTGCTTGTTCATTCTTTGGTGCTCTACAATCCCAAGCCAAATGTCCAGTATCACCACAATGATAACACTTTCATGTTCCCGCATCAGGGCAGACTCGGATTCGATGGACATACTCCCACACTTAAAGCATCCACCGATACCTTGACAATACACACCACGATGCATCTTACCACACGTGACACATGCAGTCATCACCATGCCAACCGCCTAGTTCTCAACTCTCTTCGGCCTTGATTGCACTTGGTTTCTCTGTGAACGTTCATGTTATCCACCTCTTCCAGCCCAGTCTCCACCAATGCTTCTTTCTCGACCGATTCTCCAACGGTCTAGTAATCTCTACTCACCATCATGGTCATAAGTTCAGGCTTCATTTCACGCATGAGCCTTTCAATATGACGCTGTTCATTATCCATTTATGGCCATGCGTATCTTTTGAGCCAGTTAAACTCATGTTCGTAGTCCCGTACTGATCTTGTCCCCTGACAAAGTTTGAAGAAAGCAGTCTCCAATTATATGCGGGCCTCAGTTGGAAAGTATTTACTGGTGTACTCTAATTGAATGTATCATAATCATGCATCCTTGTCGGGTCTCTACGGAGCACCCTTTGCCATCAATGATATGCATCACCCTCAAGGAAAAAAACCGCAAGGTCCCTTTTATACTCGCCTGGGCAATGTAAGGACAGAAAGTTACGCTCCAAACGAGTCTTCAACTCGTCCGCTTCAATCGCCTTGCACCCACCACTGAACTGTCCGGTCTTGAGATTCATCATCTGGTTCATCAAGTCTAAATAGCTGGGCGCCTTCGCTGGCTGCTGCACCCCATTTCCCCCTTCTCCTTCTTGGACCAAGGCTGCAACTAGAAGCTGGAGACGCTGGAACATCTGTGTATATAATGCCTGCATTATTGGCATCATGTTGGACATTGCCACATCCATGGGAGGAAAACCCGGTGGTGGGGGTGGTATCTCATTATTATGTGCACCCTCCGCTATACCATCACCACCCGTGGCACCCTCTCTTCCATCGACCCCAGTGTTATCCACATTCGCCGAGTTCACATTCTCTTCCTGACCATCTCTCACGTTTCTCCTAGTGTTAGCCATCTGCATCGGTACTTAAGTTAGCTCACACTAACACCTGTCCATTCTGCAACTCTCTTAATCATTACACTAAGAATTTAAACCTAACACATTCACATAAACATAACACTTATCCATTGGGAAAGACTCAGACCATCAGTAGTTCACTTTTTCCCACAAATCCCAATTTCGAAAATTGACCAGCCAAAATGGGGCTGACTGGTCTACCCCCTTCTGATACCAAATTAAAACACCCCAACCCGTAAATCTTTAAAAAGCTTTGAAAATTTCTAAGTAAAAATTCAGCATATTTTCTCACAAAATAAACTTAAGAAAATACTGCAATTTTATTAATAAATCGAAGAATAATGTAGAATAAATAAAAACAAGATTCGTAAAACTCCCAAATAAAATTCTAAGTTTATGAATAAACCGCCAGATGGTCTTCATCGTTCCGCGCTCCGCTCCAAACAACTACTCATCACCTGCATCACAAAAGGTGGCATGAGCATACAAAAATACTCAGTGAGGACGCTCAATACCACCCACTACATTCCAATAATCAATCACTCAATCAATACTAAAACCAGCGGCCGTAGCCAAACCTGAGGCCGAGGCCAAACCTGCGGCCATAGCTAAACATGTGACCCATCGGTCCCCATAGCCAAACCTTTGATCCAAAGGTCCATTACATCCTCTTAACCAGTTCCCTTAATTAACTCAGTTCAATTATACTTTCCTTAAACACATTATAATTTCATGCCTTAGCTTCTCAAGATGAAACGTTCACTTCTCACATAAACATCCTAACATAAGTCGATTATCAATCCATCAAATCTTGCATGCTTTCCTGAGAACATAACAAATGAACCTTCCATATACAGTTAAAATCATACATTACTTAAGAACTTGATGAACGAACTTTCCATAAACAAATACTACAACTATTACTTAAGAATACGATGAACGAACTTTCCATAAAAGTATTATACTCAAGCATAATTCCATCCTAATGAATCAAACCAGGCAAAACAGTTCTTATTGGACTGCCGTGTACCACATCCTCACCTGAATTGATCTTAAAAGATCAAAGACTCTGAACTTAGATGCATTTTCCGCCGAATATTCCTGTGATTCTCCTCGCTCGATCCTCACCTCCCAAACTCTCTCTCTCTCTATAGAACTGCGTTCTTGATCTGACCTCTCTCTAACTTGCTTTCGAGTTGTGACTAGAAAGAGAGCACAAGGTCCCTTTATATTGTGGGAACCGAAATCCACACCGTCGATTTCCGTAAACTTTAGGAAGTCAGAAAACCCTAAATTTCCCAGGAGATTCTGGATAATCTGCTTTAACCCAAACGCGACGCAATTAAACAATGAGAACAAACAAAAGAATAAGAATCGAATAATATGAAAGGAGAGTAAAAGAGATCTTATTCCGAATTTGCGCTTAAGCGTTTACAAGAAAAAAAGAGCCTTGGCCACAAGAGATGTTGGTTAGATCCTAGTCCTAATCGAGTAGTAACTTGATATCAAAAACGGAAATAAATGCCTATTGCTCTAAGTTTACTATGAATGCCTAAAGTTTTGCCCCTTTGTCTCTAGCCTCGCATTCTCTTATATACTCGTCTTCAACGCAGTTTTGCGCTTCTTTTTTTTGCCCCTGGTCGAGTTTATCACTTCGGGAATATTCCTTTTCCTCTCGATCTTCATGGTTATCTTTGGAAACTTTGCATTTATCTTCTGATTTCTTGATATTTATCTTTGTGTGAATAAAGATAAGACCGTCATAACACCATTGGGCTTGGTTTCGTATGAAAACGTAAGCGGGCATTTTAGTCGCGTTTTAGGCCTCTCAAGCCATTTTGCCGACTTTGAGCGTTTCTCTGTTTTCTCCAAAAGACCATCTTTGATACGACGTCAATTTTTAGCATGTGTTCAAACTTCTGGTATATATTAGGTAACTTTGGAGTTAAGCCAACCATTGCCGTTTTACACGATCAATTTGAACTTTATACGAAAAACGAGTCTTTGCGGTTTTTATCATAAAGTTCCAACAGTAACCCCGATCAAGATGAAACGAAAAGCATTTCGATCGCAATTCAAAGAGGAATTCAGAGGAGTGATCCAGGTCGCCATATGGATACCTGGGAGTTGCATTTCTCGAGCTAGGAGTTGTTTGTCGAGTCTTACTTGTTTCTACCATAAAATCTCAACGGGAACTCCGATCAAGACGAAACGAAAAGCATTTTGATCGCAGCTCGAAGAGGAATACAAATGACTGATCCAGGTCTCCATATGGAGACCTGGGAGCTGCACTTTTCTAGATAGGTGTTGCTTGTCGAGTCTTACTTGTTTCTACTGTAAAATCTCAATGGGAACTCCGATTGAGACGAAACGAAAAGCATTTCAATCGCGACTCGAAGACGAATACAAAAAAGAGACACAGGTCTCCATAAGGCAACCCAGGCTTGGAGATCTGAGGTCTCCATATGGCGACCTGGTCTTTGAAGAGCTAGGTCGCCATATGGCGACCCAGACTGTGTGGGTCTAGGTCGCCATATGGCGACCCGGACTCGGAGAGTCTAGGTTATTGGTTTGGACGTATGAATCTGTCACTTGCTTTTAAAATGGGGTTGAAAGCGTAAACGTGCAAGTTTTGCTACTTTGTTCTTTGAGGAGATCAGAGAGCATGGCGAGGTAAGGTTTAACGATGAGTTATGAATTATGATGGCTGAGTTATTAAGTTATTGGTGGCTGAGTTATGAGTTATTTGATGGCTGAATTATTATAATTGATGGTTGAATTATTATAATTGACGGCTGAGTTATTATAATTGATGACTGAGTTATGTGTTATTTGATGGCTGTGTTATTATAAATGATGGCTGAGTTATGAATTATTTGGCTGAGTTATTATAATTGATGGATGAGTTATGTGTTTTCTTGGTGGCTGAGTTATGAGTTGTTATTGCAGGTGCCTGTGAGGAAAATGGTTACGAAGGACTCAGTTGAAGAGATGTTTCCTCAATGGTTGGGTGAAGCTGAGGACCTGCAACTCGTTAACTTGATAACAAACATACATGTAGGTAGATTTGTTAGAGTTTTTAGGGAAGTCCATGGGAATGAGAAGAAGAAAAAAGTGAAAGGTGGGAAGCTGAGCCACCCACTAACAAGCAAAAAAAAAAGGTTAAGAAACAGATTGTATCTCTCACCAGTGAGGAGGAAGGTAGAGGAAATATGGGGAACAATGTGGCTATGATGAACATAATGAGTACTTTGGATAATATTTCCAGAAAATTTGATCACCACGAATGTCGATTTGAAGCGATTGAGTCATGTTTAAACACCAACTATACCAACCGAGACATGTCAAATATGGACCAGAAGACCATTGATGATATAATGAAAGCTGCAGTGGCTGAGCGTCTGAAAGCTTTGGGGGTAGGGAAAAGTGCCGAAAACTATGATAACCTCTCACCGCAGCCTAATACACAACATAAGTCTGTCAATAGTCCAATGATAGATAAAACCCCTGGTAAGGGTTTAGGGGCAAAAAAGAATTTGGCAAAGGAGCTTAATAAGACTACAAGGGTGAAAAATACTTTGGTTGAGGATTTTGTTAGTGGCGCTGCAACACCTACTAGTGGTGGTGCAACACCTACTAAAGCTGATGGTCTTGATTTCGTTTATATTTCTCCGGCTAAGGCTGCTAAGGATGGTAAAAATGAAGCGGGTTAAGCTTTTGGACGCGGCTGCAGGAGCAAGAGAAAGGATGAGGATGTGTTACTAAAGAAAGAGGTCACTGCTAAGAAGAAGGCAGAGACTGCGTTAAAGAGTAAGGAGGCGGCTGAGTTAAAGAAAAAAACATACTGAGTTAAAGAAGCAAGAAGCCGCTGTTAAGAAGGAGACTGAGTTAAAGAAGAAAAGGTGGCTCAGATTAAGAAGGAGGGCGTTGCTCGAACCGGCACTCCACCGTGTGCCAATGTAATAAGAGTAAAGATTAAGAACCCGACTGAAGAGGACAGTAGCTTGGTGGAAGTGACAGACAAAATTCGCGCTCGAGAGAACGAATTGTTGCCAGAGTCTGATGTCGAGGAAGAGGAACTGATTAGATCTATCAGAATAAAGGAGTATCAGGAGAGAAGTATTCAATTATCTACAAAAGGGTGTGCATTGATGGCAGTTTCTTCAGCACTAGTTTTCCTTCCATTGGAGACAATGGATGACGTGCATGAGAAATAATTTTGAGTCTTCATCAGCAATATATGATCCTCTAGCACTTTTTGATCCGGCTAAATTGGAAAAACTTATGCAACATATAAAGGAAATTCCACTCAAATCACCAGCACCACCAACTAAAAGACCTCTACAAAGATCAGCTGACTTTGAGGGTGACTTCTACAACATACTCATCAAGGAAAGACTGTGACCAGACAAAGAATATGGATGGTTGTTTGACAATGTAAGTATCTATTACGGATGAGTTATACATTCTACTATGGCTGAGATATATATTCTATTACGGCTGAGTTATATATTATATTACGGCTGAGTTATATATTATGTTGCAGCTGAATTATACATTCTATTACGGCTGACTTGTGATATATTCTTTTACAGCTGACTTTTGATACATTACCGCTGAGTTAAATATTATTTGATGACTTAGTTAATATTCTTCGTGTAGCATGTCGCTGCATATATGAAAGTCCTCATTGGAAGGTCCATGCGAGATCCCATCCCATTCTGGTCCAAGCGTATTGCCTTTATCGACCCTTGGTTCTCACTGTATGGGTTCACGATTACAAACAGTTCAAAATAAACCCTAATCTGATGAAGTCCCAAGGCACTAGGTATGAAGAGTTAATAAATGGCAAGATTCCACATTACTGTAAAACAAACTTGAAGTGATTTGAAGGTGTGGATCACTTGTACGGAGTGCTTCAAGTTTCAGGCGATCACTGGATGGCGTTTCACATGGATCTGAAGAAGGAAAATATTGATTTGTACGAACCAATCATTGGATAGGTAACCGAACAAAGTGAGACTAAAATGGTAGTTGCATTTAAGCTGATAACGCAAATGCTTCCGGTGATGTTGAATGACATTATTCGTGTCAATCTACGAAAACCTAGTAAAAAGCAGTTCGCGTTAAGAAGGAGGAAATGCAAATATATATCACAAAACACCCAATTTGGCGACTGTGGGGTGTATTCGTTGAAGTTTCTCTAGTGTCTAGCTCTTGGTGTAACTTTTTATGGGACAAACGATAAAAATATTCAAGGTTTACGGGTGAAGATGGCAACAGAGATTCACGATGAAGGAGGAAATTCTGAGATAAACAATATGTTGTCGGCTTGAACTTTTAGTATTTGACTTCAGTTGTTACCTATATTTCTCTTTTTTATTTGACTTAAGTTGTCAAAATTTTATTTTGTATTTGACTTTCGCTTTTATATCTCAGCCTTATTGTTTATATATTTCAGTTGTGTCGTAGATGTGTAACTCAGCCATACCTCAAGCATACCCTAAAATCAAACCCCTAACTCAGCTGTATCTTCTAAAATAATTATGTCGTATCGCTTTAGATAACTCAGCCAAACCCTTAAAATTACCCTAAAATCAAAAAATATTTATATAACTCAGCCGTGTCTGTTAATATAACTCAGCCATCTCGCTTCAGATAACTCAGCCATACCTCAAACACACCCTAAACACTAAATAATTAACCTTAAACCCTAAATATTAACCCGAAACCCCAAATAATAAGTCAGCTGTGAATGTTATATAACTCAGCCATAAAGTGTAACTTAATCTTGACGTTTGACGGAAAAAATATATCTTAATCTTGCAAAGTTTTAACTCGCAACGTTTGACGTTCTATACCTCTCTATATATTGTCTCCTTCTCTTACACATTTTCTTACGCATTCTCTCTATATAAAAAGAATTAAACAATATATCTCTATCCCCATCAAAAGTTATGCCGATTGTTCCTCTTTATTCAACGAGGTTAGAGAACAATGTCAATGTGATACTAAGCTCTGCAAATCGTGAAAACCTTCCCGTTCTATATCCTGGTCCGGGTGACATGCTTGACACTACCACCACTACCTGGTTTAGATTTTTAAGTGATCTCTCCATGATCATCACGTTGATTCTAGTATAAGGATGGGTTCATAATTGGCCGCTTACCACGTCATTCCCGATCATTTTAAGGAACACTGGTTTCTTCAACTCGCTGTAAGGTCTGAATATTTGTTTTTTTCTCTATAACAATAACACTTATCTTTGTAATCATTTTTGTTGTAGATACAAACAATGAATCAGTTTCTAAAACAAAAATTATCAGGACAAACTCTTCAAACATGAGGACGAGATCACGCCAAACTCTAGTTAGCATCCACAAAGGCTTGTCGCCGCCGTGCACCCAAGTCCTCTTCAACTTGCGCATTTGACAAAGAAACAGTGTTCTGCCACAACGTTTATATAACTCAGTCGTGAATATTTATATAACCCAGCCACAACGTTTAATCTAACTCAGTCATGCATGTTAATATAACTTAGTCGTGAATATTTATATAACTCAACCATAATGTTTATATAACTCAGTCACGACGTTTATATAACTCAGTCGTGAATATTTTTATAACTCAGCATCAAAGTTTATATAACTCAGTCGTGAATATTTATATAACTCAGCCACAACGTTTATATAACTCAGCCGTGAATATTTATATAACTCAGCCACAACGTTATATAACTCAGCCACAACATTTATATAACTAAGTCGTGAATATTTATATAACTCAGCCACAACGTTTATATAACTCAGTCGTGAATATTTATATACTCAGTGACAACGTTTAATCTAACTCTGATGTGCATGTTAGTATAACTCAGCCACATAATAATGGGACATTTCATTAATAATGGGATGTTTTGACTTACTTGATTTGATTAAGTTGTCGATTAATTATGGTGCATGTGGAAAATACGGCTCAAACCTAATATCGAGACCTTTATAATATCGAGACAATAATACTATATAATTTATACTATTTTTTAATTTTAATTTTAAAAGTAAAAGTAATTTTAGCCGTTCCATGATGTCGTCTTCTTACTCACCCTAAAGTCAGCCTAATGTTTATGAAATTGTTTTGAGATTAAAATGTCTTCCTCATCCTGTGTTTCAGGAAATTATTACAGACGACACTTGAACGCGGAAAGAAGAATGCCGAAACAATGTTGGTGTGGTGAACCCTCCAACATTTTTACATCTGGAAGCACTAGAAATCCAGGATGATTATAATATTTCATGGCAAAAGGATATCATAAGGTTGGTTTTGGTTCTTATTTCACATGTTCTGAAACGTAATACTTAGGTATGGTTATATTGGTAAAACAGAGACATTTATTCAAATGGACGGATGAGTCTTTGTGGAAGAGGTTGAAGATATTAAGTCAGTCATAAGTGGCATGAACAAAGACATCTCAGAATTGAGACTTAACGTTGCTCGGTTGGAGAAAGAGATTGAAGAATTGAAGATGGAATCTGAAAGAAAAGGAGATAAATGTATGAGTCAGGGTCGGTTTTTGAGGAATGTGGTTGTTTCTGGGGTTGGAATGGCGATACTTTGCTACTACTACTTCTTTGCTTAGTCATGTTTTGTAATCATAAGTGAACCTTTATGATTTATGTAACTCAAACTTAACATTTTAAATAACTCAGCCGTTAATAAACGATAACTCAGCCGTGACTAAATGATAACTCAGCCGTGATTAAAACATAAACTCAGCCGTAAGTAAACCTAAACTCAGGCGTAACAAGAAAAGATAACTCAGCCTTAACGAGAAACAATATCTCAGCCGTAAGAAACGATAACACAGCCGTAACGAGAAACAAAAACTCAGCCGTAAGAAAAGATAGCTCAGCCGTAAGGAGAAACAAAAACTCAGTCAAAATAAGAAAAGAAAACTCAGCCGTAAGAAACGATAAACTCAGCCGTAAATAAACCTAAACTCAGCCGTAACGAGAAAAGATAACTCAGCCTTAATGAGAAACGATAACTCAGCCGTAAGAAACAATAACACAGCTGTAACGAGAAACAAAAACTCAGTGTAAGAAACGATAACTCAGCCGTAACGAGAAACAAAAACTCAGTCAAAACTAGAAAAGAAAACTCAGCCGTAAGAAACGATAAGTCAACCGTAATGAGAAACAAAATCTCAGCTGTAATGAGAAAAGAAAATTCAGCCATAAGAAAGGATAACTCAGTGGTAATTAACCCAAAACTCAGCCGTAAAGAAAAATGATAATTAGCTGTAAATAAACGATAATTGTTTTTGTACATTAATATGTTTTTATACATACATAATGGCATAGCAAAGAACATTAAAAATATAAGTTTCCGATACAATACATCTTCACCACTTCATTGTGTCCCTAATCACCATAATCTGCTCAAACTCACAAAAGAACAGCCCCACCTCTTTGATCCAGAAACAACGGTCACACATGTTGTCATCCTTACTGATATCAATATGCCACAAGCAGTGACATTGTTGCATCAAAAGAGGAGCACATTTACAACTGTAGAATGACAGAAGAAAAGCTGAAATGAACGGGGCCCTCTGTACGCGGAACGCGTCACCATGCCACAAACCCCATCCCCATTTCACAGATCGCACTAGTTTCCCGATCATGTCGACTGATTCACTTGGTAAACCAGCAAAATACTCTTCATCATCCCAAAAGATTTTCTGAGTCATAGCTTGTGTATACACAACACGCTCATATCCTGCATCCTCTGCAAGCTTCATGAAAGCAAGTCCTTCTTCGTGAAGGTTAAATGTGTAGAAACTGTACACCTTTAAATAAAGTGTGCTTGGATTTCTCTCAGCGTAGCAAGTTTTCAAAAACTCAAGAGGCATATTAAGTCCCCAGGAAACGGATAACACATAATAAAAATGGTATACCCTACGCCAATTTGCTAATGCCTTCATCGACTTGCTCGATTCACTCAGGCTAAAAAGATATGTTATGGAGTTACATGCAACACGTTCAACCACTAACACCTGAATTTCTTCAGGCATTTCAAGAATCGGAAAATATTATATTTTCTCTCAAAGAGGTGAAACTGATTCCGAGATAGAGAGTAAATTTAAAAATAGGGAGTTGAAAGTTATATTGTTCGAAAAGACACCTTATTTATTGGCAATCGAACGGTTTTGTTATTGCGACGTTTTATCGTGAAGTTTCGTTTTTAAGCAAGAATTGTATACATAACCTAGGCGTAATACAAAAACCCTAAAATCTAAACTCAGCCGTAACGTATTTCAACCAATTATACCGTAACTCAGCCATGAACAGTACTTTAATTCACGACATTTGGTATTATGGGCTGGAATTTTAAGAATAAATATTTCGTAAGGACTATTAAGTTAAAATAAACAAATAAATTAGTCTTTTCGCACTTTATTAGGCGTGTGAAAATACAGCTGAAACTAATACCGAGACCTTTATAATATCGACACAAAATACGGCTGAAACTAATACCGAGACCCTTATAATATCGATTTTTTGTTATACAGTTGGTAGTTAGCTTGGCTTAACTCAGCCGTATATAAACGATAACCAGCTGTAATACAAAAAAAATGAAAATCGAAAACCCAGAAGTATACAAAAACATGAAAATGAAAAACCCAGCCGAAATACAAAAAAAAAATGAAAATCCAAAACCCAACCGTAATACAAAAACATGAAAATCCAAAACACATCCGTAATACAAAAAAAAAAAAAACTAAAATCCAAAACCCAACCATAATACAAAAACATGAAAATCTTAACCACTTTTACATCAGACAAGTTTTCGCATTATGTCCATTATGTCTACATCGAGAACATGTGTGTTCTTTCCGAGGGCGTTTGTTTGCAAGTGCAACTTTTAAAGCATATTTCATCATGTTTTTCTTAGGTCTTCCTAGTTGTTGACGAATAAACGGGGGCAAGCACGGTTGGTTAGCCATTATTTCTGGAACCGGTTGCGCTGAGTTAATCGGCATGACCGAATCATCGTATGCGTTCACCAAATAAGCGCTGTTATAGTAAGGACTGCACATGGATATACGACAAACATTCTTGTACTCCGCAGCTGTGATTGTGTGCACATGGTAATTTCTCGCGTTCGAAATGCCGGCATGTGAACTTTCTCTCTACCAAATTAACAAGATTTAAAGACTAACCAGAAGATCCATATGTAACTTCAGTGTGATGATCATCAATCCTTTGTACCGTCAACAATCTGGTGGCAGTTACACGACCCTATTAAAAATATAGAATAAAAACTGTGAAGGCTGACTTTAGAACTGTTAAGGCTGACTTATGAATTTAAAGACTGACTTATGAATTCAAAGGCTGACTTATTTTTTCTCGTTACGGCTGACTTACATGTAGTAGTTTTTCAGCCGTAAGAAACGATAACACATCTGTAACGAGAAACAAAAACTCAGCCGTAAGAAACGATAACTCAGCTGTAACGAGAAACAAAAACTCAGCCGTAACGAGAAAGAAAAACTCAGCCATAAGAAACAATAACTCAGCCGTAACGAGAAACAAAAACTCAGCCGTAACGAGAAAAGAAAACTCAGTCGTAAGAAAGGATAAGTCTGACTTATGAATTTAAAGGCTGATTTATGAATTCAAAGGCTGACTTATTTTTACTGTTACGTCTGACTTACATGTAGTAGTTTCTCCACAACACAAATAAGTGTGGTTGGCTATGATATAGCATCCTCTCTCCGTTCAGCAAACCATCTGGTCATCATAACCCATATTGATTCTAATATTCGAACGATGTTAAGACCTCTAGCATTCGACAGTGCTCTGTTCATTGATTCCTCTATGTTCGGTAGTCACCAAACTGTACCTCTCTCCGGGGAAATAAACACGCACCCACAGACGGACATCAACTCTTTGAAGGTAGCCATGGAGTTCAGGATTAATCGCTTCAATCTGCTCGAATATGACAGTAAAGTCAGACATCCTAAAACATCTTGCCACTTTCTTCACCAGACGAAATACATCTGTTCCTTTGTACCGTCCCAAAATGTTCTTATATAAAAGGTAGGTGAAAATTCCCCGAGAAGCAAACGGATATATATTTCCAATTGCTTTCCCTATTGAGTTATGTCTATCCGAGATTATCGTAAGATCCTCGTCATCAGGAATCAAAATTTTTAGTTGCGTAAAAAAACAATGCCACAAATCGTCATTTTCAGTGTCAACCACTGCGAAGGCTATTGGAAAAATATGAAAGTTACCATCCTGAGCTAGTGCTGTGAGAAGCGTTCCTTTGTATTTACCATTGAGAAATGTACCGTCGCAAACCACAACTTTGTGCATGAAAAGAAACCCATTGACGCTCGTACCAAACACAAGAAACACATACATGAATCTTCAAAACTCGTCGATTTGAAGACGCGTAATTGTATCTGAATTTTCCCTTCTTATCATGTATAAGTAAGAAGGCAAGTTTTCAAACCCACTCTCAAGTGTTCCCTCAACGATTTCCCTTGCGAATTTTATCGTCCGATATGATTTCCAATAATCCATCTGTCCACATGAAAAATGATACAAATAACTCAGCCGCATCACATAATTAAGTCAGCGACAACGTAAAAATAACTCACCCTATCGTTATTATAACTCAGCTCTAATATTATAATAACTCAGCCGAAAAGTATAAATAAGCCAGCCAGTCGCAAAGCATAAATAAGCCAGCCACAACGTTTCATATTACTCAGCCGTATCGTATTGTTATAATAACTCAGCCACATTGTATAGATAAGTCAGCTGCAACATTTCATATTACTCAGCCGTATCGTTATAAATACTCAACCGCATCAAAGTAATTACCTTTACACCAAACTGCTTAGTGATAGCTATTCCGACACTGGTAGGGCAAACAGACAGACCAACATCGTCCAGAAAGTCCTTGTACAACTCTCCTAAAATATCCCGTGTTGCTTGTTGAGATCGATTAGAACGCTCAGTTATAGAACATGTATGAGCCGAATCGTAAATACGAACATAAAATTATGGGGATTGCCCTTGTGTAGAAGCACACACTCTCCAGATACATCCATCAACTTAACACTTAACAATTAGTAATGTCGAAGTGGATATGTCTACATCAAAATCAAATTGATCCCTCACTGTAAGAAGTTCCAGTCGTCTCTCCAAATCATCTCTACTCTCGTATTGTTGCCCTACCGCAAGGTTTAGCAACGACATCTCTAACCTTAGAACCTCCTAATTACCTTTAGACACGCTCATCGACAAGTTCTGAGATTTCTTCTTGGGAGGTAGTGTCGGTGAATCTTCGTCTTGTGTTGAAGACTCACCGTATGAACTTAAGTTATCATCTTCAGATGACACACCATCTGAGTCGTCGAACATATCAAATCGGCTTTCAAATTCATCATCTTCTTTGTTTTCTTCGCCTACTTCATCCTCTTTGCCTACTTTGTATTTTTCTCCTTCCACTTTACTAGAGCAGTCATTTTCATTGTCCTCGCGTTCCTCTTCCAAACTGCAACCATCGTAACCCCGCTGTAATTTATGTCTGTGGATTCAACTTCTGAAACTTTTACTTCTGACCTAAAACTAAAAAAAGTTTTACTCTTCTCCCTTGCTCTGTAATTCCAATTCATTTTGCCATCCTTCTTCTCTGTAATCTCCACACAGAGACGTAGCTGTTTGATTTTATATAGGCTTAGAAAACCTTGCAATTATTGAATATTGGAGACGTAAACTGGTGGAGTGTCGTGCGCTATTGTTTTCAAAGCTTTATTCAAGAACATGTAGCTAAGCTGAATCTAATGCCTTAATTCATTCAATCTGTAATCATTGAGTACATACTTTGCGAGTTTTTCATGTGTTGTTTTTTCATCTAAAGGCATAACTCTACAACCTCTATTGTTGGCGTTGAACACATATCTATTTTTCTTAATCCAATTACCGGAAATAATAATTACCGGATCCATAAGATCTTTGAAAAAAATGAAGAAAAGATGAAGACGATAGATAAAGAAGATGAAGAAGAAGATGAACAGACAAATAAACCGAGTTGTAAAGTTCGTTAGTGATGACATGGCAAACCGAGTTGATGACATGGCGGATGACATGGAAAATTGGTTAGTCAAACGCCAAACGAATATATAACTCAGCCTAGATAATCAGCCCTCATGTACAATGTAAGTCAGCTGAAACAGAAATACTATTTTCAGTATTTAATCTTTTGCTGATAAATAAGCCGTAATTAGGATAAAAAGCATAATTCAGCTGTATCGTCAAATAAATCAGCCGTCAAATGAATGATATTCTAGTAATTAATCTTTTGCTAATAAGTCAACCATAATTAAGTTGAGTTTACTGTTAATCCAGCCAATTACGGCTGGTTAAATATAACTCAGCCATAACAACTTCCCATAAGTCAGCCGTAAATTTAATAACTCCGCTAGGCGATGATCACTAAATCAGCCATAGAAATATAACTCAGCCATGTCTTAACTATAACTCAGCCGATTTTTTGAGAAATCAGCCCGCCGATGTATAAGTCAGCCGTAGCTTATGTTCGTAAGTCAGGCGTAATCCCATAAATCAGCTTGAAATCTGTAAATCAGCCATCACTAACGGCTGACTTATGTTCGTAAGTTAGATAATTTCTCATAAGCCAGCCGCATTGTTTAATTCAGCCGCAACATAACAATAACTTAGCTGAAACGATGTATGTAGCGCTTTATGACTGACTTAATGAAAACACTGAACCGAATTCCTACGTGGCGCCGGATTTTTGCTTATGTGCCATTAAAAAGTAATGTCATTCTTCTAAATACATTTTTTCTCATAACGTAAAAAAGGCACGCTTGGTATTAAAAAAGTGACAGTAATAAAAAAAAAGATTTGTACGTTTCTCCTTAATTGTCCTAAAATATGTAATATTGAGTAAATTTTCCTAATTAGTTTATAACAATTAGTAGATTTGAAAGCAGTATTGATTGCATGAATTAATCACTGATGAGCTAAACACTTATATACAAAAAAAATTGGTGTAGGGATTTAATGAACTTATCAAACATGATCTTAATGCTGAACTGAAATCTCTAAAATATAATGTAAAGTGTATCTTATTCATCATCCCACAATGGGTATATATACAAAGAGTAAGTCCTAAGATAACTAGGACTAGGAAACATTAGAATAGCTTAAATCCCTAAAATATAGGAATGTATCATTATCCCTTACCCCCCCCCCCCCCCCCCCCCCCTCAAGTTGGTAATTGCATATTTCTAATTCCCAACTTGGACAACAAATGATGAAATGCAGGGGCTGGGTAACGCCTTGGTGAGCAAATCCGCAGGCTGATTCTTTGTAGTAATGTGATCAGTGATGAGTAGCTTAGCTTGAACTGCATCACGGACTGTATGACAATCATTCTCAACATGCTTCGTACGTTCGTGGAATACAGGATTCTTTGCGAAGTGTATAGCAGCTTGACTGTCACAAAACATACGCATTGGGTGATGATGAGTAAAACCGAGCTGCAGAAGTAGTCGTTTGAGCCATTTCAACTCACATGTAGTGTCAGCCATCGACCTATACTCAGCTTCATCCGAAGAACGAGAAACCGTACGTTGCTTCTTAGTTTTCCACGAGACAATGGAGTCACCAAGCAAGACTACGTACGCGCTTAGAGATCTACGAGTAAGAGGGCATGCTGACCAATCTGAGTCTGAATATGCCGTAAGATGTAGATTACTATTTGATGTAAGCATGATGCCCTGTCCCGGACATCCTTTCAAGTATCGGAGTACACGTAAGGACGCTATCCAATGATCTTCATGTGGCTTCTTCATGAACTGGGACAGAATGTGAACTATATAGCTCAGCTCCGGACGTGTAAAGGTGAGGTAAATCAACCTTCCAACAAGTCGGTGATGTCTAGTAGGATCCGATAATGGTTTCTCTTTGGAGAGAGCCAGCTTATAATTCAGTTCTGTGGGAACCGGAGACGGTTTTGCACCCAACAAACCACACTCAGTAATGATATCAAGTGCATATTTTCTCTGAGAAACAAATATACCTTCCGGTCCTCTAGCAATCTCCAAACCGAGAAAATACTTTAGTTTGCCCAAGTCTTTCATCTTGAAGCAATTATGAAGATAGTTCTTGAACCTTTGTATAGTAGAGATATCACTACCGGCGTTGATAAAGTCATTGACATAGATCAAAATATGGAGCCAGATATCATTGTGGACAAAAGAAAACATAGAATAATCTTCATAGCTTTGTGTAAACCCGAAGGATAGAAGGCCTTGCTTAACTTTGCAAACCAGCAGCGAGGAGACTGTTTGAGCCCATATAACGATTTTCGAAGTCTACAAACCTTCGTTGAATCCTCTGTTTTGAAACCAGGAGCAAGTTGCATATATATTTCTTCTTGAAGATCACCGTGTAGGAACGCGTTATGGACGTCCATCTGATGGTTTTGCCATCTCTTAGCAGCTGCAACCTTTAGTAGAAACCGGACAGTATTCATTTTTGCCACTGGAGCAAAAGTTTCTTTGTAATCAAGTCCCTCTCGCTGTCGATTTGCACATGCTATTAATCGAGCTTTAGGTCTTTCAACCGTACCTTCAGCTTTGTATTTCATCGTATAAATCCATTGGCAACTGATGGCTCTTTTTCCAGGTGGGAGCGTGGTCACGTCCCAAGTATGATTGTCCTCTAAGGCTGTGATCTCTGTTTTCATAGCTCCATTAAACCTTGGATCTTTTACTGCTTCTTGATATGTGCGCGGAACATAGTCCGTCGTTATTGTTGCCAAGAACGCCTGATGTTTGTCACTAAAAGCAGAAGTTGATGAGTAATTAGCAATAGGATACGGTGTCTTACCTGAGACCGTCGATGGAGGACTCTGATCATGTGTAGTCGGAGCGTGAGAACCGTGAGGGGGGGGGGGGTGTAGTAGTAAGTTAGTCAGAAAATTCTTCAGGAGTACTGATGGTTTCTTTACTCTTTGGCCTCTACCAAGAACTTCCAGGAGTCCTGGTGACGATACTGAAGAAGACGGTGATGTAGGTGACACTGGTTTTTCAGGAGATGTGGTCGTAGGCAGTTCAGGTTCTGTACTAGTAGTAGCTGTCGGTATAGGGGAGCTTGGTTCTGTTTCAGCCATAATAGTATCCGTACTTAGTGTAGTCGTAGGAGTATCTGTTTCTGGTACCTGCTGAGTCGTGCTAGGTGTCCACTTGAGTCAGTGGTAGTTGTAGTGATGATAGGTTGTGGTTCCGGAGACAGAAGCCAATCATCTATTGGAAGAGTTGTTTGAATTATCGGTGGTGTAACATAACCTGAACCTTCAACCCCCAGAAACCGATCCTCAAGGAACACCTGTGACACCCCCGATCATAGATGACCGGAAATGACACGGTCGATGCTCCCTGAAAGCCGACCCGAGGTTCCCGAATACTTCCGAGTTCCTTGGACTAGCAATCTGAGAACATCGACGCTCCTATCGGATATCACTTAAGGCTTTTCAACCCGACCAAGCAATACCCGATAGTTAGTTCGTCCCGGACAAAGACTAATATCATATGGAACCCGTACT
>MU105933.1:0-337368 GCA_012274485.2 Sinapis alba | reverse complement strand
TTAATGTAGCAAGCAGGCAGGAAGGTGCATGGCACATGACTGGTCAAGCAAGCAAGCAGGTGAAAATCATGTGCATCGCACATGACCGGCCAAGCAGCTGAACGGTCTTTTTGGGCAGTTTTCGACCAAACGTTTCCTGTCCATCGGATCTCGTCTTACTTTTAGATAAACTCTTTCAGCTTAATAAAACTGGACCATAATAATTAAAACTCGACCATAACTATCAATAGAAGGTCTTTCGACCACACGACAGTCTCATCGAGACAATAATTCACCGGGTCGGTTTTTATTTTAATTCTGATCAGACCAACTCCAAACTGGTCTAGCGGAATTTTTCTCGACCAAAAATTCATTGGTTTATAAGGGTTATTACAACACCACATCCCTACTATTAAAGAACTCATTGGACTCCAAATCATAAAGCCGCCAACCTTTCTTACCGAAGGGGTAACCCACAAACAAACACTTGCGGCTTCTCGTACTAAATTTATCTCTGTCTCTTGGTCGTGTATGTGCATAACACAAGCAGCCAAACACCCGTAATTGTTCATACCGAGGAGGGCTTCCGTGTAGAACTTTGTATGGAGTCTTTCCATCAAGTACTTGAGTAGGAGTACGGTTAATCATATGTGCTGCAGCTAATATGCTTTCTCCCCAGAACTCAACAGGTAACAGCGACTGGAATAAGCATGCCCGAGCAACATTGATACTATGGTGATGGTTACGTTCTACTCTGTCATTCTGTTGCGGTGTATAGGCGCATGAAGTCTGATGGACTATACCACAGTCACGAAAATAGGATGCCAGAGTCAAAAATTCAGTACCATTATATGTGCGTACTGTCTTAACCGTCTTCCCGAACTGTCTGTCACTTATGGCACAAAAATTGTGTATGAGAGACGTTACTTAAGACGTTTCCAGCATGAGATAAGTCCAAACCTCTCTTGAACAATCATCAACAATGGTGAGAAAATAAACCGCCCCACAAGAAGCCGGTGTGCGATACGGACCCCAAACATCACAATGAATCAAGGCAAAAGGAATATCAGCTTTATTCAAATTTTCTGGAAAAAAATTTCGTGTTTGTTTTGCTCGAAAACAAATATCACATTGACTAGAAGTAGAGAAATCTATTTTAAAATCTTTAAACATAGGTAGAGTAGATAAAGTCTTGTAAGATGGATGTCCAAGTCTTCGATGCCATAGAGTAGAAGTAGAAATTTTCGACTTTGAAGCTCCATGAACCCTCGCGACCTTGACACCCGTAAAGTAGTACACCCCCTCACGTTCTTCACCTGCTCCAATCAGAGTCCTCGAAAAACGGTCCTGTAAAACACACATTGTATCAGTAAAGATTGCTATGCATCCAGTTTGTTTTAGCAATTTTGAAACTGATATGAGGGTGCAATTAAAATCTGGAAAAATAGAATGGCATATAGGCAGTAATCCTTGCTGAGACGTAAAGTCCCTTGCTTTGTCGCATGGGAATCTCGTCCGTTAGGGAATGTTACTGATGACGATGGTATGTCATAGACGTCTTGGAGTAATCCGAGATCACCCGTCATGTGGTGTGATGCTCCTGTATCAATAATAACATCATTAAGCATAGTTTTACCCGACAATCGTTCTGACGACAAATTGCTTTGTTGATTTTGTGGCAGAGAAATCAGTGATGCTATTTTATCGGGATTCATTGATTGTGAGCTGTGTGTGGCGTTTGCTCGTCCACGATTATTGTTAAACCTGCCACCACGTCCTCCTCTATAACCCGAGGATGAGTTGTTTTGGCGTTGCTGTTCATGAAACCATTCGGGATATCCATGTACGAGAAAACATTCTGTTATGTCATGGCCTATTCTTCCACAGTGAGTGCACTTTCGTGAAGGATCTCTAGAGCGTGGCGGGAGACTTTCAGCTGGAGTAGTCTCTCTCGGAAGCTCTGTTTTGGTGGAGAAACCTAAGGCTTTGGTTTTTTTGTTCTTTGGTCCGTGTAGTAGACATGTTTTGTTCTTCACGAATGACCCTTGAATATATGATATTGAGGCCTGGTAATGGTTCCTCATCTGTGATACGAGATCGTATCAAAGAGAATCTCGAGTCATCCAAACCAAAGAGAAATTTATGGACTTTCGCATCTTCCCTCTCTTTCTCTATGTCAGCGCCGGCTTCACATGTACATGGACGTGATGTTTTCATGTTTTGTAGTTCTTCCCACAGCTTGGTGAGACGTCCGTAATAATCCAGAACTGATTTCCCATCTTGCTTACAATTTGTAATCTCATCATGTATTTGATGCAATCGAATACCATTCTTGACAGAGAAGCGGAAGCGTATAGTTTCCCAAAGCTTGTTTGCCCGGGAACATGAGTAACTGTCGATCGTACTTTAGAGTCAATCGACGTGTGAATCCATCCAACAATCATGGATTTTGCTGCCATCCATCAAGACAGCTCTGGTTCTGATGTTGGTTTCGAAATTGTTCCATCTATGAAGCATGTTTTACGTTTTGCCTGCAACGAATTTCGAAGTTCAGTAGACCATTCGGTATAGTTGTCATGAGTAAGTAGAACCGATGTAATCAAAGCTCCAGGGTTGTCAGATGGATTGATAAAAAAAAAAATTATGATCTTAGCTATGATACCATAAAATATAATGTAAAGTGTATCTTATTCATCATCTCACGATGGGTATATATACAAAGAGTAAGTCCTAAGATAACTAGGACTAGAAAACATTAGAATAACTTAAATCCCTAAGATATAGGAATGTATCATTATCGCTTTAATCTCTGAAGAGATTTGAGATTCTAAGAATTGGGCATTAATTAGCTCTGCAACAAAAGTTGCTTGATTTTTGCATTATGATTAGGGTTTTAAAACTACTTTTCATAAACGCTGAAATTTTTTTTATCTGCACTTCTGATTTCCAAATAGTTTTCTTGAATCGGGCGCCTTTCTCCATCAACTTACAACTATTTTATTCACTGTCTTTTACTGTTTTATATTGTTCGTCTAGCTTAATTTGATAACCTATAAAATATATTGTGTGAATCGTCTGTGGGTTTGATCACTAAATTTACATCACACTCTCAAATTATATAGTAGCTCAACAGTAAATTTGAGCATATCAATTGTCCAATGCATGGCGCTTTTTTATTTCATAGTACTTTTCTACATATTTATTTATTTCTTTTTTGTAAAAGGCTTCATATTTTCATACTTGCTTAACTTTAGAAAACAAATAAGTCATCTTTTCGTCTTAGCTACACTCAAAAACAAGTTATTTTACGTGATCTTTTCTCCTCCAAGTCGTTTGCAAGATTTTTTGTTATGCCTCATCAATTACTATAATACCTTGAGGATCTTAAGCTTCCTATAATTCTCCTCACGTTCCTTCAACCGAGAAGAGAACACGTACGTTTTTCGTCAAGTGACCCAATAAGCAGAGCAACTGCCAACGTTTACCACTGCCAGAATCAATTAAAAATTTAAATCATAAAAACTCATGCTGTGAAAAAGTAATGTATAATGTTCAAAACTAGTAATAGTACAAAATTGATGCAGCTATTCACTATCGTCTCAAATCTCTTACGTCACCTACGAAAAATAACTCAGACTTACTGACGAGATGGAATTCCATGACTTCTCTTCCTACTGCTAGCGGAAAGTAGCTTCTTTTACACAAACGTTTCAGCCGCATAGAAGATTATTGCAGTAGCCTCTATGAGATTCTTGGTCCCTATCATATAACTCTTCCATTGCTCTGTTTTTTCAATGTTTATGTTCTACTATATTCTAAGTTTACACTTTACTCTATTTGTGCTGCTTTGCTCCTTAGCAGATGTATGCGGTAGGCTGTAAATATTTTTTCTTTTGTTGATTAATAATATTCACATTTCAACCAAAAAATAATAATAGTATTAATTGCTATAGAACATAAACATATGTTGTCCAAAAAACAACATAAACATATAAAATTAAATTAACAAATAAAATATTAGTTCTGTAAAAATAATTTTTTACAAAATTATTAATTAAACTTTTATTGAAATTTTAATAATTAGTTTTAGATAAAATAGTTAAGTCATTTAGTATTTCTTATGCCATATTAAAAAAAAAGTATTTTTTTTATCACGAGTCTTAAAAACATTTTAGATAATACATCTAATATTTTTACCGTTAACCACTTCAATTACTCCAATTCATTAGTAATTAAAAAATTATCTATAATTTTAAACTTAAAAAACCCATGTTTTATCATAAATCCATGTTTTTCTTTTATCTTAACTACTACATCGCTTTTATAGTATAAACTCATGCTTTTATTATACCCTTGATTTTACATAAAATGATGCCCTCGATTTTTTAAAAAAATTTGCTACCATTAGCAAATGTTTATTTTCCTGTAATCGAGGCACGGGCCTGCCAATAAAATATTACCTTATAAAAGAATAACATGCACAGGAAATCTTCGTGAAATCCGTACGAATTGTTCGCAAACCAATCAAGCTAAAAACATTATTAATGAAAATATAGTAAGGTACGGTGACTCGGTGAGTCTCTCTTTCTTTTAGGATTAATCGAGCAGATAAACTAAAGGGCAATTCTCTTAAATAGTTATTTCTAAGTTTTTGTCACAAAAATAGTCCTAAAAAAATAAAATGATCAAAATAGACTTTTTAAAAAAAAAATTTTGATTTTTTATATTTTTTTTAAAAAATTGAAACCCTAACCCCAAACCCACCCCTTAACTCTAAACTCTAAAGTCCAAATTAGTTAACCCTAGAGGTATAAATGCATTTATATGCATTTTTTAACTTAAAAAAAAAATATTTTGATCATTTTCTTCTTTAAAAACTATTTTTATGATAAACAAACTAAAATGGACTATCTAAGAGAATTTCTCTAAAGTCATTATCGAAGTGACCAAGTAGTGGCTACTTTGGGAAGTTTTGGTGCAACAAACAATTCACTTAATTTTACTGGCCGGTGGCCGCTGAGATTCGGAAGCAAAAATGAAATATAAAAACCGTAACAAACAAAGGGAACTATTTATTATGTTAGTAAAGATTATGCTGTTATTGATAACTTCTACGATTGGTATTATTTTTTCCTTGAAAAACTTATCTACTTTTTATGTTTGGTCTTTTTTCTTAACAAAAGTTCATTCTTTTAATATTGATAAAGTTAAAACCATAAGGAAATATTTTATACGCGTTTAAAAATATCTTTGCACATACATATTTTGTTGGCAAATAAACCTATATATACGTCTTGTTGTTTCGGCATGTTTATTAGAAGCGTCTCTTTCAGATCTCACATCATCATTTTTTCTTCCTCTAGTTACACCATGGATCCAAACAACAATCCAAACGATCGTATCAACCTTGATCTGTCCTTGGGGACTGGTTCTCAAGCAAAAGATCCGGTTGAGCAAGATGGCAAGTTCATGGAACTCTTGAGATCAGTAACTGATCCTACACAAAATGTCCAGCCTTCTCCTCCTCTTCCTCCACTTCACACGATACGTCCTGGATACTACAACCTCACATACCCTCAGAATGCAACAGGACAACTCCTTCTGCCTCCTATGACGAACCTGGGTGGAGCCAGAGCCTTGGAGATTCCCCGGCCAGGAACTAGATTAGGTCGCCCACCTGGTGGGCATAATGCACGTCGTAATTCATCGAAATCAGCTGCCGCGGTTGAAGAAAACGTTGACAAGGATATCGTACCACCATATCCATGGGCGACCACAAGGCCAGCCCGAGTTCACAACCTTAGATACTTGTATTTGAATAATATAAACGTGATCTCTGGACAAGTCCATTGCAAGCCGTGCGGGAGTATTCAAACCATGGAGTATAATCTCCCGGATAAGTTTGGGGAATTGTATCGTTACATTTATGACAACAAGGAGGAGCTACGTCAACGAGCCCCGAAAGTTTGGTCGTGTCCTAAACTGACTCCATGCTGCTCATGCAAGAACGGGATGAAGCCGGTGATTGGCGAGAATAAGGAAAAAATTAACTGGTTATTTCTTTTGTTAGGGCAAATGTTGGGATGTTGTACTTTGGATCAGCTCAGGTACTTTTGTGATAAAACTAGTCAACATAGAACCGGTGCAAAGGATCGTGTTCTCTACATAACTTATTTTGGTATATGCAAGCAGCTCGATCCATGCGACTTATTTAATCTATGACTCATTTCGGAATCCGGCAGGGCTGATGGCTTTTAAGGTTTATTTTGGTTTATTTTTCTTTTAAAATGGGTAAATCACAATTACATCAAGTTTATTTTGGTTTCATAGTGTGTTTAGGGGTTTGAAGGAACACAGTATTCTTAATGCGTAAGTTGTCATTTTGTTAAAATCTGTAATTAGTACGTATTATGTGGAAGCTACATGAAGAAAAGAAAATCATCCTGATAGACTTGAAATATATGCGAATATATACCATGTTTTCATTTAAGTATAATTATTAAGCGATAAATACTAATATTGATTAGTTATAGAAATGATGGACGCCAAATTAGTTACTCCAATTTTAACTTTAAATCTTTAATTAAATTCAAATCATATAATTTTAATGCCAAATAAGATTATCAATTTAAATCTATTATTATATTTAATCAAAATGAAAATGAAGAATTATATAGATAATTCTAAGAGCAAGATTAATCCTAAGAGCCTATCAGGGGCTCTTAGTTTTTTTTTTCTTTTATGTTTTGTTAGATTAAAAAAAAATAGTCAATCGTGGACCGCCACGTGTCGTGGGGTCCACGAACAGTTCAAGAACCCAATTCTTGCAGAAGAGTTATAAGAGCATCCGCAACGGGGAGTTCTTAGGGGAAATCCTTAACGAAAATATAATTAAATAATCAGTGGACTCCACCAAAACTTAAGGATTTTCTCCTTAAAATCTCTAAATAAGGATCGATCCTTACATTATTTGGGACACGTGGCGGCCTGCGATTTGGTTGATATATATATATATATATATATATGTATATTTTTTTTTCAATCAGAAAAAAACAATTAAAAAATCATTTTTTAAAAATATTCCAATGGGTATCACCATTGGAGATGCTCTAAGGGGTGAGTTTCTATTTTTTGTGGGCCCCACCCCTTAAGAGCTCACTTAAGAGCCCCCTTTAGAGGTGCTCTAACAATTCATTCTACCAATTATGAGTTCTAAACCAATCTCAGAGAGTTCTGAACAATCTCTAATAATTTAAAAAAATAAAGCTTGTAGTAATTTTATTATGCTAGTGTTATAGCTGCAGTCTTCTTTTTGTCTTGTATACATTACAAGGTCTACTCTACTTCTAGATGTAAGAGCATATTAGCGAGCAAAATATATAAAATCATCTCTTACTTATTTTATATTGATATATATTATTTTTCTTATTAAACTTTAAACAAAAAGCCTTAGCTAATGAAAAAGGAACAACCGGAGAAAGAGTACCTCAAAAGTGGTCAGTTGTCTATTCCCCAAAATATCTCTGGTTATTCATGTATCTCTCTCCTCTTCTATGATTACTTTTTATTATTTAATGTCTAAGAGATTTAGAGAGACATCCTCACTAAAAGTGCTCTAAGTTGTATACAAAATTGGTATATCTGAGAATTGAAGGACGTTATTCAAAGATTAATGATCAACTAAAAAATATATATCATAAATCGCTTAAAACAATAAATGAATTCGACAATAACAAAGTAAATAAATCTATGAAAATCTTAGTACTTTTGCTGATTTCTATGTGATTGTGAACGTCCTCTTCACTAAAAAAAAGCATTTGGTTAAAGACGGAAATTTACAACGAATTTTTGTTGTCGTAAATCGATGAAACGTTGATGACGACTTTACGAGCAGATGAAGATTCGTCATACACTCAATATAAGTTTAAACTTGACATTAATTTACGACGAATTAACCACTGTAGAAAACATTCATCGTAAAACTATTGTAAAGTAACTAGTTAATTACAACAAAACATTTTTACAAATTTTTAACGACGAATGGACGAGTAAAACCTGAGATGGTAGATGAAAACATGTTTTTGATGTGCTATACAAAACATAATTAGTCGTAAGTTAGTTGTTAATGAGTTGTAGAAGCTTTGAAAATGATTTTGTTGTTTATCTGTTGGTAATATCCTACCTACCGAGAATGAAAATTTTCCTATATATGGAAATATCTACGAGTTACGAAATTGGATGTATATGCACAAAGATTCTGACGAAAGGGTGAAAAAGAGTTCTTTTGAGGATCTAGAGATATTCATGTACAAGACGGGTACTACATCAACGACACATGAAACCTATAAGATGTTATTATGTTCTTGTTGAAAGTGCAGGAATAAAAAGCACGTAGTACAACTGTATGAAGTCATTTAGTAAATATAGGATTTACGTTACAATATTACATTTGGTTTCAACATGGAGTGAGTTACAATGTGAATGAAGCAACTAGTAGTAATAGTAATATTGAGGTGGTTGGTAACATTGAAGAACCAAATTCATATACATTATAAAACTGGTTACGATCAGGAAGACTAAAGGAAAGATCATGATAGGATTCATGACATGGTTACAAATACATATCTGGAAACAACTTCAACATTAGTAGTTGATGAAGTTAGTAATGTTGAGAACCTAACTTTGATGCAAAAATGTTTAATGATATGTTAGATGATGCAAATCAACCAATTTACTCTGGTTGTAGAGAAGGTCTATCGAAATAGTGTTTGGCAGATATGATGATGAATATTAAAATCCTAACCTGTGATCACCCAAGTTCTAAGCTTATCCAGACGTGAAAAGCAGTAAGACTGACGCTTGAATCACCACACCAGCTAAATTCATACCAGCACCGATTGGTAACACTAGCGCATGACTCACCCTTCTGGGGTCGAATCACACCAGCACATGATAAAAGTTTGACAGTGGCTTTCTCTTAGGAAGCAAAGCGCATCACCACAAGTTGTTGATAATGGCCTACTTCTGAGTGGCATAATCCAAAATCTAGACGAGTATAACTCCGGGGGTCATTGCACAATCGCATAACAAGCAATACAACCTCAGGGGTTGAGAGATAAATAAATATTACCTTAGGGTTTACATCCAACAAACATTTATACAACCTATGGTTTAAGACACTCAATAATAGTCGATTCCTTTGTTGGCAGAGAACCACACACATTGACTGATTTTTTGTACACGATGGGATTATAGAGATAATCTTATCAAGAAAGTATAAATCCCATTGATGTTTCTGAAGACGCTTTGTCTGTCCCAGAAGATGTGGAAAATGCTGAAGTGCTACCCCCTGAGACAAGAAGGTCTGACATGGAGGTCAGCTTCACAAGTCAAGTACAGTAGGTGTGGCGTTGGTGGCTACAACATAACAACTTGTGAGTGGCCAATATAGTCGATTTGTTTGCAGTGTTTTTTTTAGTCTGAATGAATTTCTTTTAAGTTTCTGTTTTGTTTGTAACTTTGATTTCATGTTTGCAAATTTGTTTCAGTTTAGAACAAGTTTCATGTTGATCATTGCAGAGTACATCGATTCACAAGTTTGATTCTAGTTGCATATACAACATTCTTGAACAAAAAAAGCAATTTCATTCAGTTTCGAAGATAATCTTGGTTATATAATCATTGCAAGTTTGAAAAAAATAGTAAGAACCAGTAGATCGAAACAGTTCATTCTTGACTACTTAATTTTTCAAAAAGCCATATAATGGATCCTAAACAACCTAGTTCAAGGGATTTTTTTTGCTTCCGAACTTCTTCATTTACCGTTTTCTTCAAACTGTTTTTCAGATCTTCAATCTCTTTTGTAAATCTCTATTTCTCAATTTCTACCGTTCAAATCTCATCAAGCGAAGCTTCATCAACCCACTTAAATAAATGGTTTTCTTATTTTTCTATATCAAAACCCATAAGGAAATAAAACAAATCGAAACTTATGAGAAAAAAATCTCTAAAACAAATCAAAACTACGGGAAATCAAAGTGGAAAACAAATCAAATATATGGGAAAACAAAGGGATAGCAAATCAAAACTATGAAAAAACTAATCGAGACAATATTTAACATATAACCCAATCTCGCATCTATAGAATCTTCTAAGGTTCTCACTGGTTTTTGAATAGAATATCATAACTCTTCTCCCTCACCAGCACATAGAAGGAACCCCTTCAGAGAATCACCTGTGCGTCGTCATGTTTGATAGAAAAGAGTTTGTAGAGAAAAGCCGATTAATAAATATGGTGCCTTTCATTTTTTTTGGTCTTATATATGTCGGGTATTAGGTTAATATTGGATCTCAATTGGGTCGGGTTTAAAATCATATAGGGGGTTTAGAGGATTGGATAGAAAATGTTAGGTTCTTGTATACAAAATTGGTTATAGTATGTAAGTATGATTTTAGGTTTATGTTCTTGTATATGTATTCTACTCGGGTTTATACTCTTATTTAGGTTTTTGTTTAGGGTCTGATTTGGAGTCTATTTTTTTACGGTCTCTTTAGGGTACAAGCTCGGGTTTAGGGTATATGGTATTGTTTAGAGTTTTGGGTCTCAGTTGATATTACAGTTTTGGGAAAACATGGTATTGGATTCATAAATCGATAATGTAAACTAAAACCATTTATAACCATCTCATTAACTAAGACCTAAACTCTATTATAACATAAAATCCTGAAATCTTTGCAAAATCATAGCTAAAAAATCATCACTAACAATAAATCATAGCAAATTCACTCCTAAAAATCATTGATAAAAAATCATCTCTAATAGTAAAACATATAAATCAGACAATCTCAATACATTTGGCAGCCTTATACTTAGGAGGCTCATACTTTCACATCATCCCAATCAACTATGGATCAGTTGCTGCTTCTCATAGATCCTACATAATCTTTATCCGAGCTCCCTTAGTGATATCATCATCCACCAATAACCTGTCCAACCCAAGAAAGTGGTATTCAATGTGTTTTAGAGTGTATACACCACAATGAAAATTACCTCGGTTAAGACCACGCATATTGACATAGGAAACAGTGTACAGAGTGATGTTGAGATGATTATGCATTCTCTATGGCTGAACCGCCTTGACGATCCAAGGAACAAGGAACATGAATGCTTCTACTTCCTTGATCTTTTTTCTAACCCCGCAATCAAACACTTTGATATGCCTATTCACGAAATGATAGCTAACGCGATCCAATGATTCCAATTGACCCATACAGGAACATAATCTGATCCACATCGACATTCCACAGCCTTTTGTGTTCTTTCATGAGAAGCCAGTTCACGTTTACAGTATTACAGTAGAAACTTATTCATCCTGTATTTCTTAATAGCATTCACGAAATTCTTGTACACAGAAGCGATGAGGTTGCTGAAGATGCATGTCATGAAAGCAACACAATATAGTTTCCATCGTTGCAGTGTTGTTCTTTCCAAAAATACGAACATTACATCATCATTATCCTAAAAAACAGGATGTTGTTAGTAGACAATATATATAATAGCTAACAGCTAATAGAAATCAATAGCTGAATGCTTAAGTGGTTGTGAAGCCACTTGTTTGCACTGATAATATGATCAGCTAGTTCCAAGTTTAACATGATGTACCAATATGTATAGCTATGTAATCAAAAGACAATGGTACAATATAAATTAGTAACAATTTCATCGAGTGATATATAAAAATATTTAACTTACGTTTGTGAATCTTGCGAGTTTTCAAGTTTCTAAACCTATTTTTTGGTCATCTAACTGCGGTGTTGACATCTTAAATGATATTCCTGGAGACAACCATTCCAATGGATCTTCGGCTTTAGCTTGATAAGTATCGATACCTTTAACATATGTGTCTTGTGTAAAGTCCTTCAAGCAACTTTCCAAGTAATCTTTGAGTCAAGTTTACTCAAGGTAAATTGACAAACAAATCATCAGTGTTTAAATCTTTCATTTTCCTAGCCTAATGTCGAACATAAAACGATATAAGAGAGTATAATAGAATAAACGTCAAGGTCCAACAAGCATAAAAGCAGCATGAAATTTATATAACCTAACCAATACCAAGTATTACAAACATTTCTCAAGTACATATCCTACAACCATTACATATTACACAAACAAAATGTGATGCCGCCTAGTTCCAAGTTCCAACAACCTAGCTCCGAAAACCAACTTCCTACAACCATTCCAATTAAGGATTCTTGTGGTTCTAGAGGATCCAGCTAGTCCAAGTTCCAACAACTCTAACGCTTTCTCTTAGTGGTTATATTTTTCTTTGATGGAGCTGTGTCTACTTTTCTCTTGCTAGGACCTGTGTCTACTTTGCTCCTGCTAGGACTGCTTTCTTTATCAGTCTTCCCCGTCAATCCACTCAGCAATAGAGCTGTCCTGAGCTGTGTAATCTCAGTGTCCATCTTCCCCAACCTGTCTGTAACCTTTGTCTTAAACTTGTCCATTCTATCCAAGAATTTTGGACTGAATTTTTCCTCAAAAGAAGTAATAGGAAGCTTGTACCAAACCCTCAAAAAACTTTTTCATGTATGTGTCAATGGTCCCCTTCGTTGAAGCAGCTAGCTGGCACAACAACTTCTTCTTCCTTGACTCTACTCCTCGGTCCACATTCTTTCTCTTGTTTCTTTCCAAAACATTATGCGTGCCATCCACATCCTCTGCAACATGACTACTCTTGCCAATCTCAGTTTCAGCTTCATCCTCTCCTTCCTCTTTGTCAACTTCCTCCATTTCATAGCTTGTAGCTTCCTCCTTGTAGCTTCCTCTTTTAGACAGGAGAAAAAGAGATTGGGTGGGATTTGAGGAGATTCACGCATGAGTAGATCCGGAGAAGAAGAGATTCATGCCGAATTAGACTAGTTTACAGTCGCTCTTGTCGTCGCACCACAAAGAGAGAGAGGTTCTTGTGTTGCCTTACCAGAGAGAGATTGTCGAAAATGAAGAAATCGAAAAAAATTTGGGCTGCAATATTTGATTTGGGATTTCTCATATGTTTATTTTATTTTAGTTAGTTTAATAATTTTATATATTTTATTATTTTGAAATTAGTTTGTTAATTTTATATCGATGGAGATTATTGGGGTTTTCAAAATGATTAACCTAATGGCACATTTATAAGTTGGGATTAGCCTAATGAGACTATATATGTGTGTTTTTTTGCCAAAAGAAAAAAAAAAAATTTTCCCTTTGGTGTTTGATTTTTTTTTTTGTATTTTTTTCTAAAATTTGATTGATGCTTTATTTACTTTTTGATCCTTTCTTCTTATAATAAAAGTGACTTTCAAATTAAGTTTTTCACTAAAAATTTATAAATACATAATAGAAAATTCAATTTTTGATAAATAGTACCAGTATATTAGAAAAATACATACATTTTAAGACACTATAAATAAATTTTTAATAACTAAATTAATATTATTGATAAAATAAAAGGGAGTTTTGAAAATATGACATGAAATTTGAAGTCAAATACAAAAATAACTTATTTTTTAAGAACTTTCATTTACCCTATTCACCACAAAAGTTTAAGTTATTCGCAAAAATATCATTACTTTTATGAAAATAATTTTTTACTCTATCATCCTCATCTTCTTCTTTATTTACAACATGGCCACTATCGTCAACATACCAACCACCATGAACAACTAATTTCAAGCTCGAAGTGCACCTTAAGTCAACATCTATATCTTCATATCCTTATTCCTTACACACACAAATCAGTTCTCTTCCACTTTCTCTCTCATTTATTCCAAAATCCCAAATTTTTTATTTCAAAACTTATAAACTTACAAGAGTTACTCAAGTTCATGTTTCTTTATCAAGAACGAGTGGGTAACTTTCATTAAGAAGCTGTGTGTACTTGGAGAAGGTAAACATGAATCTTACCGGATCTAAAAATGATATTTGATATTTTTTCAGATATGTTTTGTGAAGAAAACTTCTAGAGAAGGTGTTTGGTCAATGCTAGGTTAGTTTTGTAATTAACTATTTTGTGTGTTTATCTTTTCGTAGAAGACTTCTAATCTTTTCTTTGTAACAAAAAAGCAGAGAAAACTTTCATAGAAGGCTTCTCTAATAAACATGTTAGTTTTGCAATTGACCAAAATTTTTAAAATATTTTACTTTCCAAAAAGGATTTCTAGAGAAGTATTTTCAAAGAAAAATTCTATAGAATTCTTATTACCGCCACATGAAGACTTCAAAGTGTCACAAGAAGTCTTTGTAGGTTAGTTTTGCAATTGATTGTTAAGAAGACTTCATGTGACGGTAGGTTAGTTTTGCAATAGATAACTTCATATGTCGGTGAGGAAGTCTTTTCCGAAAATCTTCTTTAAAAAAATTAAATATCTGCAAAACTTCATTCATTTGTAAAACTAACTTGCTTATCAGAGAAAACTTCACTATAAGTCTTCTCTGGTATTATCACGAATTTTTCAAAAACAAAAGTATTCCAATATTTACAAAGGAAGACTTCTCTAGAAGTATATGGTTTAATATATCTTCTTAGAGCATAAGATATACTTTTTAACTTTCATGAGATTTAAGTAACTTCAAAGTCTTTTATCTATTCATATCTAGTGTTATGAAATTATTGTTATGTTTGTTATGTTTTGAAACTTATTTTTTTGTGTTATGAACTTATTGTTATGTTTTTTTTTTTATGTTGAACCTGTGTCAACTGTTATATTATTATAAGAGCATCTCCTTCCCCACTCTATTTTTACTCCAAAAATAGGTGGAAAATGGAGTAATGAACAAAAAATAAAAGCATTACTCTATAAATGGAGTAATTTTTTTTATTTTTTGTTCATTCTTTAATTTTTCACATCATTTTGGAGTAAAAAATGGAGTGGGGATGGAGATGCCCTAAGCCTACCTATTAGTTTTACAATAAAGAAAATAGTTTATTATTACAAGAACTTGAACAAACGAATTAAGCATTGAACAAAGACTATTTTTAATAGATTGGAGACAAAGCGAATATATTATTTACAATATAATATAAAATATAAAAATCAAAGTTTCCTAACCAAAGGAGAAAACTAAAAATTTAAGTGAAATTTGATTTAGAAATCTTCTAATTCACGGTCAAATTTAACCTAAAATTTACTTTTTCTGCTCAAATTTTTATTTCCTGCATAATCCGCGTAAAGGCTTCCGAGAAATTATGTCAAGAAGGAATCAACAGCTAAAATCATCTGAGAAATTATGCTTTAAGCAAATATAAGCCGAAAATGTCAAAGAAACTATACTGCATAAGCCGGACCTTTTTAAATAAGGATACAAGAACAAAATTTCATACATTTCATCCCGGACAAAGAATGAAAGAGTTTCTACCCAAACATCAAAAGATTAGAAAAATGTTCTTGTAGAAGTTTTTTGCGATAAAATATGAGTTTTACGAAATAATATTGTGTAAAACAAAAAAATCGGAAAGTTTATGCAGAAGAACCTCATAGGAAAATATATGAGACAATCTTCCGCGAAACAAATTTTAGAAAATCATTACAGAAAAATTGCGTAAAACAAACTAAATAGTTTCAAAAGTATATAAAGCAATCAACGAAAGGAATGTGAATAGGAGAAAGGCCTCATCGCCCTTCAACACTCCANCTCTCTCTCTCTCTCTCTCTCTCTCTCTCTCTCTCTCTCTCTCTCTCTCTCTCTCTCTCTCTCTCTCTCTCTCTCTCTCTCTCTCTCTCTCTCTCTCTCTCTGACTTTGTTTTCTAGTAAAAGTTAAAGTCAAATGTAGAGACGAGAATGGTTAATTCAACACCACCGTATTTTCAACTAATTGAATTGGTTTTATCATTTTGTAAGACCAATGACATAAAACATACATTGGACAAATCAACCAATGATATAAAAACATACATTGGTCACAAACAGTCCGAAACAATCTAAAACATGGCGACTACCCACTTATGGTTTAAATAAAAACAGGCCCAAATAGCAATGACGGTTTACTCGACTTAAATAAAGAAAAAAATGGGAAAATAGATAAATATGAAGTTTCCAAGATAAACATAGATTTTTGAAGGATAAGGAAAGTTCTCCGCAAAAGAAAAAACTTGAATAGGATTGGGAAAGGAAAGACAACTAACCTTGGATGCATATATATAGAGGACCTACACAAAAAGCAGGGAGAGACAGAAAAATTTGCATAGCAACTTACCACTCAGAAAGATTTTTTAGCAATTTTGTTTTTATTATCGAGGTAAAACTTAACTAGGTTTAAGGGTTTAGGTGGTTAGAATTACAAAACTCACTAACAGCTCTTTTGGCCGTAGCGAACGATCCAGTGGCGAACGCTGATGCACATGCCTCAGCGCTCGATGAAATCAAAAACCTTGTTTTGACTCTCCTAAAGGAGTCAAACGACAAGTGTAAGCTCACGACTTATCTGTCTAAACAGGTCTAACCCTTAACGACAAGAACTAGGAATCTTTTCCCATGTGAAGCAAAGAGAATCCACAGTGAAAGGAGACTCGACTTCACAACTCCACAATACAGGCCCGCTAACATGCAGAGAAACCCGTGGGGTTAAAACCCCGACGAAGTAACCCCTGTCATAATGCGGAGAAACATGGAAACCCCAACCTTTTAATCAAGCAATGGTAGAAAACAATGTCGAGCATGTCAACTTGGACATCAGAAACCAGGCCAACCCTTCGGATGAAGATGCTGACATACAACCAAGAAGAACAAAAAGCCAGACCACTCGGCAAAATTTATCGTTCGACAAAGCCATGACGGAAGACGAAGAAAACATCATCTGGGTAGAACAAGAAGAACTTGCTGAGGAACAATAACATAGCACTCACAGCAAACAGCGATAAGCTCCAAAAACTGCTGGCTGTGACCTCGATGGGATGTACGATCTCCACGAATATATCGCAAAAATGGCTGCAAAAGTAAAAGCCATGAGATTGTGGATTCACCATGCTTCCAGCACCGCACCCAAGATCGGCAGACTACTCAAAGAGGCCAAAAAATGCCCTTCACCTCACGTATCATGAGGACAATTAGGACCCCTTAGTATAATGGGATTACAGATTCCAAAGCAATCTGCAATTCTTTCTGATCGCAATGGGAATGGCCACATATAAGGAGCGTAAAAAGGAAACATGGTATTGCCTTCTCTTCATCAAAAATCTCCAAGGAGCAGCACTCGAATGGTTCTCTCCCATAAAAATAAATTCCATTGGAAATATCCGCCAACTCTCTTAAGAGTTTCTCAAACATTACTCCATGTTCATGGATAGAGAACCATCTGATGTTGACCTTTGGAGCTTTAGTAAAAGAGAAGACAAATCTCTACGAGATTTCATGAACAAGTTCAAAGCCGTCATGTCAAGAGTTAGTAGAATAAGCAATAAATGGCCTTAAATGCACTGAAGAAATCACTCTGAAAGTATCTGGAAAAGATGCTGCATCTGAACGAAAGCCGAAAAGAAGTTTTCTCGTAATGACAAGTAATTCCATCACGAAGGTGAAGATATTTAATGATCGCATAACTACGCTATCGACTCCACATCAGAACGAGGGAGAACCTCGGGAAACAACTTGGACCCAAAATGTATCTTTTGACGAGAATGCCTTCTGCGAGTTTCATCAAACTAAAGGCCACCCTACCTTGAACTTCAAAGTTTTTGACGCAATGCTGACGGCTGTCGGGGTCAAATAGTGTAATCTCAAAATCAACGTCCAAGACATATTCTTATGTTAAACCTTACGAGAACAACTTGAGAAAAGGGTTAAGGTTCAAACCACCATCAACCCCGCCCTAGGGCAGGGCACGTACTGTCTCAATCCACCCCGCCCTAGGGTGGGGCACTCCCCGAGTCCATCCACCCCGCCCTAGGGGCGGGGCATGTACCATATCCATCCACCCCGCCCTAGGGCAGGGCACACCTCATCCAATCCACCCCGCCATAGGGCGGAGAACATACCGTCTCCATCCACCCTACCCTAGGGCGGGGCACGAGCCATCACTGTCCACCCCGCCCTAGGGAGGGGCATACCTTGTCCCAAGCATCCCACCCTAGGGCTGGGCAGTCCAAGACCAACCATTCCACCCTAGGGCAAGGATGATCCACAGATCGGTCCATCCCATCCTAGGGCGCGGATACTTCACGACCCAAATCCAAGCTTTCCCATCCAAGCCATGTGATAACATTCAAAATCCTAATCACATGGGTTTTCGTTTTGCCTCGATCGGACTTGTCATTAGATTTTTACGATAAAAACCGCACGACTCGTCTTTCGTAAAAATCTAAGTTCAAATGTTCGTATAAAAAATCATTAAAAAACACCAACATCGTGACTGATCATCCATTTCCTTTTATCTCGGAGGAAATGATAGCTAGCCTCGTACGAACGGTAGTTTCTCTGGAAAAATTCGTAAAAATGGCTACGATTCATGATCAGAACAGAGCTTAGGTTTTATTCCAGACATGAAGCTTTACTAAAAATGATCTTAACTAAATCATAAATCCTTACCGGTTAAAATCAAAGAATCAAGTCATGGGGTACTCTCAACTCCAAGATTAAGTCACGGCCAACCTTAAGTTATTACATACACCATACTTCACTGATTCAAGACATAAGATGTTGAGAAGGGTCAGCCGTACTCTAGTTTAATTCTCTGATTTTTCCATAATTTTTCTCTGATTTTCTGTCTGAATTTTCTCTCTTCTCTCTCTGATTTTCTCTGAATTTTCTATGTTTTTTCTGCAGGTTATGAACGACCATAAGGAGAGATGAAGGTGTTTTATACCATATGGAGTTGCTTCAGCTCAGGGTTTCTCTTTACAAAAAGTTGTGGCTTGGACAGAACATGTGGCAACCAACTTCAGCACAAGCAGCTCACCTTTCCTTTCCATAAAGAAAGCTGCAAGCAGCTTGTGACTTGCACATGTGTGACTTAATGAGCAGGCAGCTTGTGATAGTTACATGACCATTTAAATAAATCAAGAAAGCAGGCTGGTGCAAGTCATTGACGGGCCAGGAAGATAAGAAGCTGGTCAATATTCCCGAACAGTTTTCTATCAAATATTCCTTGTACTTCGGCTCTCGTCTTGCTCTTGGAAAATCTCGTCCAGTTTAATATACACTCGACCATAATATTTAACACATGACCTGACCATCCAAAACTCGGACAGAACTATCAAGGGAAGACCTTTCGACCACAAGACAGTCTCGTCGAGGTATTAATTCACCGGATCAATTTTTATTTTTAATTCTGGTCGAAGCAACTCCAAACTGGTCAAGCGGGATTTTCTCGACCAAAAATTCACTGGCTCGTGAGGGGAATTTCAACGGATTATGAGTTGTCATCTCACAACCTAACTCTTCTTTGTAGATCGTTCTATTCGTTGCCCGTTCGAGATGTGCAGAAAAGTTCCATGAGCGTTTAGATGTGAACGAAGAGGCATTCTTTCAGGATCTCGTATCTCTCAATATTCATGCCTAGAGACATTAGAGACCAGTGTGCTGGGTTTATGGCAAGACTTAGGTTTACAATTGGTTAAGGCTGTGCGATGACTAATCGGCTTTTGTTTTGCGTGTTGCGATTTCAACCTTATTTTGTACCGCTTTAAAGTCCGTGATATGTGCTTGGCTTATACGACTTGTATGGTCGGAATCGAGCATCTCCTCGAGGACAATTTTTATGTCTCCCGAAAGTGGTGACCAAAAATTCTGGATTTCTTTTATAGCACTATTATCCTTGTGTCGGATGTATGAGAGCTATCCTTGTGAGATAACTTAGTCTGTTTAGGACGTTGCGAGTTTGTTGTGATCAGCAACAAACTTATTGGTAGATATTACCGTTTTTGAGCTTTCGCAAATTTATGATTTTGATTTGATGTAGAGGGAAGAATGCGAGTTGTCATTTAACATCTAACTCGTATTTGTGTATCGTTCTATTCGTTGCTCGTTTGAGATGCGTGAAATTCCCCTCATTGTCTGTGTCCAAAGCAATCTGGTACTCTAGTCCAATACCTCTAAAGAAAGTGCTGAGAATTTGCACTTCGTTGAACCCATGATGTGGACAATCTCTCTGGTATGATTTGAATCTGATCCAGGAATTTCTGAAGGATTCCGAAGGGTCTTGCGAAAAGGTGGCAATCTTGCTTCTCAGATCTTATGCTCTTGTGTCATCAAAGAAGTTACGCAAGAAAGCATTCTTGATGTCAGTCAAGATGTCAGGGATCCTGGTGGTAACTCCTTGAGCCAATATGAAGATTCTCCAGCAAGGGAGTACTTGAAGAGCTTATAGAAAAGATAGTCTTCAGGGACTCTATTGGCTTTAGTGGGAGTCACTAGATCCTCAAATCACTCCAGATGATCCATAGGGTGCTCATGTCGCAGCCTATGGTCGGGTATCTGTGCTACAAGTCCGAAGAAGGCGGGCTTGATTTCAAAATCGTGTCTCTGAAAAGATGGAGGATGAATGGCGGATATGTTGGCATAGTACTGGTCTGGACGGTTGTAGTCAGTCAGTATTCTCTGAGCAGCTTGGGCATTAGCTTCAGGTTGAGCTTCTGCAGCGTCTACTTCTGCTTCTGCATCAGAGATTGTAGTCCCCTGATTGTCTATCTTCTGACCTGCTGCATTACACAGGTGACCGTCAGGGTCACGCATGTCTCCGTTCTCATCCCTAATCAGTATCAAGGTAGCAACCATCTGAAATCGTCTGTGTCTGTCGATCGATGTGGGTTAGATGTCGTCGATCGGTGCTAAGCGGTTAGCGTCGGTCAATGAAGTGATGTTGATGTCGATCGATGAATGTGGGTTGGTTTCGATCGATGCGGAGTGATCGGTGTCGATCGACGGTAGAGTTCAGATGATGGTCGATATGGTCAGTGATGAAGTATCGGTCGACGCGGTACTAGTGGCGTTGATCGATGCTTGTCGTCCTTCTTTACGGATTGAGCGTTCAATTCTGTCAGGGTCAGAGAGTGCTATCAATTCTTGTCATTTGTTGCTTCTGGTGCTTCTTTACATGTACCTGAAAACAAGGAAAAGAAAAATTATTAGTAACCTAAAAATTAAATAACAAACCTAGATTAAATCTTATAAATTAAATTTAATGACGATCTATGCTCTTCGGCAACCACGCCAAATTTAACATGGTGTGTATTTTTTTCTACCGGGGTAATGAATATCCTAAACAATATACTGTCATTAACCCTAATTTTAACACACTCCATAATACTCTTGTCAAAAGAGATCAGGTGTAGTACTTAGGGATCGAATCCACAGAGAGCAAAGACACACAATAGATTTCTTATTTCTAAAGACTAAGCTAGGTGAATATATATATTAGTAATGAATAACCAAATTAAGGAAATATTCCTTGTCAAGAAGTAGGATGCAATATGGAAATATGTTACTAATGCAAATATGGAAATATTCTAGATATAAATATAAATGTAAATATGCTAGATCTAGAGTTTCAAGCTTTATGAATTATAATGGATAGGAGGCACGAAAATGTAAATATTCTAGAACTCAAATGTTAACTATTCTGAATATATTAACTCCAACTCTTGTATGCGAGCAAAATGAATGACCATCAATCGACGGCTGAGGCCTGGTGTCGATCAACGGTGAAATCATAAGGAAGTGTGGACGAGATTTGATAAGTCCACCAGCCTTATTAAACCAACTCTCGCATGTATCTAACAGTCTAGTTCAACATAATCTTTTCTGGCACAGAACCTACTCTCGTAGTTGTTCATGTCCTATTAGCGAGATCCTAGTTAGCTACTCTAGAATGCAAGCATTAAGCACAATGCAATTGATGGATATTAACTTAACCTAACAATCCTATTTTTGGGCTAATCCATATATGCTATCATACAACCCTAAATCTAATTAGTAACTACTCAAACATGATCTTTGTCACATAAATCATAGATGAATAGAATAGATATGATATAAAATATAAAAGCCAAAGGAGTTTCAGGAGGACTTTGAAGGAGTCTCTCCTTTCTCTCTTAATACAAAATGAATCTAAAAATGCTCTCTCTCTTTTCTCTGTCTCTGTCAAGACATATATATAAAATCCTAATTCTAGGTCAAAACTCGTCCAGGGTATTTTCGTCTTTCTGTCTTGGGCTTTGATCATCGATCGATGGAAAGTGTGCTGCATCAATCTCTCTCGAGCTCAAATCATCGGTCGACGCCGAGTATGATCCATCGATCGATGGCTTCGTCAACTCCTTAAATGATCAGCTACAGATTCTTCTCTTCTAAATGCTCCAAAAGTTCCAAGTATCTCATATATCTCCAAAACGTTCATGGACCTACAAATATACTAAAACATAGCCTAGACACACATAATAGACTCTAAATAGAACCCAGAATATGGCCTAAAATTGGTAATAAATAGGCTATATCAGAAACATAGGGTAAAGTTGAGTCAGTCTTAGTTCAAGATTTAGGTGGGTTTCGGAAAATTTCTTGTGTGGGTTTACTAACCGTTTTGATGCATGTGAAGAGCTTAGGCCGGGTGGGTTTTTATGCTAAACAGAGAAATACTAACGGTTTTGTGTAGGTTTCATGGTTGTGGGCAGACACCATGTTTGATTATTTGATTGCTTGCTTGATTGTTTATCTTACTTGAATGAATTTCTAGATGTATTGTTAGGTTGCATGTGTAGAGTAGATAATGTGTTGCATGCTCGTGGAGTTGAGTTGTTATGCTGCATGTAGTGATTACATGTTGTTGTGTCGTAGTCTTGCATAACTCGGTAGGTTAGCTAGGAATAGGTGGAGTGAGTTTCGAGTCATCCATTCATGTGTTCAATATGACTGGTAATGGGTGTGTCAGTGTGGGAAGCCTAGTGTGATACCGTGAAGGAACACTAAGACTAGATGGCCTAGTGTGATACCTTGAAGCAACCTTAGGATCTGGTAACAGGGTTCTAGCATGATACCGTCAAGGAACGCTACAATTAGATGGAAAAGCGTGATACCGTGAAGGAACGTTAGCACCTGATAGTATGGGTTTAGCGTGATACCGTGAAGGAAAGTTACAACTGGATGGTCTAGTAGGATACCGTGAAGAAACGCTAGGACTTGATTGTTGGGGTCTGGCGTGATATTGTGAAGGAATGCTACGACTTGACATGATGGCATAGTGTGATACCGTGAAGGAATGCTATGGCATGTGTGTGTGTGTGTTTTCGGAGATCCCAAGGATGTTGTAGCATGTGCTCCATCCGAATGTTGTATTTGAAAGTTTTTTTAGAGTGTGTTGAGTTGGATTAGACATACAGCTGTCTCTGACTTACGCATCGAGTAAAGTGTCTTCGCGCATGATATAACCTATTTATTACCAGTTTTAGGCCATGTTATAGGCTCTCTTTTGGGTCTATTATGTGTGTTTAGATTATGTTTTAGAGTATTTACAGGTCTAGATACTTATTGGAAGCAATTGGAGCTTTGGACTATTTTGGAGCATTTAAGATGATCAGCCAGAAATTCAATGCCGGATCTAGTTTATGCTTGAAGCATCGATCATCATCACACCTTGTGCGTCGATCGACGGACAAGTCGATTGCAAGATTAATGAAGACTTGAGAAATTACAAGTTTTACCCTAAAGTCTCATCATTTGCAAGACAAGTCCCTGGCTGAAATTTAGACTATTTATCAAGGTTTTTTATCTGAGTTTTAACCTAAGCAAGCAGCCTACGCAAGCGAGGAGCCTAAGCCGTTCTAGAGGCAAAAACAGAGTTGGAACACCTTGTTACGTTTATTTGGAGAGAGAGATCTGACCACCATTTCAGAGAAGATCTTGAACTCCTTATCTTAATATTCAGTTTATTCTATGCAATTTATTCAGACTTTAATCATGTTCTTTATTGATATGTCTGAGTAATTCATTGTTAGATTTAGGATTCTTCAATGGTAGTAATGTCTTGTTGATTTTATAGAATTGTTAGGGTGATCTTCTTGGTTCTTTAATTAAGTTGTTCTTAATGCTAGGTTAAATTTGATCACCTCAATCTTATAAACTAGGATTCCATAACGCAAGCGAGAGTATGGTTATGATCATGAACCTATCTTAAACAATCTAAATAACTCGTAACAAACGAGAGTTGAATCAGAAGTTTAGAGAACCCATCAAACCGCGAAACCAATACTGTTTAAAATGAGCATCAATCGATGCCACCTTGTGGGTATCAATCGACACTCAGTCGAGATGCGCGAGAGCGATCTCATGAACACCTAATACATCCGAAAAAATTCCCCTAAGTCTAATCCCTTAATCTAATCTTCACAAACTAAATCAAATCTTGAAATCATCTTTATTATTATTATTACAATTTGTCAAGCTTTAGTTTGTAAACAATAAGTCTATTGTGCAATCCTAAAGTCTCTGTGAATTTGATCCCTAAGTACTACACTGAACCTCTTATTTGAGAGAGTAAAGTGGTAAATAGGGTTAATTTGAGAACTGATATAAAATACCCACAAAATCAAATTTGGCACCGTTGCCGGGGAGTACTCTTTCTTATTGCCATTAGTTTTGTTTAAAATATCGCCTAGAATTTTTTACTTCACTGTATGCTAAATTATTCTTTCCCTGATCCTGTGACACAGGTACTTAAAGGACAGAATATGGATTCAGGACAACACGGATCGATCGACGCGATTCCATAACTGTTAGGTGATATAGCTTATTTATTACCAGTTCTAAGCCATGTTATAGGCTCTATTTAGAGTCTATTATGTGTGTCAAGGCTATGTTATAGAGTTTTACATGTTCAGGAAAGTTTTTGAGATATATGAGATACTTGGAGTTTTTGGAGCATTTAGAAGAAAAGAATCCATAGCTGATTATCTAGGGAGTCGATGAAGCCATCGATTGATGGAACACACTTGACGTCGACCGATGATCGAAGTTCGAGAGCGATCGATACATCACATTTGCCATCGACCGATGATCAAAGCCTAAGTCAGAAAGACGAAAATACACTGGACAAGTTTTGAACTAGACTTAGGGTTTTTATATTTATGTCTTGAAAAGGACAAAGAACATCATCACGAGACAACAATTAGGCAGAAGTTTTACAAAGCATTTTAGTTTCAATTTGTATAGGAGAGAAATGAGAGACTCCTTCAGAGTCCTCCTTTGGTTTTTATATTTTATTTCATATCTATTATATTCATCTATGATTTATGTGACAAAGATCATGTCTGAGTAGTTACTAATTAGATTTAGGGTTGAATGATAGCAACTATGGATTAGCCCCAAAATAGAATTGTTAGGTTAAGTTAATATCCATCAATTGAGTTGTGCTTAATGCTTGCATTCTAGAGTAGCTAACTAGGATCTCGATGATAGGACATGGACAACTACGAGAGTAGGTTCTGTCCCAGAATAGATTCTGTTGAACTAGGCTTTTAGATACATGCGAGAGCTGGTCTAATAAGTCTGGTAGACTTATCAAATATCTCCCACATTTCCTTCTGATTTCACCGTCGATCGACACCAACCTTAGCCGTCGATCGATGGTCGTTCCTTTTGCTCACATATGAGAGTTGAAGTTAAAAAAGTCAAAATAGTTAACATTTGAGTTCTATAATATTTATATTTTCGTGCCCCTTATCCATTATAATTCATTAAGATTGAAACCCTAGATCTAGCATATTTACATTTATATTTAAATCTAGAATATTTACATATTTGCATTTGTAGCATATTCCATATTGCATCCTACTTCTTGACAAGGAATATTTCCTTAATCTGATTATTCATTACCCATATATATATTCACCTAGCTTAGTCTTTAGAAATAAAAAATCTATTGTGTCCCTTTGCTCTCTGAGGATTCGATCCCTAAGTACTACACATGATCTCTTTTGGCAAGAGTATTATAGAATGTGTTAAGATTAGGGTTAATTTGACAGTTGATTGTTTAGGATATTTATTATCCTGCTAAAACAAAATACACACCACGTCAAATTTGGCGCCATTGCCGAGGAGCATAGATCGCCATTAGATTAAATTTCTAGGATTTAGTCTAGATTTGTTACTGATTTTTAAGTTACGAATAATTTTTCTTTTCCTTGTTGTCAGGTATATGCAAAGAAGCACCCGAAGCAACAAAGGACAAGAACTGATATTACCCTCTGACCTTGACAGAATTGAACGCTCGATCCATAGAGAAAGATGACAAGCATCAATCGACGGCACTAGAATTGCGTCGACCGACACATCTTCGTGGACTGTATCGACCATCATCTGAAATCTACCGTCGACTGACATTGATCACTAATCATTGACTGACGTCAACCTACATCCATCGATCGACATCAACATATATCCATCGACCGAAGCTGACCATTTAGCATCAATCAACGTCAACAACCCACATCGATCGACATACATAGGCTAGTTCAGATGGTTGTGACTTTGATACTGATAATGGATGAGAACGGAGAGCTACGTGACCCTGACGGTCAACTGTGTAATGCAGCAGGTCAGAAGATAGACGATCAGGAGACTATAATCCCTGATGCAGAAGCAGATGCTGCAGAAGCTCAACCTGAAGCTAATGCCCAAGCTGCTCAGAGAACACTGGCTGACTACAACCGTCCAGACCAGTACTACGCAAACAGATCCGCCATTCGTCCTCCAGCTTTTCAGAGACACGATTTTGAAATCAAGCCCGCCTTCTTCGGACTTGTAGCACAGACACCCTACCATGGGCTGGGACATGAGCACCTTATGGATCATCTGGAGCGATTTGAGGACCTAGTGACTGCCATTAAAGCCAATGGACTCCCTGAGGACTATCTTTTTGTAAGCTCTTCAAGTACTCACTTGCTGGAGAAGCTTCATATTGTCTCAAGAAGTTACCACCAAGATCCCTGACATCCTGGACTGACATAAAGAAAGCTTTCTTGCGCAACTTCTTTGATGACGCAAGAGCAGAAGACCTGAGGAGCAAGATTGCCACCTTTTCACAAGGCCCTTCATAATCCTTCAGAAATTCCTAGATCAGAGAGATTGTCCGCATCATGGGTTCAACGAAGTACAACTTCTCAGCACTTTCTTTAGAGGTATTTGACTACAGTACCAGATGACTTTGGACACATCAAGTGAAGGAAATTTCAGCACCAAAATTCCTGAATAGGCTACAAGGTTGATTGAGAATCTGGTATCCAGCAACAGCACTAAGAACACAAACTTTAAGAGGAAGAAGTCAACTCCAGCAATGAGAAAGGAGCAGATTGAAGAAGTCAAGGCAAAACTGTATAATGTCCAGAAATTTCTCAGAAAACAGGTCACCTTTGCAGAAGTGGAAACAATGGAGTCTGGAGATGATGAGATTGAAGAGGATGTGAACTACGTTGATGGGAATGGTTTCCAGAGACAAGTGAATCAAGGTTTCAACAGGAACTCCAATGGGAATGTTCAAAGGAGTAACTTTAACCAGACTTCACAGCGAAAGCCCTTCAATAACAACAAAACTTATGAGTCCTCCTACTACCAGAACCCTCCTCCTGAAGCTCAAGGAAGCAAGATTGAAGCAATGGTTGACAGAGTTTTGGAGGGACAACAGAAGATGACAGTAGATTTTAATGGAAAGATATATGGCATGTACCTCAACCTCAACACCAAGTTTGAAAATCTCAACACCCATGTGAAGAAGCTAGAGAATCAGGTTATGCATACAAGTGAAACTATTAGGAGACATGAGAGCCTGATCAAGGAGAAAATAAAGCCTGGACAGAGTCACCACATCAATGCATTGACTGATGATGATTTTTGGGTAGAAGTTAAGAGAGAAAGGCTACTAAAGAGGGATTCTCGTGTGGAAAATTCGAATTCGTTCGACAGGTCGCACAGGCATCGATTGACACATGTCAAGGCGAATCGATCGACGGCACCCATGGAGTTAGCAGTATCGGAGAAACCCTCAATCATCGATCGACGTAGAGACTGTAAAATCGATCGATGGTTTCCCGAAACAAAACGTGTTCATCTACCGAAAGTCATGAATGTGACAACTCTAAAACAGAGGATCATTCTGAAAAAGAAAAGTGATCCTGGGAAGTATATGATTCCATGTTTGATTAAAGGGAACGAGTTTTCCAATGCCCTCTGCGACACTGGATCATCAGTGAGCATCATACCCAAAGCTATGACAGAAAAGCTGAACTTGAGAGTGGACCCTTCCAGTGATTCATTCATTTTTGTGGATTGCTCCAGAGTGGATTCAAGAGGTATTTGTAGAGATGTTCACCTGCAGATTCAAAATGTCCTAGTCCCTATAGACTTCCATGTCATGGATATTCAGATCAATTGGAACTCTTCTCTACTACTTGGAAGAGCATTCATGGCTACCATGGGAGCTATATGCGACATTAAAACTAACAGGTTGTGCCTCTCCTTGATTGATCCTAATATTAATTATGAAATTTATAAGAATAAACCTGCTCTCACAAAGTTGTCTAATGATGCAGAACTTGTGGCCACATGCTTCTGCAATTATGAGTTCAACGAGGAGTCTGAGGATGAAGCATCGATCGACACCCAACCCAGAGCACTCATCGACGCGTTTGCTTCTCAATAATCGGTCGACACCCACCCTTTGTTATCAATCGACGGCCTCACCCGAGAACCGACCAACACCTGCCATGCAAATGGCAATTACACCCCAGCCTACCTCGAGTACGATGAAGATTACGAAGAAGAAGAGCAAATCGAGTACCATGATACCACAATGGAAGAGGCCGGTGTTTTCCAAATTTTCCATCAATTTGGGAAATCGAAATCGATTGACGGCAACTATTCGCCATCGAACAATACTGACCAAGAAGAAAAGTGCGAACAACTTGGTAATCAAGCTTCGATCGACGGCCACCATACACCATCGATCGACAGAGAAGGAGAGCTGATTGAATATCATGATCTTCTATCAGACACGCCAGCTGGGTGAAAGTGGATAGACACGCATCGATCGACGTACCTTATACAGCATCGATCGACACAGAGAAGCACAAGATCGAGCAGATTCATAATATTCCATACACGTCTCCACATCTTAGATTGATCGACATCAGACATCACGCATCAATCGATGGTACCATTCCAAAGTTCCAGAAACTTCGTGATTCAACTGCCTACTATCCGGAGAATTCAGCATTGATCGACAAGACGCACCCAGCATCAATCGATGGATGTATCGAGCATGGTACGAGAGCTTATGATGCTAAAGGTAGAAGAATTTTCCACTGGGAAAAGAAAGATGAGTATGGCATCTACAGAGATGAGAATAGTAATGCACAAGCTACAAACGGAAGAGTAGTGAATGTGCAAGCTGAAGACATCATAGCAGTTCTAGAGAGAGCTACTATGTTTGAGCAGACCTACAAATGTCTACCGGAACATGCAACAAGGAGCAGTATGTCTATGGAAAATCAAAGGTCATACAGCAGAACAGAGATTAATGAATTCTACACAAGGCTTGATGATGTCTACTATCCTATAGACAAATGCCTTACCAGTTTGACTACACGCATGGATGAGATGAAACAAGATTTAGATACTATACAAAGACAACATGCAATTACGTCAGACAAATGAGCATCGATCGACGGCACCCTACGACCATCGATCGACTGAAGCCAACCGGCAGAAGACATCAACAGAAACACAACTAGAAGATAGGTTTGATGAGATTGCATTTTCTCAGAGCCTAATGGATGAAGATATTTCTTAACAACTGGAAGATATATCAGAGACTACAGCTGCAAGACTTAGAATGCTACAGCGCAGTAATGATAACCTACAAAGAAGAATGCATTCAATGGAGGTTGCTAGAGAGGTTACAAAGAATGAGAAAACAAGAAGTAATGAAGCAATGATGAGCTTTATTGGTACATGGTTTCAGATGAGCAGAGAAGATGTAGACACTTGCTTTCCAAGTGTTGATTAACCTCTATACTAGTCAGAAAGTTCAAACGTCGAGCTTAGGACTATAACCAAGCGTTGAGTGGGAGGCAACCCACTGTTTAGTAAGTTTTAATTATTTTCTTGATTACATTTGTCTAATTTAGGATTTTATTATACTATTACATGTTTTTAAAGTGAAAGGAACATGATTCTGCATAGAGCATCAATTGACACTTGATCATTGTCGATCGACGGAGTATCCTTCGTATCGATCGATCGCCACTTAACTGTGTCGATCGACGGTCACCATCAGCAAGCAGGTGTACCGTTTTCCTTTATCAAATTGTGTCCTTATGATTTATTTTCTTCACCAATCTCGGACTGAATAACACTCGTGATAATGTTGTTTAAGTCTGGGGAGGTTTACTAATATTGTTTTCTATTTTTGAGTTTTATACTTATATAAAAAAAAGAAGTAGAAACCTAGAGACCATCGATCGAGTTTGAAGCATCCACATCGGTCGACCATGGATCATGACCATCAGTCGACATCGACATCGTCACATTGATCAACACTCTTTACAAAGTCTGGTATCGAGTTTCTTACTTAAACTACTTACATATGATTTAAATTTTTCCTAACCAAACAGGGATGGATTACACTGGGGACAATGTAATTTAAGTCTGGAGGGAGGTACGCTAATGCTATTTGATTTGTTTAGAGTTTTATTTGCTATATATATATATAAGTTTTTTTTATAAAAAAAGTTTTATTGAGCCATGGATTATGATCAAGAAATTAATTATTGACTAACTATACTTTAGCACAATTTTTAAAAGGTTATTTGCAAAGATTACTAGAGATACAAAAGTGGATCTTCCTGCCGCTATATTACACTTGCTTAGAGTGTTTGAAGGAACCAAAGCTGATTTCCAACACTAATCCTGACATTATCAGCTTGCTTTGGGGCTTGGTATACACTGGATTGGGTTCCTTCTGCAAGTCTGTAGGTACAAGTCATTGCACCTTTGGTTCCATTCTCTCTCTCTCTTCAGCATCTACTTAAAAGCTTAAAAGATTGAGATGATTTCCCAAGATGCAGAGAGGTAGCTACATTACCTATGATCACATTATTCTAATTCAAAAGAATGATCACATATTGTTGGAAGCGAGGAGTAGGTAAATTACCTATGGTCCCATTATTTGCCTAAAACTTTGCCCAAAAGAAAAAGAAAAAGAAAGAAAAACAAAAAAATAAAATAAAATAAAATAAAAGAATGAGATGGCAGCATTGAGATTTAAAAAAGATTCAGAGAAGAGAGAAAAAAAGTGAAGAAAGGGATCAGAGAAAACTTTGTACCTAGTTGTTCAGATGCTTGCAGAGGTAAGAATTCATGTGTCCTTTGATTGATACTCCCAAGGTAAAGCATACACTTTTATTTTATGCAAATAAATGAGATCAATAGAGGGTCGAGTCAAGCTAGTATTTGCTAAGTTGTTGGTAGAATGTATTTGGTTGCTATACTAGGATAGGGTATATAAAGTCATCGATCGATGGAACACACTTGCGTCGACCGATGATGGAAGCTCGAGAGCGATCGATGCAACACATTGGCCATCGATCGATTATCAAAGCCCAAGTCAGAAAAGACAAAAATACCCTGGATGAGTTTTGACCTAGACTAAGGGTTTTTATATTTATGTCTTGAAAAAGGCAGAAAACATCATCACGAGACAATAATTAGACAAAAGTTTTACATAGCATTTTAGTTTTATTTTGTATTAGGAGAGAAAGGAGAGACTACTTCAGAGTCCTCCTGGAACTCCTCTATTTTTTATATTTTATTTCATATATATTCTATTCATGTATGATTTCTGTGACAAAGATCATGTCTGAGTAGTTACTAATTAGATTTAGGGTTGAATGATAGCAACTATAGATTAGCCCAAAAATAGGATTGTTAGGTTAAGTTAATATCCATCAATTGAGTTGTGCTTAATACTTGCATTCTAGAGTAGCTAACTAGGATATCGATGATATGACATGGACGACTACGAGAGTAGGTTCTATGCCAGAATAGGTTCTTTTGAACTAGGCTGTTAGATACATGTGAGAGCTGGTCTAATAAGTCTGGTGGACTTATCAAATCTCGCCCATACTTCCTTATGATTTCACCGTCGATCGACACCAGGCCTTAGTCGTCGATCGATGGTCGTTCCTTTTGCTCGCATACGAGAGTTGGAGTTAAAAGGGTCAGAATAGTTAACATTTGAGTTCTAGAATATTTACATTTTCGTGCCTCATATCTATTATAATTCATTAAGCTTGAAACCCTAGATCTAACATATTTACATTTATATTTACATCTAGAATATTTCCATATTTGCATTAGTAACATATTGCTATATTGCATCCTACTTCTTGACAATGAATATTTCCTTAATATGATTATTCATTACCAATATATATATTCACCTAGCTTAGTCTTTACAAATAAAAAATCTATTGTGTGCTTTTGGTCTCTGTGGATTCGATCTCTAAGTACTACACATGATCTCTTTTGGCAAGAGTATTATAGAGTGTGTTAAGATTATGGTTAATTTGACAGTTGATTGTTTAGGATATTTATTACCCTGCTAGAACAAAATACACACCACGTCATCGGGCGACACCCTTCCGTTGCCATCGATCGATACTGATCAGCCAGAAGCAGGTAAGTACGCCTTTACTGATGCTGATAATAGGAAAGTAGTATTTATAGAACCAATGAACAATAAAAGCAATGAAGCAAGCCAACTCATTGACTATCAGGGGATTGCAACCCTTGATCAAATCACTAACTCTTCAAAGAATGAGATAAAGCATGAGTTGCCAATGTTTGATAACTTAAACCCCAGCAAGACCTATTCCAATAGGTCCGCAATTCGAGTATAAGACAACCATACATGAAGCTCTGAGCTTGATATCGACTTCCTAGTTATGGCCCGCAAAAATCAGTTCAGTGATCCTCCTACTGAACACTCGAACAATTACATCGAGATGCTAAAAGACATGGTGAAAGACGATTTCAATCACTGCAAACTCTTCCCCTTTTCCCTTGAAGGTGACGCCAGGAGGTGGTTGAACCAGCTATCACCAGGATCCCTGACCAGCTGGGAAGATATTAGAAGCGCTTTCATCAATCACTTCTTTGACAAGAAAAGATATTGGGAAGTAAGAAGAGAAATATCCACATTCATTCAAGGTTGTCGCAAATCCTTTAAAAAACGTTTGGACTAGATTCAAAAGCTACCAGCTTTCGTGCCCTCACCATGGATTCTTAGAACCCCAACTCATCAACATTTTCTATAGAGGACTAAACTTAGACTACCAAACCATCCTTGATACGGCCTACGAGGGAAACTTCGGCACCAGAAGCCCCGCAAGCGCTAAAAGGCTGATAGAGAATATATGGCCTTAGGTAGAGCTTACGAAATGAGAGACGCCAAGAAGAATGAACCGCCAATGCTCACGGAGGAGAAGCACTCAATCCGAGTTAGAAAGACTCTGGCATCAGTTGCGACCCTCCTGGACGATCCTGTTTCTCGCGACTTCGAAAAGCAAGTTGAATTCTCAAATGTGATGAGTTTGAACAACCAACGATTTAGGGAGAGCACTGAAAACTTCACAAGCAACTACGACACCACTGTGGATAGATACGAAGGAAGTCCAAAGTCAAAGATGAATCAAATATTCACCGGAAACCGTAGAATAGCCGTCGACCTCAACGAGAAGTTAGATCTGATATATGCGGAGATGAAGGAAAAATTTTAAACTCTAAATGAACACATTACGAGGATCGACAGCCAAGTGGCGAGTAACGCTATGTCCATCTGGAGAGAGAAAGGATTTTTACCTGGTAAAACAGACGGTAACCCCAAGAGACATTGCAATGCTGTGGCCTTACGAAGTGGCAAACGACTCACACCTTGCGTTAGTGAAAGCATCACTATCGATGAATTCGCGAGAATCGTGACAAAGGAAAAAGAAAAATCGCATCCCGTTCCGCTCGACACTGACGAGCAAATCCCCGAGATTTCACCCAAAAATGGAAGAATTGGACCAAACTGACGACCTTGAGGACTTGTTTGACAAACAAAAGGAAAGGGACACGAAAGTAAGAGACGTAGATCAACACTCGTTACCAAGAATCAATCAACAGTCTGAACCTACCATCGATCGATGCTTCAAAGCAAGACGCGATCGACATTCGGACCCAGAACCGACCGAACCGGTTAGAACAAGGGTTTACCAAGCAACCACCCTTTTTCCCCCAAAGAACGCTAAGCAGAAAAAGAAGCAGCAAGAAAAAGCAATATGCAAAAAAAAAGCATTCGACAAAGTAAGCATTGAGATGCCACTGAGCGACGCCATTCACAACTCTCCTGCTATTAAGCAGTACGTGAAGGATGTAACAAAATGAGGATTCCATGAATCAGAACATTGCGTGATGATGGTATCAGAAGAACTAAGTGAAATCATTCAAGGAAAAACTCCAGTTAAAGTCTCTGATCTTGGTAGCTTTGTTCTAGACTGCACTATCAGCGTTGAAAGATTCCAAAGATCCCTCTGTGATTTAGGCTCTAGTGTAAACTTGATGCCTTATTCAGTTGTAGTCATCCTCGGTCTAACACAGTTTCAACCTACCAGGGTCACTCTCGTTCTAGCTGATAAATCCACTAGAATTCCGGAAGGCGTCCTTGAAGACGTGCCCGTGCGCATTTATAACTGCGATATACCTGCATATTTCATAGTGCTTAAATACGAGCAAGAACCCAGAAATCCGATTATTTTGGGAAGACCTTTCCTGGCCACGGCCGGAGCGATCATTGATGTTAGAGGAGGGCCCATATGCCTCAACATCGGGAAGATACCGTTGGTCTTTGACATGGAAAAAATAATAAAACAGCCTTTGATCGACGGTCAACCCTACCATATTGATTATCTCTTCGACCTAGCATAAGAATCATTCATGTTTTCATGCTCAAGTGATCCTCTCGAGCGAGCAATCACATCTCTTGAAGATGACATCTTTGCGATGAATGATCAGAATGAAGAATATACGAGATTGATGGATGCCACTGAAGAAATCTTCAACGTCGACACCGAAGAACTTGATCTACATGCCACCATCGATCGACACCCCGATAGTACCGTCGATCGACAGCATGGTGTAACCGACGACTGGAGCAAAGAGAAAGCACCTAAAATCGAGCTTAAACGACTTCTCGATGGTCTTAAATACGCTTTTCTTTACAAAAATTCCTATCATGTCATCATCAATGCCAACTTGAGAAGCAGAGAGCAAGCATTATTGCTGAATAAACTGCAAAAACACCGCAAGGCTCTTGGACATTCATTAAATGACATCCTAGGAATCTGTCCCGATTTATGTATGCATAGGATACATGATAGGGCATGATATTTACCACTATTATGACATGATATCAGCCCTATTTAGAGTCTATTATATGTGTTTGGAGTATTTTTAGAGTATTTTAAGGTTCAAGTACGTTCTGGAGAACTTTGGTGATTTTGGAGCTTTTAGAGATGCATAACTGCGCAGATACGTCAAATGTTTTGATTTGGATGGACACCTTTCCATGATGCGATTGAGCTGGACCTTTGACAAAATATAGAGGTTTGAGATAGATTTCTAATTCCACCAGTTTGAGGTCCATCTAACGGTTAGATCTAAAGTTATGCCTGATTTACTAGAGAGTGACCTGTCTGTCTCGCGAGGGGAAACTGTCGAGAGATGAATGAGTGTCGATCGACGACACAGCGGCATCGATCGACGGTGATCCATAAGACAGGCACAACATGTTTTATGGCCGACTTAAGCCCAGAAACCATCACAAATTACCAAAATGCTCTTGGACGACCTAAAACCCAATTTATATGTTTCTAAGCCATTGTTGACGGCTATGCATGCAATAACTTATCAAGCTTTCTTTTATTCATTGTTTTAGGATTAGGAGAGAAGGGAGAAACTCTTTCAGAGTCCTTCTGGAACTCCTTTGGTTCTTTATATTATATATATTCTATTCATCTATGATTTATGTGCCAAAGATCATTTCTGAGTAGATCTCTTGTTAGGTTTAGGGTTTATTAATGGTATTGATGGATTAGCCAAACAATAGAATTACTAGGGTGATTATTAGATCTATCAATAGAATTGAATTTATTGCTTGTGTTCTAGAGTAGCTAACTAGATCCTGATCATAGGATAGTTAGGCGCAAGCGAGAGCATGGTCTACTACCAGAATTAATCCTAATGAGATAGGTTGCTAAAAACAAACGAGAGTTGATTTAGTTAATTTAGTGAACTTATCGAATTAGGTCATAAATCTTAACTCAAGAGACCATCGATCGACGCAGGATCATTGTCATTGATCGACAGTCATTACGTGTCAACAAGCGAGAGCTGAGACATCGGCTTAGTCAATAGATTAGACTCGCAGAGAGAGCTGGACGTCTTTCACATTAGATATTGAGTTCTATGATTAATACCCTTGACTTCTATCTTCTATAAACCACTTGCTTGAAATCCTATATCTAGCTATTTATTATTATTGTTTACTTACCAATCAATCAATTATCTGCTATAGTTTATTCATTGCTTATTAATCTATTTTGCCTATCTTAATCGCGACTGTATTGAGTTTATTGTGCATCCACGCTTCTTGTGGATTCGATCCCTAAATATTATAATTTGACCTCTCTTGGCAAGAGTAGTTCGTAGGGTTAAGTTGATAGAGTTTTAATTGAAATACATAAAAACTCTCCTGTCAAATTTGGCGCCGTTGCCGGGGAGCAAAGATTCGCCATTAGACTCAAATTGTTTGATTTAGTCGAGGTATTTTTCTATATTAGTTTACTTACATAAAAAAATTTATTGTGTTTCAGGTACATACATATTAGTACTAGGAAGCAATGAGGAGAGGATTTTTGGGTTCTTCAAATAAGGAACATGTTGATTCGTGCACGATCCATAAGTCTACGAGGGCAGTCGACACCCTCCAAGCAGTGATCTGTAGCAAAGAGAAGCGATCATCGAGCGACACCACTACTTCAACGTCGATCGATACAAATACCATGACTTCGACTGATACCAACACCCCGCTGTCGATCAACCCAAACCACTCTTTGTTGATCTACACTACTCGCGAGAAGACAAAGAAGGCTGAAGTACTAATACTGAGTTTTGACAAGAATGGTATATTTTACAAGACAAAGAAGGTCACGCGCGCAAAAGAGCAGGGCAATTGATTCATGCACATGGGACTGCAATACCTGATGCTACTGTTGTTACTGTGAATGATGGGATTGAACGACAAAAGGCACTTAGAGATTACAACAGACCTGAAGATTTTTACGCTAAGAGGTTTGCTATGCGTCGTTCTGAAATCCAGAGGTATGACATTGGGCTGCATCATGTATACATCTCTCTTGTGGGTCAGCATCCTTTTCATGGTCTTCTTCATGAATGTCCTATTGGCCATCTCAAATAATTAGATGATTTAGCATCGACCATTAAGTGCAATGAAGTCTTTGAAGATTACTACTTCTGTCAACTATTCCCATACTCTCGTGCTGGAGAAGCAGCATGTTGGTTCAAGAGGTTGCCACCATGATCTCTCACTACATGGAATGACATCAGGAACGCCTTCCTCACCAAATTTCTCTATGATATTGAAGCAAATATGAAGATCGAGATGTAATCCATGCTGAGATATTTGGTAGAGGAAGAAGAAGGAGATGGATATGGAGAGCTGAGCAGAGGAGCAAAAGTTGATATTAGTGATCTGATTCTAGCATCGATCGACACTAAGACCTCAACATCGATCAACACTAACTCTCTAGTGCTGTTGTCGTTTGATGGTGTCTGGCCGGTGTCGATCGATATTAACCCCTTTTTCCGGTCGACACCTCTTGAAATCCCTGATAGGTCGAGTTGTACTCACATCATTGCAGACTCGACATTGAAGCACAAAATCGATCGACACCCAAACGAGAGCATCGATCGACAAACGCCACCTGACATCGATCGACACCCATCATTGGACAAAGAACCAGGTTACATGATTGAACCAGAAACGGTTGAGGAGAGAATGCACGAGTCCAAGGGTTCACACCTTGATATTCCAAAACATCTGCAACCACCTATTTGTGTAGAAGAAGCTGCTGATATTCACAAAAGAGTGAAGTTGATACGTGACCCTATGAAGTTTGTGGTTCCTTGTGCTATATTGGATGTTGAAATTCCTATCCCACCAGATAGAGTAACTTCTCAGAGAAGGTCGAGATGTAGAGGTGAAGTCAATAAAGGACCAGCAGAAGCAACATCGACTGATACCGAACACATACCATCGATCGACACCGGCCAGACACCATCAAACGACAACAGCACTAGAGAGTTGATCAACACTCCTCACGGATTAGAGAAGCAAAATTCTGAAGTGTTTCTAAATATTTTTGATGGAGGCACCACGAGATCAGACAAGTCTGGGGGAAAGAAGAAGAGGAATTGGAAGAAGAGGAAAAGAACGAAGGATGGTCCTCAGTTATCATTGATTCTCCACTTCCCAAATGGTGTTAGGAAGTATAGAGTGCGCAGCAGATGCTTCTCACAACCATTTGCAAAGCTTCGATCACTCCTTATTGCTGAGATGATAGACAAACGAGAAGAGTCTATAGAGGCTTTCATAAAAAGGGTGATGAAGCTTCAAAGAGTGGACATTGGGAATTGTTTTGGAGCAAGTAATCAATCTCATCAGAAGTAAGTCACATCTCAAGAAGTCAAGTTAATGACTAAAATTAAGCGCTGAGTGGGAAACAACCCACTGTTAGGTTTGTTTTAAATTTGGTTTTATTTTTATTTATTACTGATTTTTTTTTTTATTGATTTCAGGTTAAAAATAAAAATAAAAATAAACAGTGTTGATATTGTAGCAGGAACACTGTAGCAGAGACAATGTTGCGTCGATCGACACTGTAGCATAGACATCGATCGACACTATAGTAGAACCGTCGATCGACATTGTAGCTGCATTACTATAGCTGTGACATTGTAGCTATGACATTGTAGCAATTCTACTGTAGCACGATACTTTTCATCGGAAAAAAGTTGTTTTTGTTTATTACTGACTATTTGTGTTTTATTCAGATCAAGGAACATGAGTTTGCACAAGCATCGATCAATGGCTGGCCAGCATAGATTGACAGAGCAACCCCAGTATCGATCGATCGCCACTTAACTGTGTCGATCGACGGTCACATCCATCAAGCAGGTATACCATTTTCCTTGATTAAATTTTGTCCTTATGGTTTACTTTCTTCACCAATCTCAGACTGTATAAGACTGGTGATAGTGTTGTTTAAGTCTGGGGGAGTTTAACTGATATTGTGTTCTAAAAAAAAAAAACTGATATTGTGTTCTATTTTGAGTTTTATTTTCTATACTTATTCAAAAAAAAAAAAAGAGTAGAAACCTACAGATTTACCATCGATCGACCATGGATCATCACCATCGGTCGACATCATCTCCTTGACATCGATCAACACTCTATTACAGAGTCTGATATCGAGTTTCTCTCTCTTAACTATTTACTTATGATTTAATTTTTCCTAACCAAACCGGAGGATTACACTGGGGACAATGTAATTTAAGTCTGGGGGAGGTTCACTAATGATATTTGATTTGTTTTGAGTTTTATTTGCTATATATATATAAGTTTTTCAAAAAGTTTTACTGAGTCAAGAAAGGGATAATGATCAAGATTTATTATTGACTAACCACACTTTAGCACCATTCTTAGAAGGTTGTTTGCAGAGATTACTAGAGATACCAAAGTGGATCATTCTGCCACTATATCGCACTTGCTTAGAAAGTTTGAAGGAACCAAAACTGATTTCCAACACTAATCCTGACACTATCAGCTTGCTTTGGGGCTTGGTATACACTGGATTGGGTTCCTTATGCAAGTCTGTAAGTACAACTCATTGCACCTTTGGTTTCCTTCTCTCTCTCTCTTTAGCATCTACTTAAAAGCTTAAAAGATTGAAATGATTTCCCAAGATGCAGAGGGGTAGGTACTTTACCTATGACCTCATTATTCTAATTCAAAGGAATGATCACACATTGCTGAAAGCGAGGGGTAGGTAAATTACCTATGACCCATTATTGGCCTACAACATTGCCCAAAAAGAAAAAGAAAGAAAAAGAAAAAAAATTAAATAATAAGAAGAAGAGATCTAAAAAGATTCAGAGAAGAGAAAAAAAAGGAAGAAAGGGATCAAAGAAGACTTTGTACCTAGTTGTTCAGATACTTGCAGAGGTAAGAATCCATGTGGCCTTTGATCGATACTTCCAAGGTAGAGCATTCACTTTTATTTTATACAAAGAAATGAGAGGCAAGTCAAGCTAGTATTTGCTAAGTTGTTGATAGAATGGATTTGGTTGCTATACTATGATAGGTTACATAAATTTTCTCAATGATTGACTCGATAGGATGTGGTTGCAACAAAGTAGAGTGATAGTTATACTTATATATTATGTGAATCTCCACTTTTCAAAACCTCTTTCACATATTTGTTTGCTTGAGGACAAGCAAAAGGTTAAGTCTAGGGGAGTTGATAGGGCCTGATATTTACCAATATTTTGCTATGATATTAGCTCTATTTAGAGTCTATTATATTTTTTTGGAGTATGTTTTAGAGTATTTTCAGGTTCAGGTACGTTCTGGAGAACTTTGGTGATTCTAGAGCTTTTAGAGATGCAGAACTGCGCAAATACGTCAGATGTTTTTCTTTAGATGGAGATCTTTCCATGACGCGATTGAGCTGAAATTTTGACAAAATATAGAGCTTTAAGATAGATTTCTAATTCCACCAGTTTGAAGTCCATCTAACGGTTAGATCTAAAGTTATGCCTGATTTACTGGAAAGTGGTCTGTCTGCCTCGCGAGGGGAAGCTGTCGAGAAGATGAATGAGTGTCGATCGACGACACAGCCTTGGCGTCGATCAATGGTGATCCTATAAGACAGGTCCGGAATTTTTTATGTCCGACTTAAGCCCAGAAACCATCACAAATTACCAAAATGCCCTTGAACGACTTAAAACCGTATTTATATGTTTCTAAGCCATTGTTGACAGCTATGCATGTAATAACTTATCAAGCTTTCTTTTATTCAGTTTTCTAGGGTTAGGAGAGAAGGGAAGAACTCCTTCAGAGTCCTCCTGGAACTCTTTTGGTTATTTATATTATATTTATTCTATTCATCTATGATTTATGTGACAAAGATCATTTCTGAGTAGATCTCTTGTTAGGTTTAGGGTTTATTAATGGTATTGATGGATTAGCCAAACAATAGAATTACTAGGGTGATTATTAGATCTATCAATAGAATTGTGTTTATTGCTTGTGTTCTAGAGTATCTAACTAGAACCCTGATCATAGGATAGTTAGGTGCAAGCAAGAGCATGGTTTACTACCAAAATTAATCCTAATGAGTTAGGTTGCTAGAAACAAACGAGAGTTGATTTAGTTAATTTAGTGAACTTATCGAATTAGGTCATAAAGCTTGACTCAAGAGACCATCGATCGACGCAGGATCATTGCCATTGATCGACAGTCATTTCGTGTCAACAAACAAGAGCTGTGATATTGGCTTAGTCAATAGATTAGACTCGCAGCGAGAGTTGGACGTTGTTTACATTAAGTACTGAATTCTATGATTAATACCCTTGGCTTCTATCTTCTATAATCTACTTACTTGAAACCCTAGATCTAGCTATTTATTATTATTGTTTACTTACCAATCAATCAATTATCTTTTATAGTTTATTCATTGCTTATGAAACTATTTCCCTAGCTTAATCACGACTTTATTGAGTTTATTGTGTGTCCATGCTCCCTGTGGATTCGATCCCTAAATACTATAATTTGACCTCTCTTGGCAAGAGTAGTTCGTAGGCTTAATTTGGTAGAGTTTTCATTGAAATACATAAAACCCCTCCTGTCAATACACCTTGATGATGAATCCAAATCATCCGTTGAGCATCAGAGGAGATTGAATCCCAACATGAAAGAAGTAGTCAAAAAGGAAATCATGAAGATTTTAGAAGCACGTGTTATTTACCCGATCTTAGACGGCAATTGGATTAGTCCGTTTCATGTTAATCCAAAGAAAGGTGGAATTATGGTATTGAAGAATGACAAAGATAAATTGATCCCTATGCGAACTGTCACCGGACATAGGATGTGTATCGATTACATGAAACTTAATGCTGCCACAAGAAAGGATCATTTCCCTTTACCCTTTATCGATCAGATGTTAGAAAAGCTTGCAAGCCACAAATACTATTGTTTCCTCGACGGGTACTCAGGATTCTTCCAGATTCCAATACATCCTGTAACTTTTCAGACATGCATGATGTCGATATTCGCGGATATGATCGAAGACTTCATGGAGGTTTTCATGGACGACTTCTCAGTATATGGTCCAAACTTCAAAACATGTCTCGATAACCTGTGTAAGATATTAGCTAGATGCGAAGAGAAAAATCTTGTTTTGAACTGGGAAAAATGTCACTTTATGGTTAACAACGGAATTGTCTTGGGACACAAGGTCTCAGCAGCCGAAATCTAGGTGGACAAGGCAAAGATTGAAGTAATGACTGGGCTTCCACCACTCGCTAATGTCAAAGACGTTATAAGCTTTTAGGACACAATGGATTCTATAGGATATTCATAAAAGATTATAGCAAAATTACTCGACCCCTCACTGCACTCCTGTGCAAAGAAGTAAAATTTGACTTTACACCTGAATGTCTCGATCCCTTTAAAGAAATCAAATCAGCACTCGTATCTGCTCCTATTGTCCAAGAACCGTACTGGGATCTACCATTCAAAATTATGTGCGACGCAAGCGATTTCGCTGTAGGTGCAGTGCTTGGATAAAAGAAGGACAAAAAGGTGCCTGCAATTATGCTAGTAGAACTTGCATACTACGCCAGTTGAACTCTTGACGATGTGCAACTCAATTATGCGACAATGGAAAAAGAGCAACTAGTCGTGGTATTCGCTTTCAAAAAATTCTGATCTTATTTAGTCGGTTCGAAAGTAGTTGTTCACACCGACCACGCGGCTTTGAAATACTTAATCAACCAAAAAGACACCAAGCCGAGACTTTTACGATGGATTCTGCTTCTCCAGGAATTTGATATAGAAGTTAAAAACAAGAAAGGAGTGGAAATTGGAGTTCCAGATCACTTAACACGAATAAGAATAGACGATGATGTTCCTATAGATGATTTCTTACCCACCGAAATTGTCTACTTATCTGAATCAAATTCCGTTTGCAAAGTCAGTTCGGCACATGAAGAGGAATCAACCAATAACACGATAAGCTCATCGAACAACTATAACTGCAAAGCATCGATCGATAGTGCATTCAAAACGGACAATCATATAACCATTCCAATAGATATCAACGTCAGTTGTAATCCTTCGTGCTCAATTAATGACTCTCCCGGAGGTAGAAGTTTAAGTTGGGGGGGTGTGTGTGCACTGAACACCACTGATAGACCTTGGTATGCGGATATAGTAAACTATCTTGCGGCCAAAGTGGAACCGGAACCCTTCACAGGATATCATAAAAAAAATTGAGAGAAATCCAGAGATATCACTGGGATGAACCATATCTTTATAAACACTGCTCTGACGGACTATACAGACAATGTGTTGTTGAAAGCGAAACACATGAAATCTTGTATCATTGTCATGGGTTCGATTACGCTGGACATTTCGCTAGTTTTAAGACAGTGTCAAAAATTCTACAAGCAGGCTTTTGGTGGCCAACTATGTTTCGAGATGCTCAAGCCTACATAGCAAAATGTGATCCTTGCCAAAGAAGAGGAAAAATCACCAAGAGAAACAAAATGGAACAAAATTTCATACTCAAAGTTGAAGTGTTTGATTGCTGGGGCATAGATTTCATGGGACCTTTCCCTTCTTTGCACGGAAATAAATACATATTAGTTGCCGTAGACTACATATCCAAATGGGTCGAAGCGATAGCAACCCCGAAAAATGACGCTTCTATAGTAGTTAAACTCTTTAAAAGCATCATCTTTCCTAGATTAGGAATCCCTCGGTAGTTATAAGCGACGGAGGTATCCACTTTATAAACAGAGTGTTCGAAAAACTACTCAAGAAACATGGAGTTCACCATCGAGTAGCCACACCCTACCATCCTCAGACCAGCGGACAAGTAGAAGTATCCAACCGTCAAATTAAAGAGATCTTAGCAAAGACAGTAGGATTATCCCGAAAAGATTGGTCTCTAAAACTGGATGATGCACTCTGGGCATACCGAACAGCGTATAAAACACCATTAGGGACTATCCCATTCCACATGCTCTATGGAAAAGCATGCCATCTCTCTGTAGAATTAACACATAAAGCTGAATGGGCCATTAAAAAGATAAATTTTGATGCTACACCCGCAGCAGAAAAGAGATTAATCCAGTTAAATGAGCTAGATGCAATTAGGCACAAAGCATACGAAAACTTGAAGTTATATAAGGAAAGAACGAAAGCCTATCATGACAAGAAAATTATTTCTAGACATTTTGAACCGAACGACCAAGTACTCCTGTATAACTCGCGGTTGACTTTGTTTCCCGGAAAACTACGTTCTCGTTTGTCCAGACCTTTCACCACTAAAGAAGTTACGCCTTACGGGACAATTGTCCTAGTTAATCCTAAAGGAGAGGATTGTATGGTGTGGGCAAAGAGTGAAATATTACTAGACCGAAGCTGAAATTTCGCATACTCAGACCATGCGTCTCGAGATGCCAAACCCTGAATGACAAACTCATGTCTCGTCAAGCTAATGACTCTAAACAAGCGCTGAGTGGGAGACAACCCACTAATTTAATATTTATAGACTCAAAAAAAAAATATATATATATATATAATAAAATAAAATAATATCTATATAACATATATCTAATAAACAAAAATTAAATAAATAATAACAAATATATGATTAATTTTATTAATTACGCGTTTACAAATATCTTAAATGAAAATGGATCACATAACATACCATCGATCGATGCCCCTATATGAACGTTGATCGATGGCGAGCGTCGAATAGGTAAACTCGACACGACCCTGATTCATAAAAACACTTTTCTTCAAACCGCAAAAAAACTCATACGAGTAAACACTCGATTTCTCTCTATATTTTTGGCCGATTTTGCTCGTTCTTGAGCCTAAATCACTCGATTTTCAACCCTCATACTTGTTTAACTCACTAAGCCACTTGATCATCAAAGTTTGTTCTCTAAATCTCATAGTTTAGGAACTTTTTAGGGTTTGAAGAAAAATTGAATCTTTTAGTGTTTAGCTCGGATTTTAGGATGATCTAAGGCAATGGAGTACTAGATTAGGAACTATCTACGTTATTTACATATGATTTGCACGATTTTAGTTTGTTCTTTTGGATTTTGTAACCCTTGGTTTGCGATGAACCGTCAATCGATTCCTATGAGGCGCCGTCGATCGATAGTCGTAAGATTTTGTCGATCGATGCGCATGAGGCGCCATCGATCGATGGTCGCTTATTCAACATCGATTCTGATTCTTGATTTTATATCTTATATGCGGATGGACGAACGACAAACCAAGGCACGATACAAGATTGGTGGTTCCAGTACTCAGCCACAGGGCCCTCCATGCCGAGACCCTTGGCCCAAAGAAGAAGAGGCTTTACTTGTCACATTCGAGGACTATCCCAACCCTCAAAAGTCTGTAGCATCGAGGGAAAGCACACATCATCCTGTGAGTGAGGTTTGGGATGACTTTGATAGCCTCTACTACAACGCTTGGCAAAGCGTTTCTATCGAGCGCACACGGTTCGTCGACAGACGCACCTTGAAGAAGCTAGGGCTACTGACCGACTTCAGACAAATGGTATTGGAGTTAGGACTTGGCATGATGGCTACTAGGACATACCCTCTCTACTCCGACTAGGTTCTTCAGTGCATTACTACGGCTCAGGTTCTCTACAAGAGCCCACGAGTGAAAGTGGCGAACGAAGCCACATTGACTTTTCTTATCAGAAGCATCCGGTACCAGATCACCATCCCACAGCTCTGCGAAATCTATGGGTTCGAGTCCAACATTCTCGCCTGCACAGTCGCTCCTTTCCCAGGTCTACATCCTTTAGGGGGACTCATTGCTACAGGCCCTTTCGACTCTGTCCCGACTACTCAGACGGACGTCCGTCACCCCACCCTTTGCTACTTCATGAAGGCCCTTGCCAACACTTTGTTGTGAAAGATGGAACCCAACACGTTTAGGGTTCAGGAGCTCACACTGCTGTACTACTCCGTCAGAGACTTAGTGGAGCTCGATGATGAGATTTTCCCCCCACTAGTGAGCGATCAGCCGGTGAACTTGGGGGCTATTTTTGTTGAGCATCTGGCGACTCTGAAGGACAAACCCTTCAAGGGTACCGGCTCGAAGAAGGAGACGATTGGGAGCCTCCTAACACCTATATTCAGCTTCCTTGTTATCAGTTTTGAGGGAGCCTCTGTCGTTAGTGAGTTGAGATTCATGGATGACAGTCACTTGATGAGGACCCAGTGGCTGAAGGAGGGGAAGTATTGGTCTTTCGTAGACGACGAGGGGCCTAAGATGATAGCGCTTCCAGCGCCAGAGGTGACAGATTTTGCTTATGATCCGGAGCGCCTTGCCTTCAGACCAGCTGAGTAGCATGTCCTCACAGCACCGCTCAGAGTACACCGCAGAGGAGGCTTCAGACCCCCCCATCCGGTAGCAGCAGCCGCGGCACCCGAGCCAGTACAGCCACAACCACCTCTCCCACCCTTCCTTGAGATTCCAGAGATCCCCATTCCCGACCGTGGTGACTTCCAGAGAGTTGTGGTGGACGCAATTTGTGCCATATGGGCGAGGGTTGAGACAATGTCTCGATGCCAGTGCTTCAGCCGTCCCAGGACAAGAGCGAGATCGCCACCAGGAGCCGCGCCACAGTCTCAGCAGCCTGACATGGAGACATCGGACGAGGAGTGGCCTCCCTTGTTGCTATTTTGTCTCTTATTTTATCTTATTTTCAGACTCATATTTTGTGATGTTTCTTTTATATTCGGACTCATTATTACTATTATTATGATGTTCTGATGTTTTGATATGTGTTTGAGTGTCAAACAGAGCTAACCAAACAGAGATAATCCATGGAGAGTAGGCACACACACACACACACACAATTTCAGTATAACACGCCTCACATCAATCGATGCAGCTTTGTTGCTGTCGATCGACGGTGATCTAACCTATATGTTTAGTCGCTAGTTCGAATCTGCCGTCGATTGACAGTGATGGTCTACCATCGGTCGACACGAACCTATAACTATCGATCGACACATTACTTATGATTTACTTATGATTAAATTTTTCCTAACCAATCCAAGGCGGAATACACTAGGGACAATGTAATTTAAGTCTGGGGAGGTTCGCTAATGCTATTTGAATTGTTTTGAATTTCATTTGCTATATGTATAAGTTTTTCACAATTTTTTATTAAGACAAGAAGGAGATTATGATCAAGAATTTTTATGTACTAACCACACTTTAGCATCATTCTTAGAAGGTTATTTGCAGAGATTACTAGAGATACTAAAGTGGATCATCCTGCCACTATATCACAGTTGCTTAGAAAGTTTGAAGGAACTAAAATTGATTTCCAACACTAATCCTGACATTATCAGCTTGCTTTGGGGTTTGGTATACACTGGATCAAGTTCCTTTTGCAAGTCTGTAGGGACAAGTCATTGCACAATTGGTTCCCTTCTCTCTCTCTCTTCACCATCTACTTAAAAGATTAAAAGATTGAGATGATTTCCCAAGATGGAGAGGGGTAGGTACATTACCAATGATCCCATTATTCTAATTCAAAGGAATGATCACACATTGTTGGAAGCGAGGGGTAGGTAAATTACATGTGACCCAATTATTCGACTACAACTTTACCCAAAAGAAAAAAAGAATAAAAAAAGAAAGAGAAAAAAAAAGAAAAAAAAAAAGAAGAAAAGAGTATGAAATCTAAAAAGATGCAGAGAAGAGAGAAAAAGAGGAAAGAAATGGATCAAAGAAGACTTTGTACCTAGTTGTTCAGATAGTTGCGGAGGTAAGAATCCATGTGTCATTTGATCGATACTCCCAAGGTAAAGCATACATTTTATGCAAAGAAATGAGATCAGTAGAGGGGTGAGTCAAGCTAGTATTTGCTAAGTTGTTGGTAGAATGGATTTGGTTGCTATACTAGGATAGATTATATAAAGTTTCTCTGTGATTAACTTGATAGGATGTGGTTGCAACAAAGTAGGGTGACAGTTATACTTAAATGTTATGTGAGTCTCCGCTTTTCAAAACCTTTTTCACAGGCTCTTTTTGCTTGAGGACAAGCAAAAGGTAAGTCTGGGGGAATTGATATAACCTATTTATTACCATTTTTAGGCCATATTATAGGCTCTCTTTAGGGTCTATTATGTGTGTCTAGACTATTTTTTAGAGTATTTACAGGTCCATGTACTTATTGGAAGCAATTAGAGCTTTTGGGCTTTTTGGAGCATTTAGGATGCTCAGCCTGAAATTCAATGCCGGATCCAGTTTATGTGTGAGACATCGATCGACGTACAAGTCGACTGCAAGATTAATGAAGACTTGAGAAATTACAAGTTTTACCAAAAAGTCTCATCATTTACAAGACAAGTCTCTGGCCGAAATTTAGACTATTTATTAGGGTGTTCTATCTTAGGTTTAACCTAAGCAAGTAACCTAGGCAAGTGAGGAGCCTATGCCGTTCTAGAGGCAAAAACAGAGTTGGAACACCTTGTTACGTTTATTTGGAGAGAGAGATCTGACTACCATTTCAGAGAAGTCTTGAACTCCTTATCTTATTATTCAGTTTATTATATGCAATTTATTCAGACCTTAATCATGTTCTTTATTGCTATGTCTGAGTAATTCATTTTTAGATTTAGGGTTCTTCAATGGTAGTAATATCTTGTTTATTTTATAGAATTGTTAGGGTAATCTTCTTGGTTCTTTGTTAAAGTTGTTCTTAATGCTAGGTTGAATCTGATCACCTCAATCTTAGAAACTAGTGTTCAATAATGTAAGCGAGAGCATGGTTATGACCCTGAACCCATCTTAAACAATCAACATAGCTGGTAACAAACGATAGTTGAATCGAAAGTTTAGAGAACCCATCAAACCGCGAAACCAGTACTATTTAGAATGAGCATCGATCGACGCCACCTTGTGGATATCGATCAACGCTCAGTCGAAATGCGCGAGAGAGATCTCATGAACGCCTAGGTTTGAGTTCGAGAACAAGGCCTAATTAAAACCTTTGCAATCTATTAATATGCTTTACCTAATACTACCGGAGAAATTCCCCTAAGTCTAATCTCTTAATCTAATCTTCACAAACTAAATCAAATCTTGAAATCATCTTTATTATTATTATTACAATTCGTCTAGCTTTAATTCGAAAACAATAAGTCTATTGTGCAATCCTAGAGTCTATGTGGATTCAACCCCTAAGTACTACACTGAACCTCTTATTGGAGAGAGTAAAGTGGGAAATAGGGTTAATTTGAGAAGGGATATAAAATACCAACAACATCAGCGTAGTATAGTAGCATGCATATTTATTGTTGTTGTTTCGGCATAGAATATTTGATTATTGCATCTTGCATAGTTTCTTGCTTGTGTGTTTGATTTTGGGTTGGGGAATTGATGTTGTTAGAGGGGTCCGGTTCCCACTAAATAATGTTAGATTACTCATTCTCTACTATTAAATCTTTTTGCAGTTAACCATAGAGGGTTGAGTGTTTACGTGGTGTTGAGGACGTGGCCGATGTAGATTTTGGTCATTGTTTGCTAGTAGTAAAGTTTTCAGTTGTTGTATATCCTTTGGGATCCCTTTGTATTTGTTTTATGAAATTAATAAAGAGTATGTTTTATGTATAAAAATCCCCATAAACGCTGATATTTATCTTGTCTGGACTAACACAACTCTCGTCCATGGAATGGGTTGGCAATCCTTAGGCCGTAGACGAGAGTGATGATATCGTGGTCGGACTGGCCGAAGCCTTAGATTCATTCCTCGGAGATGGATGGACCGCATGCGATGCTCGTCATATTGTGGCACCACCAGACCGTTTGGGTTAGTCCAGCCTATAATGGTTTGGGGGTGTTAGAACTCAATATAAAGAACACTCTTTTTTATTAACTATCTTAAGGATAAATCACTCAAACCTTAAGCTTAATAATCGCACAACTCACACTTATGTTTTTTCTAAGCATCTCAATATATATATAACTCTAGATTTCCTAAACTCATTAGGAACAACATATCTAGATATTCCCAAACTCATTAGGACATTGGTTGCTTGTTCTTCAAGCCATCAAGCTTACTCTCAACATTCTCCCCCTTAAGCTTGATCTTGTCTTCTCCCACATCTTGAATTCCAATGAGACTTCTCATCTCCTTGAACTTGATTCTTCCAAGTGACTTTGTTAGAATGTCAGCCTTTTGTTCACTTCCCGGAACATGCTCTACTTCGACTTGTTCATTCTCAACACATTCACGAATGAAATGAAACCTTTTGTGTATGTGTTTACTCCGTCCATGAAACACTGGATTATTTGTAAGAGCAATCGCAGATTTATTATCAAGTCGTATAACCACCTTTTCACACGATTTTCCCATGACTTCACTCAAGAGATTTTGCATCCAAATAGATTGTTTAGCTGTCGCTGTTGCTGCCATAAACTCGGCTTCACAAGATGATAACGCGACTATTTCTTGCTTTTGCGAACACCAAGTTATTGGACACGCACCAAGGTAAAACACATGTCCTATTGTGCTTTTGCAATCATCTTCATCAACATTATGGGAAGCATCACTATGACCAATTAACTTCGCGTTCTCTGCATACTCGAACTTAAGACTGAGTGAAATTGTCCCGTGCAAGTATATTAATACTTGTTTTAAAGCAGCACCGTGAGACTCCCTTGGCTCTTGCATATATTTACTGAATACTCCAACGCTGTAGGATAGGTCTGACCGTGTATGCAAGAGATAACGAAGACAACCTATGCTTCTACGGTATGCTCTTTCATCAATGCTCTTCTCTTCACGGGACTTTGATAACTTGACATTCATGTCCATAGGTACGTGACATGGATTGCAATTACTTAGCCCGGTTTCCTCTAATATTTTAAGTGCATATCTCTCTTGACTCAACACAATACTCCTGTCATGTTGATGAACCTCTATACCAAGGTAGTAAGTTAATTTTCCCAAGTTACTCATCTTGAATTTAGTTCCCATCTTATCTTTGAAATCTCTTATCAGCTGTAGTGAGGATCCGATAATGAGCAGGTCATCCACGTACACGACCACAAGAAGGAGATGCCCTTTCTCTTCTCTTTTGTACAACGATGGCTCCTTTGAACATTTAGAGAACTTTAACTCTTGGAGTATCGAATTTAGTTTAGCGTTCCATGCTGTAGGTGCCTGTCTTAGTCCATAGAGTGTCTTTCGTAACTTATAAACCTTATCTTCTTTTCCAGGGATTATAAATCCTTCGGGCTGAGCAACATATACTTCCTCTTTCAAATTTCCATGGAGAAAAGCAGTCTTTACAACGGGATGATGTATCTCCCAAGAGTTCAATGCTGCGAGTCCTATTACAAAGCGGATGGTCTCTATACATGCCACTGGAGCGAACACTTCATCATAATCGACGCCATGTCTTTGGACATATCCTTAAGCTACCAACCGTGCTTTGAATTTATTGACACTTCCATCTGAATTACATTTAATCTTAAAAACCCACTTCAAACCTATTGGTTTTGTTCCCATGGGAAGATCAACTAGACTCCATGTATTATTTCTCTCTATAGACGAAAGTTCTTCTTCACAGGCAGTAACCCAAAATTTTGACTCTCTTGCTTCAGTGCATAAGCCAAAGCCCTCCGCACTGGCGACGTCCCCGAAATTCCATGGTTCATCGTTCATTAATTAACAGACGGTCGTACTCTGATTCGTGGAGCAACACATAATCATCTAAGTAACCTGGTTTCACGCTTACTCTTGATGATCTCCTTGTTTGCGTCTGTGTCTGACCATGATCATCATCCTCGCTCTCAATATCTTCCTCACTTACCTCGGTCTCAGTCCTTTCTTGATCAATAACTATGTTTTCAGACTGATCTTCCTATCTAGGATTATGTTTATTAGTTTCTCGTAGGCCAATGACAAATGAACCAACATCCATATCTCCTTCATGCTCTGTATTTGTCCAGTTCCAGCTTCTTTCTTCAGCAAACATTACATCCCGACTTACTATAATCCTTCTAGTCATAGGATCAATTAAACGGTATGCTTTCGTCCTAGGCTCTGTTCCTAGATGAACTAACATCCTCGTCCTATCATCTAGTTTCTTTCTTCCAACTGCTTCTGTTCTTGCAAAACCCAAGCACCCGAAGACTTTAAGATGTGTAAGGTTAGGTTTCCTGTTTCTTAATGCTTCGTATGGGGTCATATCATCCAGTGACCTCGTTGCTATCCTATTAATAAAATAGGTGGCATGTCTTACTGCTTCCCTCCAAATCCAAGTCGGTACTCCCATGTGCTTCAAGAGGCTTCTGGTCATCTCTAGCAAGGTCCGATTACGTCTCTCGACCACTCCATTCTGTTGGGGAGAGTACGGTGCAGTTAGGTGTCTTTGGATGCTGTTTATTCTCGCAGTAAGTTTGGAACTCTTGGGACACGAATTCTCCACCTCTATCTATCCGAAACGTCTTCATCGTACACTTAGTTTCTTGTTCTGCGAGTGCTTTGAACTTCTTAAATTTGTCAAATGCTTCACTTTTCTCTTTCAACAGAACTGTCCACATATAACGTGTGTGATCGTCAATGAGTACAAACACGTATCTTTTGTGAGCTGGTGTAGGCGGTGTGATAGGTCCACACTGGTCACCATGGATGAGCTCAAGAGGTTTAGAAACTCGGAACGCAGTTACCTTTGGAAAAGGTTGTCGAGTTTGCTTTCCCAGTAGACAGGAAACACATGTTTCTTTGTCTAATGTAAAGTTTGGCGCGCCGATTACGAGTTCTTTGCTGATCATCCTCTTCATCGTGTCTTGGTTCACATGACCAAGTCGTGCATGCCATTTAGACACTTTGGTTATTGTCTTGACTTGTAAGCACTTTATGCTTTCAGTTTGCAGCGTGACTTTGTATAAACGATTACTGGAGCGTTTTGTCTTCATCATCATCTGTCCCATACGATCGTAGAGTATTAGCAGATCATCTTTCATCCTTATCTCACATCCTGCTTCCGTAGCCTGACCGAGACTCACTATGTTGCTCTTTAATTCTGGTATATAATATACATTATGTAAAAGTTTCTTCTCGCCTCCTTCGAACACAAAGCATTAGAGAAGAACTTTAGTTCCCATCTTGTCTTTGAACTTTAGTTTCCATGGGATTAGAGAAGAAAACAGAGTAAAGCCAAGCGTTCTCTTTGAAGCAGACTCAGACACTAAGAACTTATGGTACCTTGACAACGGTGCAAGTAACCACATGAGTGGAAATCGAGTGTTCTTTTATGATCTAGATGAAACAGTCTTGGGAAAGGTTAGGTTCGGTGATGATTCTCGTATTGATATAAGAGGAAAAGGATCAATACGAGAATCATCACCGAACCTAACCTTTCCCGAGACTGTTTCATCTAGATTGTAAAAGAACACTTGATTTCCACTCATGTGGTTACTTGCACTGTAGTCAAGGTACCATACATTCTTAGTGTATGTCTGCTTCAAAGAGAATGCTTGGCTTTACTTTGTTTTCGTTGAGATAGATGATCTCGTGAATCATCAACTCATCTGCCTCCTGAGTATCCTCTTCCTTCCTTTCAACAGTTTCTTGAAGCTTTAGCAATCTGTCTGGACAATCAGCCACGAAGTGTTGAAGCTTGTCACATCGGTAACACGTAATATGAGAGCTATCTCATTCTCTGTCTCGCTTTTGTCTATAGGAACCGTACTGATACGAGCCGTATCTGACACGTCCACGGTTTCTTCCTCTCCTGTTTGAATTACAACGACCTCCCCGTCCTCTTTGCCTATTACCACCATAATTCTCTTGAGCCGAGTCTGCATTAGTATACATTAACTTCCCATGATCATCATGCTGATCATCATCCTCTTCTTCTCCAATTCTCTCTTGATAAGCTTTTAATCTCCCAACAATGTCCTCAAAGCTTGTTGTATTTAGATCAGGAACCTGCTCAAGAGAGACAACGATATGAATATATCTCTTTCTTGGTAAACTTTTCAGAATTTTTTTCACTAGTTTTGGTTCTTTAATAATCTCCCCAAGAGAAGATGATTTTGAAGAAATCTCTGAAAGTTTTCCCACGAACGTATCAATTGTATCACTCTCCTTCATCTTGAGTCTATCAAATTCTGCCATAAGAATTTGTAATCTAGCCTCCCTTACTCTCTCAGCTCCAACATGTCTCGATTTGATTGCATCCCACACTGCTTTTGCTGTGTCTAAGTCTCCAACTTGTAAGGTCAGTGTCTCTGGTATAGATTAGAATAACAGAGCTATAGCCATGTCATTCTTTTCTTCAAGCTTGGTTCCGGGGTCAATTGTTTCCCAAACCTTATTCACCTTAAGTGCAATCTTCATTCTCATAGCCCAAACATTGTAGTTTGAATTATTCAACATGGGAAATTTGATAGAAGATGGTCCAATGTCTTTTCCCTTTATCTCCTGCTCGGTTTTAATATCATTCATGATGTCTCAGTTGTAATCAACGTATTTCGTATGAAGCTTCTTCTTGAATACAAACAAAACCTCTTGTAAGGCTCTGATACCAAATGAAGTACTCAAACGATTGAATGCAAGAACCCAATATAAAGAACACTCTTCTTTATTAACTTCTCTTAAGGATAAATCACTCAAACCTTAAGCTTAATAATCGCACAACTCACACTTATGTTTTGTCTAAGCATCTCAATATATATATATATAACTCTAGATTTCCTAAACTCACTAGGAACAACATATCTAGATATTCCCAAACTCATTAAGACATTGGTTGTTTGGTCTTCAAGCCATCAAGCTTACTCTCAACAGGAACTAGTCAGATATGCGGAAAGCAAATGTCAAGCTTGGTTCAATGCAAATGAAACAATACCTTCAACTCAACAAGAACACCTTATTGAAGAACCACAAGTCTTAAGCTTAGGTAATATATATATAGTGAATGGCTCATGGACCTCTACAACACAGTCCATCATATGCAGTTGGGTTTGGATGGACGGCTTGGGGAAGATTAAATTTATGGGGATACAAAATTTAATACGTTGAGAGGCTGCTTTGCGTACATAATTAGAAGCACTGCGATGGGCGATGGAAAACATGATACAACATTCGATATGCCAAAACTTTAATGCAGATTGCAAAGATCTGATAGCAATGATAAAGGAGCATCATGTATGGACAAGTTTCGTAACGAAATTAGAGGTGATAATGATTTTTCAGCTATGTTTTCCGAACTTCAAGATCTCTCACATACTAAAAACGCAAAATGAAATTTTTTACTCTTTAGTTAGGATTGCAAAATCTTTTTATGGAGAATTGTGTTTTATTGGTTGTTCTATTTCAGTATGGTTACTCAGGTCACTTCAAGTTTAAGTAATAAAATAGTATTTCGTTATTAAAATAATCAATCAATCTCTAATTCACTATACTCTTAAAGGAGATGGATTGATCATTTTCAGTTTGAAATACTCTTAAAACAGAGGCTAAATTCTTGTTAAGATAAACTATATACAATCAAAGCCCTGAATCATTTCAAACTAACGTCCTAAACTAGAAATTATAAACCTAACCCTAAATAATTATACAAGAAGACTCTATAAACTAGAAATTTAACAACAAAACGTATTTTCCTTATTTTAAATGAACTAGTATATTTTCAATTATATAGTTTAGTATTTTTCTTAATTATCTCTTGCAACTAATAATAAGTCGGAAGTACATATAGTACATAATTATTTCAGTTTTTTAATAGTCCCTTGCCACATTTATTTTTCCAATGTCAACGTCAGAGATTCGCTTTGCTGTCCGTCCTCGCCTGCAGCACGCAATCAACTTTTATTTATTGAAAATAAAAAAGATAACAACAACAACCTCTTATCAAAAGAAAATAAAGCTCATTCTATAGTTTATCAATCCAAATTGAAATTAAAGGTCTTCACAAATATTCGGAAAAGGAAAGAAAACGAATGGGTCCTATATACCGCATTTTAGCGCACAGAAAAAAATACATAGCTATATGATTGAAAGCTATACGAATAATATGTCACCATATAGTCATGCATTTAGATAAAATAATATATTGAAAACCACATAAACTAATATGTATTATGATGTTAATACCATATTATAGTTTTGATATAAAAAAAAGTGACGGATTTAAAATTTTGCCATCACCAATGAAAATTTATTTGAGAAACAGTTAATAATATATATCCAACTGGTTTAATAAATTTAATACGCATAGAACAAATATTCAAAATGTAATATTACACATCAAAGAACATGAGATAACATTTTCAAATATATTAAACATCATTGGATATTTCTGAGTTTACACATCCAATAAACTTTTAAGGATATCAAAGTTAGGCAGATGTTGTTAGCAACATAACACATAATAATTTAGGAATGTTGTCATGTGATTTACATAACTCATTTAGTTATTAATACATTATTTTTTTCCTGATATGTGGCGTGTGGAGTATTGTTCATATAGTTAGCTATTATTTTTCCTTCTTAAATTAAAAAAAAATATAGCAAAACTTTTACCATATAATTTAAAGATATAGGTAACATGAGTAGTTGGTGTTCAAAAAAAAAAAAAAAAAAAAAAGGTAACATGTGTAGTAAATATAATTACAACAAACACATATTTGTATATCTGAACTGAATTTGAATTGAAGTTTACATAACATGTTCTAGGTACAAGCTTTTGTCTTTTTGTGGCATATCTTCTTTGACCCACACCCTTTTTTCTTTCCGAAATTTTTAGGACTTCAATCTCTCTCCAGCCTCTAACACCGTTAGACCGTGAGTTGCTCTCTTCCCCATCTCTTTTATTTTACCATCGGTCTTTGTGCTTTAATGACAAAGAATCAAGATCCGTCAGAGAGGCAGTGGCGGAGCCAGCCTAATCTTTTAAGTGAGTTAAATTGATAATTAATATAAATTATATGGGTCAAAATACCTTAATTTATAATATTTTTTAGTTTTTAATAAAAAGTACATGTAAAATTTGTTAATAAAAAAAAATTCATCTAAGTCATTTGACCACCCTAGTCACTACCTGCCTCCGCCACTGGCCAGAGGCATCTTTCCTTTTCATCGATGCGGCTAGATCCATGTCGCAAATGATTTCTCAAGGATGGAGGAGGCTAACTGGTAATCCACTAGTAGTTAGTGGGATTAGGGTTTCATGGCGTCGCTGTTCAATAGCCGATGAGACAATTGTGGAGATGGAGGTTCTTCATGATCTCATCCTCTCTTGCAGTAGCTTCTCTTGCCAGGTTTGATCATGAGATGGTGTGTGGTGACCTAAATCTTGTGTGATGGCAAAGCAGATGTGGATCTTGTGTGACATAAACCAAACCCTAAACTCTAAACTCAAACCTTAAATCCTAAATGAACAATATTGACATTAACCCAAACCTTTAGGGTATAAGGTTCGGATTTAGAGTATACGGTTTGGGTTTAAGATCTACAGTTTAAGTTTATGATTTAGAATTTGGATTTAGGTTCTAGGGTTTAGATTTAGGATCTAGGGTTTATGTTTAGGATTTAGGGTCTAGGTTTTTTGGTTTAGATTTAAAGTTTAGGGTTTAGTATTTAGGGTCTAGGGTTGGAATTTGGGGTTTTAGTTTAAATTTAAGGTTTAAGGTTTAGGATTTAAGGTTTAAGGTTTAGGATTTAAGGTTTTGATGGGGATGTTAGCGTTCTTAAAATTGGCATCATTCTATTTTTTTTAGTTTTTTGATTTTTTTTCAAAAAAAAAATTGTTTTTTTATTTATTAACCTATGACATTTTAATTAGTGATAAGAGGTGGGGTGGTAGTGAATCTAAATATTATTCTTTTTATTAATAACTAAAAGAAGTATAATTGTGTTGGAGATTGACTTTTTCTCTTAACAAGGTTCATCATATACGTTCACAGAAAATTATCACTATAATTTTGGGAAAACTGAAATTATTCTCCTTAAAAAAAAATCATTTTCTTTCATCAATTTATTCTTATGTTTGCCAGTCATAATCTTAGATATGATCGAATGTTGCCAAAATTAAAATATTTTATATTTTAGTTCTTACGTTTGTCATATATTTCCACATCAAACTCGAACAATAGAAACAAAATAAAATAAAAAGAAAGAGGAAACCCACTAAAGAAAGTCAACCACTGAGGTTAAATAAGAAACGTTATTAATTAGAAAACTGAGTAGTTGACACGATAACTTGGATATGTAACTTTGCGGTTTGTGTTAAAGCTGCTGCTACGTCCCCGGCCATGTTTAAATCCATATACTCATATAGTACATGTTGAAAAAGAAGACGAAAAGAAGACGTAATTTATATTAATTTGTTATTTACAGAATATTACAATGAATTATTAGCTCAGGGAAAATAGGCAATCATGTAAGCTGAAGGTTGATAGGAAGAGGCGGAGTAGTAATAGCGGGGAAGGGAGGGCGGAACCTGAGGTGCGTGGCTCAATAAGACTCTCGCGGCTTCAGCCACTACCAGCGCTAAATCTATTGTTATCTTAAAAAGCTCTATTCTCTTTATCACCATTGACCTCTCTACCTTCAAATTCTTATGTGCCTGCGTATTTATACCTCAACACATACATGCCATGTGATCTGTATATGTATAACTTAAAAATAAAATGATTAATTAACTCGTTGACCAAATAAAATTATTGTTTAACTAATCTTGAATTTTCTTTTTGAGTAGAATAACCAAAGAAAGTGATGACGTGCTGTGGTCTTTTAAAAAAAGAACCAAATAAAGCATTGACTTTATTAAAAGCAAAATTATTGACTTGGTTTTAATTATTAAAAAGAAAACCATTTAGTTACCCAATCAAGAGTTCATTCAATTGTAATGACTGTATTTTGGATTGATAATAAAAAAATTTAGCCGGGAAAAAATTTCCTTTAATTCAATATACTCTTTTGATGTAGATAAAGAAAGGAAATTACCGAATATATACACACCTATTTATTGATAACTAAAGGAAGTATAACTCTATATAAGTTTCTGTTAGTATGAGATTTTCTTGTAGTACTTTTAAAGATAAAAATCTTCAAGTAAAATAAGAAAACCAAAACAAAAAAAAAATTCTTAATAAAACAAGAGTAATTCCCTTAGATAGCATCATTTAGTTTGTTTGTCACAAAAATAGTTTTTAAGGAAAGAAATGACTAAAATGTTTTTCTTAGAAGCTAAAAAATTCATTTATATGCATTTATACCCCTAGAGTTAACTAATTTGGACTTTAGGGTTTAGAGTTAAGGGGTGGGTTTGGGGTAAGGGTTTCAAATTTAAAAAAAAAATAAAAAAAAAATCAAAATTTCAAAAAAAAAAGTCTATTTTGGTCATTTTATTTTTTGAAGGCTATTTTTGTGACAAAAACTTAAAAAGGGCTATTTAAGAGAATTGCCCTTAAAACAACCTTTATTAGAAATTTAATATTCTTTCTACCAGTACTATATTCTTCCTCCGTGCGTAGCGCGTAATATACAATTGTGATACATCATCTTGATAATCTTGTATCATCATGTTGAAGTTAAGAGTTCATGTACTTAGGCCATTGTTCGAAATTACGCTATGTGTGAGTCAGGTGGCCGACTAACGTCTAGCAAATTAGCAAAAAAAACGGGAACTAATCGGTAGTACTTGGGGTGTTTTGTTTGTACTCTTATTATATGTATATATATATATTAACATATGTGTAATAAACCAAAGCATTTACTATCACTTTGTGGTTTAATACCTTGATCTTATGATGTGCAACCCGACTTCAACGCCTCTTCACTGCATAATCTTCATTTCCGTATTATTATTATTGATGGACAAAAGTCCCACATTGGTTAGAGAAAAAAAAGAGGTGAAATTCATATATATATATAGTCATATATTTTTGATAAATGGTAAGATATTTGTGCTTTCTGTAAAACCCCAAAAATATTTTCATAGTTTAAAAGTTAGATTTTTTTTTATTATTTAGTTGGGCCCATTAATCGGTCAATAGGCCGACTAATTGGTAATAATGTTAATTAAAAAGTTTAATGGGCCAATTAATTGGCTTCCGGTTTTGTTGTTCGGCTAGGCCAAAACCCCAGTGGATATGGTCCGAGCAACTGTTAGTCGGGCGCTTAGGTAGCTAGGCTCCCAAGCTTTTGAACAGGTGTTTTGGCTAGTATGATGAACCTTATTAGTTAATTGTTCTTTACTTATTACGGATTTAGGTTTTAACGTGTTGTTTTTGTTTAAATTAGGGTTGTAACTAGTTTTTGTTTAAAGTTTTGCTATGTCTACGTTATTATGAGATTATTGACGAATTAATTAAAAAAAGGTTGAAACCCTTGACTGACAAAGAATCTGTAAAAGCATTATTGTAACAGCGCCTCCCCTCAACTTACCCAGGTTACCGAGTGTGGGGTTAGGAGAACTGTTCTAAACATCCGACCTCCCTGTGCCCCGTTATTGGCCACAAACATCTTTCACGAGTAACCGGTCACAAACATCTTTCACGATTAACCTTAGCACTTATAGGGTTCAACACCATCCTTTTGTTTCTAAAAATAAAGTCTGACATAATTTGGATAAAGTTTAAATAAAACCGAATCTCCTAAAAAAATAGTTTAGGGAACACTTTATTGAAACCAGAACCCAAATTCCCACCACAATTGAACCACTCCAAAAACTCACTCATGCACTTTCTTGTCCGTACCTGAAAAGAGAAGGGTAATATTGGGGCTACTTAGTGAGGGTGGGTTCTAAGAACCCACTAACTCATCTCGAACATTATAACACAATAAGAATTAATTACATGCTAATAGGAACTAGCATGCAACAAACCACAATCAACCTAGACCTCTAGGATCTATCGCTGGCTGACAAAGTTTCTCTTTCCATCGTTCCAACCGGGGCTATAATCCCGCAGCTCCTACGTGGTCACCTGCTCTAGTATGCTCGACATCCGGTTACCTTGGATGCGGTCCGCCCCTGTAGTGTCTTTTGATCACTTTCCGCTAAGACTCGGTGTGACTCGATCTTACAAGCTTCTCTAACCTTACCACCATTTTTAAAGCTACGGTTCTGCATTTCCTGTCTAGACCCCACCGTTTCAGGTGGCTTATCAATACATTTCCATTTTATTTCATTTTGTTAGACCACTTTCTTTCATCCTTTTCAACCTAATATCAGTACCATATCAAACACTGCATGAACTCAGCTGATACACCATGTTAGGATGAAGACACGCCCAACCTGATAAGTACCATATCAAGTCAAGGTTGGATTCATTCAGAAAAAATCTCAAGTGTAGCCAAACCAACAAAACTTCTCACAGAAAACTGATCCACAAACATCTTACCGATCAAAATCAAAGGTTGATGAACATGGGTGATTCTCAACTTCAGAACACTAAAACTTCAGCTCTTAATCACAGAAATACTCACTGATTAAAATCACAAGATGGTGAGAATGGGTCGTCCAAGCTCACTTCTCTTCTCTGAATTTTTCTTGAATTGTTTCTCTAAATTTTTCTGTTAGATTTTCTCCCTTCTCTCTCTGATTTTTTGTGTTTCTCTCTGGATTATGCACGACCAGAATGAAGGAGAAGGAGATAAATAAATAGAGAGGAGTTTCTGATGAGTGTCCAGCTTGTATACCAAAGCAAGGCTGAGAATGGACAGATAGCATCCTACTTCATCATTTCTGTCCAATGAAGTAACCAAGCAGCTGAACCTTTCCTCCCAATGAAGTAATATCCAAGCAGGTGTGCAACTCACATAACTTTTAATGTAGCAAGCAGGAAGGAAGGTGCAAGTCACATGAATGGTCAAGCAAGCAAGCAGGTGAAAATCATGTGCATTGCACATGACCGGCAAAGCAGTTGAACGGTCTTTTTGATCAGTTTTCGACCAAACGTTTTCTGTCCACCGGATCTCGTCTTTCTTTTAGATAAACTCTTTCAAATTTAATAAAACTCGACAATAATAATTAAAACTCGACCAGATCTATCAAGGGAAGGTCTTTCGACCACACGACAGTCTCGTCGAGACATTAATTCACCGGGTAGATTATATTTTAATTCTGATCCACCAACTCCAAACTGGTCGAGCGGAATTTTTTTTGACCAAAAATTCATTGGTTCGTGAGAGTTATTACATTCTGACCCCTTAAAAGAATTGGTCCACGAATTCTCATAACATAGTTGTACACACTTTACTGGACATTGGAGGCTCTGCAAAGACTTCAAAATAATCAGCTCTAAACTTATCTTCATCTTCTCATGTTAAAACAACTGATGGTTGGTTTCCAAAATACTTGATCTTATCATGTTTTCTGATCTCAAATCTTCTGATATGGTGCTAACCTATCCGCAAAGGACCTTAGGCTAGGCGAGTTGGGGTTTAAATTTTTCTGGTCTCAGCAGTTCTATCATATTGGGTCTGATATAGGATTACGCAACATCGGCTCACAAATTTTCAAATTCTCTGGTCAATGGATAACCTTTCCAACTCTGGTAACCACTCGGTACAGACCAATATAACAGATTGCTGATTCCCAACTTTTCCAAATTGATCATTTCTTTCTGAGCAAACAATTTGAAGATAACCAATTCTTTACAACACATAACTCTCATATACTGCGGTCTGCATACTTCTTTTGACATTTCTGAGTCTCTGAATATCATCACTTCTGAAACATTTCTATCTGTCTTTCTCCCGTACCAACAACATGAAATGTGGAATGTTAGGTGATGTGGAATACGTGAAGATAACATCTCCGGTCTGGTCAATGTCAACTTGATTAACAGTGCAACAATCAAACAAGAACATGCACGATCAATCACGCTAACATGATTTAGACCAAGGGTGCTACTCTCAAATACACACATTCACCCATTACAAGAATGATTTCTCTTACAATATTCTATACACTTCTTATCTATCTGAGAGCCTCTTTATAATTTCTGAACAACTCAATCTCTCTGATGTTTCCCATATCCAAGTACGGTTCTATTGCTTTCTGATTTCTTCTTCTGTCTAGCAACTGACGATTCAACAGGTTTGTCTATACCAAAATTAATTCACTAACTGAGTACTCTTGTACGACGAATTCATACTTTTTGTATTGATACATCCTTGGCATTCCCATATTCCTTACGGACATACCTCTTCTTGCACTCATCAATCTTCTTCAGCATTCACTTGACATCTCTTTTCTAATTATCCATTATAATCTTTTGGTAGAACTTGAGTTCCTTCTCCCACGTCTTTTCTGACTAACCTTGTGTACAGAACACTCCTCATATCTTCCACTGAAATTATCTTCATTATATTCCTCCTAAGTGTTCTTTAAGTTTTAATCCTCTAACTGAGTTCTTCAGATATGAATGGATAAGCCATCGTGATTTACTACTTGCAATCTTGAAAACTCCATTCCTTCCTTATACGCAGCCTAATAAATCACTCCAGTTTCTGCTTCATGATTCTTGAGATCCTTCTTAATATCGACACCGAATTTTCCCACTTCAAAACATAAGCAACAACGTTTGTTTTTCCTAAGGCTTCTTTGATCATTGGACACTTGAATTCCTTCTCCATATTGAAATGGTCACCAAATTTGATGTACCACAAAACTGCCGCCAACTCCATCTCATGTATTAGATAATTTACCCTATTCTTCTTTAGTTCGCTTGATGCATAAGAAATTACCCTATCATCTTGCAGTAGCATTTACCTAAACCAACACACAATGCATCCATGCAATATTATAAGACTGGTTAGGCTCATGCAAAGCTAAGATGTACATAGACGTAGAGATTTCCTCTAACTAGTTGCATACTTCATCAATACTTTTACTCCATTCGAAGGTAACACCAGAATCAGTCAATCAGCTTAGCAGTTGACATGGTTTCTAACTATTGAACAAATTTATGATGGTAACCGGCCAATCCAAAGAACTTTGAATCTCGATAACATAGATGGCACACAACCATTCTGCAATAGTAGCAACCATTTCTAAATCCGCAGCAGCTCCTTGTTCCAACCTTCTGACTAAGGCATCTAACTTCCCATTTCCCTACAAAACCATTTATTACAACGTGAAGCGTCCATCAATTGTCCTTGAAACCAATTGCATCTTGCAACCGATCTTAACAACTCATCAATCCTAGAAAGTTGATAACTGACCCTAATGGTCACGCCCTTGATTCAAATTTAGTCAATCATAACCAAAAACTATGGTTCTTCTTCTTTACCACTGACATGGGTACACTCCACTGAAAAGAACTAAGTCAAACAAAACCTTTCTCCAAATAATTCTTCAAACTACTACTTGAACTCGGCTACAACCATTTGGCAAAATGCCTAGGCTATTGCAGCGAATCTAGGTTCAAGAAGATACTGAACGGGTCACTACTAGATGTCGACAATCCTTCCAATTCCTTTAATACATCTCCATGTTCCCTAGTTTTATAACGGTCATGAATACTCTGATCCTTGTTTTCTTATATTTGCCAATCATCAGGATAATGGAAAACACCACTTCACCTTTTCCCAAAAGGTTTTCAACTCTCCAGACTGATATGAGTGATGCTCCAACACTTGCTAGAATACCACGGTAGGCCAACGGTGACTGGTCTTCTTTCCTCAACAACATCCTAATTGAGCTTGGTAACTAGATAGTCAATCTCACTCTAGATAGAAACAAACCGCTCTAATGGAAGTACTAACGTATGGGGAAAGCATACCATAACTATAAATGGCAGCCATTACTTCCACAAATAAGAATGGTATACTTGAATTAACTAAAGTGAATCCTCCCTAAAACTATGACACTACTCGGGAACTACAACTATGTGTTGTTCCAAAAAAAATAAAATATGGGTGGAAAATTCCATACATAGACAAGGTCTCGTACAACACTTTGATCACACATTTACTTATTTATTAAATCATTTATAAAAAAAAATTATTTTTTTTAAATGCACACACCACACACATTGGGATAAGAAGCAAACCTGTGATTGGACCTTTCAGAGGTTTTAACGGTCCAAGCAAATCTAAAGCATATGATCTACCCAAATAGCCAAACACTTGCTTAGGAACTAATGGAAAGGAAAAGCAAAAAAAAATCAACAACTAGTACCCTAGGTATAGGTAAATGGAATCAGGTAACTTCATGGGAAAGGGTAGAATAACTTATTCTTCAGAGGAACGACCAAAGTGCAAATGACGTAAACGATCCAAGATTTTATCCACACTTGAACAATCATGATCATACTGTCCTTAATAGCCACGACCATAACAACTCATGGTCCTCGATCTTGATCTTCTATTTGAATCGGTTGGTAGTTAAGAAATTTGCATAATTTGGTGGACCTCTTCAGTAATAACAGCTTCTCTAGCATTCGTGTGATTCTCCACCAACTTCTCAAAGCTCTTAAAATCTATAGTCTTTGGTTACTCTGAAGGTTTGGGATAAGTCCCCAAAGACCATCCTTATGATCTTTGGCACATCTTCCAAATCATAATGGATTAATCAGATTCACTCAACTTGAAAATCTTGGCGGAAATCTCACTATACCAACTCTATAAGTTGAATCTTCAATCTGTTTCGTGCCTTCAATTCTTGAAAGAAATCTGTCTAACTTGGATTAACATTCCCATAATGACGCTGGACGCTTTACATTTAACTCATTGAATCCTTCTTGATGTTGTATACCTCCATATCCTTCTTGCAATCCTCGGAACAATGGGCTCCACCAGTCGTTCTTCTCCCAATATTGCCTTCGAGATCTTCCTCAATCTAAAGTTTACATCGAATGGTTTAGTCCTTCTTTGGTATCTTGTGGTCCCAACTTCTTTATCCTCTTCACAAACTTCAAGATGTCTTGTTGCAGCGGAATGGTGCTGGTGTGTCTATCATCTTGTCCTACAGTTGAACTATCTCTACCACCAATGCTAAACTTGAGACAAATGCTGAACCAATCAGGCTTGTATGGCTCTAACTCTGGAACGTATGAGCATAAGCTGAATAAAGTTGAGAATCTGGAAGAACATATGCATCTGGCTGATCATGTGCAGCAGAATCTCCCAAAACTGAATAATCAAAAACAACGTCCGCTTTGACATCGATAACAAATATGTCTATATATATATTCGATGTGTCGACTATGTCCCTTATATCTCTCTAAAATATATCCATAGTAGAACCCAACAGCACAACAGGAAAAGCATGACGACACAAGGATAATAGCGCAATACAAAAAATCTGAAATTTTGGTCAGCACTTCCAAGAGACTTAAAAATTATCCTTGAAGAGATGCTCGATTATGACCATACAAGTCGTATAAGCCAAGAACATATCACAGACTTTAAAGCGGTACAGAATGAGGTTGAAATCGCAACACGAAAAACGAAAGCCGATTAGTCATCTCACAGCCTTAACCAAAAATAAACCTAGGTCTTGCCCTAAACCCAACACACTGGTCTCTAACGTCTCAAGGCATGAGTATCGACATATACAAGATCCTGAAAGCATGCCTCTTCGTTCACAGCTAAACGCTCAAACGAACTTTTCCGCACATCTCGAACGAGCAACAAATAGAACGATACGCAAAGATGTGTTAGATGCGAGATGGCACCTCAACCCCCTCGTCGGCAACCCCGGTCGCAGTCTCCTCCGTATCAGGAGAAACTGGATAGGATCCCAATACCCCGGCACCTTCTCCTCAAGAGGAGAGACTAGACTCGCCCATATAGCTGGTCATCATTTCCATATCGGCCTGGAAAACGTACTTTTCGGCCCTTGTGTGCGACAAGGCACCAACAGGTCCACAACACTCTCTGAAATCGCCCCTAAGCTCTTGGGCTCCCCTAAGCTTTCCGAACTCGTCCCTAAACTGAGCAGTGTGACCCGCGATCACCGCAGGAACCTTGCATTTCCCTCGCCTCTCCGCACGATAAAGATCCTTGTGGGAACCGGAATCCACACCGCCGATTTAGTAATCTTAAGGGAAGTCTAAAAGATCCGACTTCCCCAGAGGTCCCGGATTATCTGCGTAAACACACAAACAAAGAAGAGAGAGATAACATAGTTTCAGCTAGAATGAAGGAGACATAATTCGTCAGCAATGCAGAACGAAAGAACAAAGTAGAAAAACGTTATAAGTATCGAACTTGCTAGTCTACCCACCTAGATTCTAAGTTCAACTAAAGCTAACATTCGTTTCTAAGACCTAACTGCCGATCCCCTTCGTCTTCAGCTTAGTCTTCTTATATATGCCTCTTGAGGTGGTTCGTCTCTTCCTTTTTTGCCCTGAGTCGAGTTTATCTCCTTTCCGAGAATATTCCTTTTTCTCTCGATCTTCTTGGTTATCTTCGGAAAATTTACATTCATCTTCTGATTTCTCGATATTTATCTTTACGTGAATAAAGATAGACCGTCGTAACACCACTGGACTTGGTTTTGTATGAAAACGTAAGCGGGCCTTTAGTTGCGTTTTAGGCCTCTTGGGCCGTTTTTCCAATTTGAACATTTTTCTGATTTCTCCGAAAGATCGTCTTTGATATGATGTCAATTTTAAGCATGAGTTCAAACTTCTCGTATAGCTTAGGAAAATTTGGTGTTAAGCCAACTGTTGCCGTTTTATACGATCGGTTTGAACTTATACCAAAAAACGAGTCTTCGCAGTTTTTGCCGTAAAGTTCCAACGATAACTTTGTTTGAGACTAAACAAAAAGCACTTCGATCGCGAATCGAAGAGGAACACAAAGATGAGACACAACTCGCACTATGGTGACCCAGGCTTGGAGAGCTGAGGTTGCTATATGGCCACCCGGTCTTTGAAAGGTCGGGTCGCCATATGGCAACCCAGACTTAGAGAGCCTAGGTCGCCATATGGCGACCCAGACTTGGAGAGCCTAGGTCGCCATATGGCGACCCAGACCTGGAGAGCCTAGGTCGCCATATGGCGACCCGGTTGGAGAGTCTAGGTTGCCATATGGCAACCTGGACTTGGAGAGTCTAGGTCGCCGTACGGCGACCTGACCGTGTGGGTCTAGGTTGCCAAATGGCAACCTGGGTTGTACGGGTTTAGGTCGCCATATGGCAACCCGTAACCTTTGCGAGTGCAGGGTGCCATATGGCGACCCGTGCTTTTCGAGTGCGGGTCTTCATATGGCGACCCGTGCACTGTGAGTGTAGGTCACCATATAACGACCTAGGTTCGAGGTGCTTTTGTTCTTTCCAAACTACTTTTTCGATAAGTTACTTCTAGAAGTGGTAACCTTAGTCGGTGTTTTGAGATAACCGTTTTTGACCCCAAAAGTTAGCCCCCTAGCCTGAAAAGTTTCGGAGATGATTTTTGCGGGCGAGTAGCGTGTTTTAATTGGAATCACGAGTAAGGGTACTTTCACGAGAACTTTTTCGAGGCTAGTTTATTGCGGGATTGCTTGCTCCCTCGACTCCTTGACGGCCATCCAAAGTAGGAATCTGACTCTTACGGCCATTGAGGGAGGAATGAGCGAGGTCTGGCTGTTCCAGGGTGATGCCCCTCTATCTCCACAAGTCGAGGGAGACCGGCTTTTGGCGTGCAAAGAATAGTTGGTGGTTGATGAGGTGACCTTGACACGATCCTTGGGAGTCTGAGATCGGAGTGCCTCCTTCCACCGTTCTTGGGGGATATGGGAGGGCAGGATGCTGTGATCGTTGAAGGTGCGAACCCAAGCTCGGACGAGGTGATGGTCGAAGGTGAGGTTGCAGGAACTGATAATGAGTGAGGTTACAGTCTCGTCTGAGATTTTTTATGTTTTTTGTTTATGTTTGGATTGGCCAAGTGTGGCCTTTTTTATTTCGGAACTGGCTGTGTGGGGCTTTTAATCACTTCCGCTTTGCGGCTTTTGCATGAATGGACCAATCTTTTTTTTGAAAGGTTTTGAGGTTTAAGAGTGTGTCGAGTAGTTGTGTGTAGAGGAAAGATTATGAGTTGTCATCTCACAACTTAACTCTTCTTTGTAGATCGTTCTATTCATTGCTCGTTCAAGATGTGCGGAAAATTTTTGTGAGCGTTTAGATGTGAACAAAGAGGCATGCTTTCAGGATCTCGTATCTTTCGACATTCATGCCTAAAGACGTTAGAGACCAGTGTGCTGGGTTTAGGGCAAGACCTAGGTTTACTCTCGGTTAAGGCTGTGCGATGACTAATCGGCTTTCGTTTTATGTGTTGTGATTTCAACCTGATTATGTACCGCTTTAAAGTCCGCGATATGTTCTTGGCTTATAAGACTTGTATGGTCAGAATCGAGCATCTCTTCAAGGACAATTTTTAAGTCTCCCGAAAGTGCTGACCAAAAATTCTGGATTTCTTGTATAATGCTATTATCCTTGTGTCGGATGTATGAGAGCTATCCTTTTGAGACAACTTAGTCTGTTTAGGACGTTGCGAGTTCGTTGTGATCAACAACACACTTATTGGTAGATATTACCATTTTTCAGTTTTCACGAAAGACACGTGTTTGAGAGGGTGTGCGTGTTTTATAGTCGCTGGCGGACTGTTCTTTATAAAAAAGGATTCCTCGTGCATTGGCGACGTCTTGCGAAGTCAAAGGTTCAATTTTTCATATGTTGCGTCATGCAACAAAATTGTTTGCGGTGTTGTGTATGGAAGACCGTCATTTTTTACATTGGTTTTTGGGCGAAGTAAATTACGAGATTTGAAACTTTGTGAAAGAAGAATTTTTGGCGAGAAAAAACTCGCGGCAAGAAAAACTCGTGTTTTCGTTTTAGAAAAAACTTTTCAAAAATATCGAGTACATGAGCGGATATTTTGAACTTTTTTGGGAGTATACGAGTATACGTATACGTACCCCCCTTTTTTAGAGAGGGGGGACTGTAACACCCCCGAACCATCCTAGACATATGGTCAATCCACCGGCCAACAATCAAACAAGAACATGACCGATAGACCAACCAACATCCAGGGTTAGAGATGAAAGAGCCAACCGGCCAGCCAACAATCAAACAAGAACATGACTGACCATTCAACCCAACACCATGGTCCGGAAACGCTACGTGACGGGCTAGGGACAATCTGATCAGAGTCACAGAACTTACTCTGCAATATAGACCAGTTCATCCACTAACTCGTCCTGCTAAATCAAGGCTTAAGTCTTTGCAACTCGTACCAAGAGTTAACGGTTTCGTTAGATTGAGGCCTAAGGCTTTTCAACCCGTACCAAGACTTAACGTTGTGTTAGACCGGACTAGTCAAATATCAGAGTACTCATGATGCGCACATGAAACAAATACTTTATTGATTCGAAGAAATATTTATACATCGAATAATTCAAGACTGGGCCCGTCCTAATGCCAAATTGAGTCAACACATAAGCTATCAAAATACCGTTTACAAAAGGCATGAAAATCTACTCCGGTGGTCCTAACGTCCAACACCAAGCTATTCGATCATCCTTACCTAAATCTACCTGCAAAAAAGACAACGGAGTTGGACGAGTAACCTAATGTTACTCAGTGAGATGGCGGCCTCTACCCGTAACCTAGTTACTAACCCAGACAACCCAAAATAACAATAAATCTAATCCTAGCAAGCAAACAAAGCTAAGGCTAAGCAAACCGTTACTAAGTTAGACTCGGCCTCCTGCCATAATCTAACTTTAAGTAACGGGAACCTGCATAACAACAAGTCAACAACCAATCGCTAAATAGCCATATATGCGCATGAGTTCAATACTCATGTAGTGTTAGACACTTAGACTATACAAGTATCATTAGCAGGTCGACCAACAATCAGACAAGAACATGATCGGCCAACCAATGATACCGCATAGCATTAATATCCAACACTCTTCACAAGCAATCCTTCAAACAACACAACATGCAACATCAGGTCTACACTAACCAAAGAGACACCAAGACTAATCCGGTACCTAACCAGGAATTAGATCTTGATGTTAGAAACCTGCATGAAAATGAACCAATCCACAAACACAAACACAATAATAAGACTCTAACTAACTATGACTCAATATAACTTGTAACACCGTATATCGGTGTTACCACTTACTCTAGGGTTCCATAACCCTTACGACATTCTAACACAACACACACTCTAACCTGAGCCCTAGTGACTTTGTGTTCCTCCTCACTATCGGCAATATTCTATCTCCCTACCACAAAGGCCAGAAGAAGGAACTTTCAACCGACCGTGGCCCACAGTCCATCGGGTCACCGCGCGACAGCCCACAATCCTTCGGGTCACTGCCACATTACACCATCGTGTAATACTCAGCCATAGGCCATGGCCCCGTCTCTCTGAGTCATCCCAATCCAGCGAATAAGGGGTTTCCTTGAACCCGCTGGGTACGAGGTCGAGGAAACACTAATCCACCCCTAAACAAGCCTAGTATTGGCGGGTTACGCACATACTGTCGGCAACACACATGACACACTATCCTAACAACACTTAAGAATCTACGACACTAATCAAATCAACCAGTTAGTCACTCGCTTACCAAGAGCTGACTAACCTCAATCAACAATATTAATTAAACAAGCAACCATTTAACTAATCTAAAAACAATCTACTCAATCAAACCGTTACCCAGATAGTTCAGCCTCCTTCTAAGAATCTATCTTTAAAGATAACGGGAACCTACACTCAACCATATCAACAAGCAAGAATAGAAAACATGATGCATCATAGTCCTCGTCAGGTTATTAACTCAGTCTTAATTCCTTTTCATCTCAGCGTAGCCCATGCTAAGCTGAGTACGGTTCAACAAAATAACCCTAAGGACTCTACCATGCAATAGCGTGAGAATACTACTCTATATGCAACTCGATCTATCCTAAGTTCCAAGTGGAACTTAAGCATAACAAGAAAACTACCCTAAATTCCAAGTGGAATTCAAAGAAACCAACTCACAAAACTACCCTAAATTCCAAGTGAAATTCAAACAAGCCAACTCATAAAACTACCCTAAATTCCAAGTGGAATTCAAACAAGCCAACTCACAATGTTCTATGCCGATAAGCAGGGTTGATCAGAGAGGACTTGGCCAAAACCCAACCTTGACGTCTTTATTGGACTGGACTGGACTGATCTTGACTTGGAAAGAACCTCCCCTTAAACTGGTATGGACATAACTCAACTCGAGCAGAACCTTCTCTAGCTTCTGGACGATTCTCAGACTTCTTAGAAGAGCTTCAGAACTTCGACTGATCTGAACCCATAGAATTGAACTAACCTTGGAAAGCACCTCCAATTGACCATCAAAGAATATGAGAGGATTGGTCGGATTAATTTGGGCAGAGCTTCCACATAACGATCGCAGAAATTGTTTGATTGGACAAAACTTGCCTTCTCGGTGAAATATCGGTCTTCAGAAATGACCATACTCTTAAAACAACTTCTTTCTTTCTCTCTCTCTCTCTAGACATGTTTTTGAGTGTATTTTGTGTGTGTGGAGTGAATGAAAACGAGCAGGGGGAGCTGGGTATATATAGTAGTCACAAACCAGTAACGACGCACCACCCAAGCGCCTGTGTGTCGTCCCGCATGCTTCCGGTTGCATGCGTGGCGACACACGGGCGTACACTTGCCCTCTTACATGGTCCCTGAGCATGCCATGAGCCACCTCCACGTCCATATGTCTCTAAGCATGGCTGGATTTCATGCCTTGCGACACACGGGCCACTGGGTGTCGATACGCATGCGCTGGTTGCAGATATAATGACATGTCGTGCTTCTGGATGTCAAGATGCATGGAACACTTCTTCCTGCGGAGACATGTCGTGCTACGGTGGACACTAAGCCTGTTAGACAGTTGACACCATGTCCTCCACATGTCTCTCACCATGGATGGAGTGCATGCGTCGCGACACACAGCCCTCTGCGTGTTGATCAGCATGCTTCGGTTGCAGATATCGCGACACTTCGTGCTTCTGTGTGTCAAAGCGCATGTCTTGCTTCCATGCACAGCGACATGTCGTGCTTCTGTTGACACTCAGCTGGTTAGACAGTTTCAAACACGTTCTTATCCCTTAGATCAAGCCATCTCGAGCTTCTCGGTTAATTTGACTGATTTTGACCCTTCCGGTGAATTTTCGACCTGCGGTCTATCCCAAATATTTTTTCGCTCCCGTTCTGATGTGCTGAATAGTTTTAATAAACTCCAAATGAATTCTGACCTTGATGGAAAATATTTCCCGAGCCTCCGGCTTCCCCCAGAATTTCCACATTACCGAAATTAGGGTTTTTGCCCAACTTCGAGTTTTCCCGTCGTGCCTGCTTCCCGTCATGCTTACTTCCCGTTCTGCTTCTGATTTATTATGTTCCCAAAAGGTTGGCTCCAAATTCTGACTTTTACTTTCTCAACCATTTTATCCCGAAGGGCGGGTTATCACATTCTCCCCCCTTAATAGAATTCATCCTCGAATTCTTAAGTGTCTGATGGCTCAGCTTCACAACATGATCCCCTTTGATGGGAATTTCTCCTTGGATCACTTTATCTCGCGGTCTTGATCACCTGATGTTTTCTTTATCGGTTTGCCCTTGATTTCATCCTTTCGGTTTCTTTGGTATCCACCCAGACTTCTGATTCCGAACTCACTCTGCTTTGATATATCTCAAAGTGTTCTCCTTAGTCTTGAATCCTTCCTTTTCATCACTTCTTGGTTTCCCATGCTTCACTCATTCTCAACTCATCTCCATATCGCTTTAGTATGTTCCCCAATGTTCCTTGAGTGTCCTCCTTAAGGTCTCCACAATCGTCTTCATATCTCTTCACTTGAATGATCACTGAGTCATCTTCTTGCTTTTACTCTACCATGACACTCATTTCCCACGATAATGATGGAGTCTTTTCCCGACGAAGTCTTGTTCATCCCCATTTGTCCAGTCCATACCACTGTTCAGTCCCTCTGGTCACATCTTTTATCTTTCTCTTCGGGTTTGGGTTTTTGGCCTTGAACTCCCTTCACTCTAAGGTTTCCATCCTTAAAGTTCCGATCAACGAACACACTTACTAGCTGCAACTAAATAGAACACTTTACACAAAAGTTAGTCATCAACTAACCCAATTATCTACCATCCCAAGAACCTAATCGAAACTCTAACCAACAACCTAACAATACTAACCACATAACCTAGCAATTCTAGATTCCACTATCTACTCATAGTTGCTAAACAAATAAATCCTACCGCTGGACGTCACTAGTTTCCTAATGCCTTTTGTGACTCTTTTGACTCGATTAAAAAAAATGAAAACCGATTAAATCATGAGTTCCAGAAGCATGGACGAAACCATGCTCTGATACCACCTCTGTAACACCCCCGAACCGTCCTAGACATGTGGTCAATCCACCGGCCAACAATCAAACAAGAACATGACCGATAGACCAACCAACACCCAGGTTTAGAGATGAAAGAGCCAACCGGCCAGCCAACAATCAAACAAGAACATGACTGACCGTCCAACCCAACACCATGGTCAGGAAGCGCTACGTGACGGGATAGGGACAATCCAATCAGAGTCGCAGAACTTACTTCACAACATAGACCAATTCATCCACTAACTCGTTCCGCTAAATCAAGGCTTAAGGCTTTGCAACCCGTACCAAGAGTTAACGTTGTGTTAGACCGGACTAGTCAAATATCAGAGTACTCATGATGCGCATATGAAACAAATACTTTATTGATTCGAAGAAATATTTATACATCGAATAATTCAAGACTGGGCCCGGCCTAATGCCAAATCGAGTCAACACATCAACTATCAAAATACCGGTTACAAAAGGCATGAAATTCTACCCGGTGGTCCTAACGTCCAGCACCAAGCTATCCGATCATCCTTACCTAAATCTACCTTGCAAAAGGACAACGGATTTGGATAAGTAACCTAATGTTACTCAGTGAGCTGGCGGCCTCTACCCGCAACCTAGTTACTAACCCATACAACCCAAAATAACAATCAATCTAACCCTAGCAAGCAAACAAAGCTAAGGCTAAACAAACCGTTACTAAGTTAGACACGGCCTCCTGCCATAATCTAACTTCAAGTAACGGGAACCTGCATAACAACAAGTCAACAACCAATCCCTAGTTAGCCATATATGCGCCTGAGTTCAATACTCATGTAGTGTCAGACACTTAGACTATACAAGTATCATTAACCGGTCGACCAACAATCAGACAAGAACATGATCGACCAACCAATAATACCGCATAGCTTTAATATCCAGCACCCTTCACAAGCAATCCTTCAAACAACATAACATGCAACATCGGGTCTACACTAACCAAAGAGACACCAAGACTAATCTGGTACCTAACCTGGAATTAGATCTTGATGTTAGAAACCTGCATGAAAATCAACCAATCCACAAACACAATAATAAGACTCTAACTAGCTATGACTCAATATAACTTGTAGTTACCACTTACTCTAGGGTTCCATAACCCTTACGAGAATCTAACACAACACACACTCTAACCTGGGCCCTGGTGACTTCGTGTTCCTCCTCACTATCAGCAATATTCTATCTCCCTACCACAAAGGCCAGAAGAAGGAACTTTCAACCGACCGCGGCCCACAGTCCATCGGGTCACCGCGCGACAGTCCACAGTCCTTCGGGTCACTGCCACATTACACCGTCATGTAATACTCAGCCATAGGCCATGACCCCGTCTCTCTGAGTCATCCCGATCCAGCGAATAAGGGGTTTCCTTGAACCCGCTGGGTACAAGGTCGAGGAAACACTAATCCACCCCTAAACAAGCCTAGTATGGGCGGGTTACGCACATACTGTCGGCAACAAACATGACACACTATCCTAACAACACTTAAGAATCTACGACACTAATCAAATCAACCAGTTAGTCACTCAATTACCAAGAGCTGACTAACCTCAATCAACAAGATTAATTAAACAAGCAATCATTTAACTAATCTAACAAATAATCTACTCAATCAAACCGTTACCCAGATAGTTCAGCCTCCTGCTAAGAAACTATCTTTAAAGATAACAGGAACTTGCACTCAACCATATCAATAAGCAAGAATAGAAAACATGATGCATCCTAGTCCTCGTCAGGTTATTAACTCAGTCTTAATTCCTTTTCATCTCAGCTTAGCCCGTGCTAAGCTGACTCCGGTTCAACAAAATAACCCTAAGGACTCTACCATATAATTGTGTGAGAATACTACTCTATATGCAACTCGATCTATCCTAAGTTCCAAGTGGAACTCAAGCATAACAAGAAAACTACCCTAAATTCCAAGTGGAATTCAAAGAAACCAACTCATAAAACTACCCTAAATTCCAAGTGGAATTCAAACAAGCCAACTCACAAAACTACCCTAAATTCCAAGTGGAATTCAAACAAGCCAACTCACAATGTTCTATGCCGATAAGCAAGGCTGATCAGAGAGGACTTGGCCAAAACCCAACCTTGACGTCTTTAATGGACTGGAATGGACTGATCTTGAATTGGACAGAACCTCCCCTTAAACTGGTATGGACATAACTCAACTCGAGCAGAACCTTCTCCAGCTTCTGGACGATTCTCAGACTTTTCAGAAGAGCTTCAGAACTTCGACTGATCTGAACCCATAGAATTGAACTAACCTTGGACAACACCTCCACTTTATCATTAAAGAATATGAGAGTATTGGTCGGATTGATTTGGGAAGAGCTTCCGCATAACGATCGCAGAAATTCTTCGATTGGAAAGAACTTGCCTTCTCGGTGAAATATCAGTCTTCAGAAATGACCATACTCTTAAAACGACTTCTTTCTTTCTCTCTCTCTCTCTAGGCACGTTTTGGAGTGTCTTTGGTTAATAAACTCCAAATGAATTCTGAACTTGACGCAAAATATTTCTCGAGCCTCCGGCTTCCCCGAGAATTTCCACATTACCGAAATTAGGGTTTTCGCATAACTTCGGGTTTTCCCGTCATGCTTACTTCTCGTCCTGCTTCTGACTAATTATGTTCCCAAAAGGTTGGCTCCAAATTCTGACTTTTACTTTCTCGACCATTTTATCCCGAAGGGCGGGTTATCACAGGGACAGCTGTACTCGTCTTGCGACGAGTTGGCTACGTAGCCATTGCTGGGGATCAAGCCGTCTTGTAGTTCAGTTTTAAGTGAATGTTTAGTGATAGTATTTTTTTAGGTGAATCGCGTTCCAGGTTCTAGGAACCTTGATGTTCTGCATGTTCGTGATACGCCCGGTCGCACTACCTTTGTGATTTTGTACGGTCCTTCCCAGTTTGCTCCAAGTTTTCCTGGGTTTCGCTCAGCAGTGTTTTGGAAAACTTTTCGTAGGACTAGGTATTCTTCTTTGAAACTACGGCTGCGCACGTTTGTATTGAATCAAACACTATAATCACAACTCTTATAACTCTTTATTGCTTTAGAAAATTACTCAAAACTAAATCTCTCTCAAACTTCTTAAGGGATGCAACACTCATGCAACTCCTTATATATAACTCACTCTTTCCTAAACTCATTAGGAATTACATAACTCATAATATAATAACTTTCCTATTCTCTAACTCATTAGGAAAGTAGTAACTTAAACCTTAAGCTACTTCAAGTTTAACATTCTCCCCCTTAAACTTGAAATATCCATTTGGCATTCCATGAACTCCAATTAGATCCCTCATCTTCTGAATTTGATTCTCCCTAGTTCCTTTGTTAATATATCCTCCTTTTGCTTGACGCCTGCGACATGTTCAATATCTATCTGGCCATTTTCTATACACTCACGTATGAAATGGTATATCTTGTGTATATGCTTGCTTCGACCATGAAACACCGGATTCTTGGTTAAAGCAATAGCAGATTTTTTATCAGTACGAACCAACACTTTGTTGCTTTCCCTACCATAGATCTCGCTAAGTAGATCAGTAAGCCAAATTGCTTGCTTGGCTGTTTCTGTAGCTGCCATAAACTCAGCCTCGCATGAAGATGGAGCAACAGTTTCTTGCTTACACGAACACCATGTTATTGGACAGCCGGCGAGATAGAATATATGTCCGGTTGTACTTCTACCATCATCTGGATCTACGTTATAGCTAGAATCACTGTACCCGACTAGTCCTTCTTCACTTGTCCGAGTGAACACCAAACCATGTGCCAAAATTCCCTGCAAGTATCTCATAACTTGTTTTAACGCTGCTCCATGTGACAGTTTCGGTTCATGCATGTATCTACTCAAGACGCCGACACTATACGCAAGATCCGGTCTCGTATGAATTAGATATCGTAGACAACCTATGTTCCTGCGATAAGTCTTTTCATCAATCCCTTCTTCGTGTGTTGCCTTTAATAGTTTAAGGCCAGCATCCATTGGTATATGTGTCGCGTTGCATCCTTCTAGACCCGCTTCCTCCAGTATCTTCCTCGCATAACTTTGTTGATTTAACAATATACCTCCTTCTTGTTGAGATACCTCTATACCAAGATAGTAGCTCAGTTTCCGAGATCACTCATTTCAAACTTAGTTGCCATTCCTTTCTTGAATTCAAAGATCATGTCTACGTTTGATCCAGTGACTAGGAGATCATCAACATAAACTGCTACTATCAAGAGATGTCCTTGATACTCTCTGCGGTATAACGATGGCTCTTTGGAACACTTCTCAAATTTCAAGTCGTGAAGGATGGTGTTAAGCTTCTCATTCCAAGCCCTTGGTGCTTGTTTCAATCCGTAGAGTGCCTTGTATAACTTGTAAACTTGATTCTCACGCCCTTTAACCACAAAACCTTCGGGCTGTGTTACGTATACTTCTTCTTTGAGCTCACCATGGAGAAAGGCTGTCTTAACATCAACATGATGTATCTCCCATCCGTGTTTAGCAGCCAACGCAATAATTAATCTTACGGTTTCAATGCGGGCAACAGGTGCAAAGACCTCATCGTAATCAACACCAGTTTCTTCTTTATAACCTTTCACAACTAACCTTGCTTTGTACTTGTTGATGCTTCCATCACCATTAACCTTAATCTTAAATACCCACTTTAGTCCAATTGCTTTAATGTTTGGAGGAAGATCAACTAGTACCCAAGTTTTGTTCTTCTCGATTGAGTCTATTTCATCTCTATACGCATCTCGCCAAACCTTCAGTTCCTTTGCTTCTTCGTAGTTCCATGGTTCTGCGTGTATTGATAATAGAAGACGTTCACTTTCTTTTTTGCATAGTAACTCGTAATCCTCAAGATAGCTTGGCTTGCGACTGATTCGGGAACATCTTCGCAGAGTCACTGGTTGTGTTTCTACTTCTTCTCCATCTCCTACGGATGTGTCTTGTGTTTCTTCACCATTGTCCTCTGTTTCGTCTTCTTCTGATGCTCTGTTTTGTTCTTCCATATCTTTGTATCCGAAAATGATGTGTCCTGGTTCATTATTAGTTTCTTTCTCGGAGGAAGCCCACTTCCATTGTTTGTCTTCATCAAAGGTCACATCGCGGCTCACAACAATCTTACGATTTGTTGGATCAAGAAGTCGATATGCCTTGGAGCCAGGCTCTTTTCCGAGATGGACCAAAGCTCGTGACCTGTCGTCTAACTTCCTCAGGTGTACAAAGTCCACTTTGACGTATCCAACACAGCCGAATACTTTTAAATGCTCAATATTGGGTTTCTTCCCTCTCATGCTTTCATACGGAGTAGATAAAAGTAGAGTTCTTGTTGCCGTATGGTTTATAAGATTAGTCGCATGTCTTACTGCTTCTCCCCAGAGATAATTTGGAACTTCCATATGTTTTAAAATACTTCAAGTCATCTCAAGCAAAGTCCGATTTCTTCTCTCAACCACTCCGTTTTGTTTTGGAGAATATGGTGCCGTTAGATGCCTATTAATACCACTTTCACTGCAAAAATCGATGAATTCTTGTGAGGTAAACTTGTTGGGATTGTGAAATCTCATGTCCAACTCTTTATTGTCCGATTAGTACGATATTGTCCACTTTGGGCCTAAGAGGCTGGCCCGCATGGTTTTACTTTTGGGCTCCTTCCCAAAAGGCCTCGTACTAATTAGAGTTGGACATCTCTTTATATATTAGACACTTCTTGTCTAATTCTCCAATGTGGGACTTAGTTTGTTATCTCACATTCTCCCCCTCAAACTAAGGATCACATTCATCTCGTGTCCCACAACTGACTTCCAGGATCTTTTGACTTGATCTCTGCCACATACCTCCCATTCATTTCTCGAAGGGTCCCATTCATATCTCGAAAGGGTATTTTGGTCTTCTTGCAGATTTCTTGTCAACCGCTCTGATACCAATTGTTGGGATTGTGAAATCTCATGTCCAACTCTTTATTGTCCGATTAGTACGATATTGTCCACTTTGGGCCTAAGAGGCTGGCCCGCATGGTTTTACTTTTGGGCTCCTTCCCAAAAGGCCTCGTACTAATTAGAGTTGGACATCTCTTTATATATTAGACACTTCTTGTCTAATTCTCCAATGTGGGACTTAGTTTGTTATCTCACATTCTCCAATGGAGTACTCATTACACAGATTTAGAGAAGATTGCAGTTTTGCATGTTGGATTAAGCTTGAAAGAAAAGGAAACTTGAGTTGCAAGCTAGAGACCTAATCCTACCGAGTTATGGAAATTAGGAATATTAATATGTTTAGGAGTTATCTAGATGTATTACCTAATAGGATTAGGAATTATTAATCTCTATATAAGATGCAAGAGTGTTGCGTAACTTATGAGTCAGAGATTGAGAGTTTGAGAGCTTAAGGTTTTGAGTTATTTTCCTTAAGATTAATAAGAGAGTTATTCTTATTCATGATTGAGTTCTTGAGGTTTTTAAACTAGATTTGGTATCAGAGCTTGTAACGAGCCATGGGATCAACTGAAGTTCAGATGTTCTACGGTGAAGATCCGGAGAGGTGGGTTGAGTGGAGCAACGCGNATTTAGGAGTTATCTAGATGTATTACCTAATAGGATTAGGAATTATTAATCTCTATATAAGAAGATGCAAGAGTGTTGCGTAACTTATGAGTTAGAGATTGAGAGTTTGAGAGCTTAAGGTTTTGAGTTATTTTCCTTAAGATTAATAAGAGAGTTATTCTTATTCATGATTGAGTTCTTGAGGTTTTTAAACTAGATTTGGTATCAGAGCTTGTAACGAGCCATGGGATCAACTGAAGTTCAGATGTTCTACGGTGAAGATCCGGAGAGGTGGGTTGAGTGGAGCAGCGCGTTCATTGCAGCTCACAACTTCACCGTTTTTGAAACAGGACAGTCTGTGTATGGGTTCATTGAAGGTGATGCTCTGTCATGGTATGGGGATGAGATTTCACGATATGGGTTTAGTAGCTGTGATAATCTGAAAGTCAGATTACTCAATTTGTTCAGTACATCTGTGAAGCAAGAGAAGGAGCAACTGGAACAACCCAGCTTGATGGATAGTTTGAAAGAGATAAGCTACCTTCTGAATCGTTTTGAACAAAGATGGAAAGGAAAAGAGGATGAAAAGAAATCTCAGGTGGAGAAGACGTTTGAATCAGATGAAGCAAAACAGGCCCAGAGAGATGATGGAGGAGATGATCTAATTCTTAATAGACATCATCTACGAGGCGCATGTTTCCACTTTTCAATAGACAGAGAGTTTAAATCTGAGCAAACGTCACGGCGAAATGCAATAGTTATGGTGGCGAACTTATTCAAGTTAGAGTCACCGGAGTCTGACACGGATGAAGAGATGATGACAATGAGTAAAGATGATAAGAGTAAAGATGATAAGAGTAAAGTTGACGCAAGCACTCGTAATATTCAAGCTAAAGGTGAGGTTTATAATGATGATGAAACTTGCACTCAAGATGAGGAAACAAGTCCAAAGATTGCTATTGAAGTAACAAAATCAGATGATAAGCTTCATGATGAAGCATATGAGTCTTCTTCTTCCTGTTCTTCTTCTTCTTCCTCTTGTTCAGGTTCGGGCCATACTGATCTTAGGAGCGTAGTTGAAAGGATCAATAGTATAAGCAAGAAAGCTGCAAGTAATAGTGAAGTCTGTGAGTTGCTTGAAGTGAGTAAAGTCATACATCACCTACCATTAGGATTCCAAGTCAAAGAACTTGCTTCAAGAGTACTCGGTAGTTTCAATAATTTGACTCGTGCTTTGCTATTAAGGCGTGGGTTACCCAAAGGTAACCTCGATGTTTCTCTGTTCTTAACGACATTAAAGAAGTTTTACATGTGGGAAAAGAAACTTCACGCAGAAGTTACAGCCGAAGAAAGGCTTAGGGTTTTGTGCGAGAAAGAGTACAATTATCTGAAGAGTCTTGATAAAAACAGAGCAGAATCAAGCGAAGTTTACGAGGTAAAAGCTGAGGTTAAGCTTCAGTTATTCAAGGTTAATGATTCAGTTCGAGCCATTGAGTCAGTTTCGATTTGGATTCACAAGATAAGAGACGAAGAGCTTTCGTTTCAGGCAATCACGAGAAGTAAGTCTTGTGTTCACATGGTTGAGAAAGGATCAAGGAAGGTGACACAGAAGGTTGAAGAACAGATCAGAAGATTCAGAGAATCTTTGATAGGCTATATTGACACACACAGAAGTTTTGTTAGGGTGTTAAACGAGTGGCTAAACAGGAACATCATGGAGGAGGATGATCAAACCGAGACCGAGGCTCCTGAGATATTTAGGGTATGTAGCAAGTGGCTAAGAGAGACTGAGAATGTCGATGGAGTCAAAGTGTTGAGTGCTGTTATGGAGTTGAGATTTAAAAGCTTAGGGTTTGAGCAAGTAGAGGAAAAAAGAGAGAGGTTGAGAACAGAGAAGTTGTGTAAAGAACAAAATGTGAAGAAGCTGAAGCAAGCAAACGTGGAGTTAGCTTCACAGGCCAGAAAGATTGAGGATTTAAAGCATAAGCTTAGGGAAAGAGACAAGGAGCTTAGTGCTATGAAGTCGTCCTCTCATCTTAAAGAGCGAGGGCTTGATCAAATGAATATTACGTTTTTAATCAAAAGCAAGAAGGCTTCCGTGGTGGTTTTTGGATTTGGAACCAAGTCACAGCTCTTGAACCAAGCTAACGAAATTGTCAAGAGACAAGAAGATGAGATACATTCAATTCAGAGAGCAATCAAGCAGAAGGAAGAAGAGCTAGAGATGTCTATAGCTGTGAAGAGACTTGAGCATATAAAATATCTTGTTCAAAGAGAAAAACTGGAGAGCCAAAGGCATATGATTCCATCTGAAAGAGAAGCTGAAATGCAGCTCTCCAAGATAGCATATAGCATATGGGAAAAGGTTTCTGTTTTGAAACAGAAAGTTATTACTCGAGATGATGAATTGGAGTTACAAAATGAAGACAGCATTCTGAGTAATTGCAGAGATGGCCATAACTCTTCTGCAAAAGGACAAATCGGCCGAGTTCATCTATCACCTACAATCTATGAGATAGGAGATTGGATGAAGTTCAAAAGAGGCATAACAACACCTGTACATGGATGGCTAGGTGCTAAACCTAAGAGTGTTGGCTTTGTGCAAATCATTCTTGAAAAGCAGGACATGATTGTCACATTTTGTTTTATGAAAGCTCGTGTGTTGGCAAGTGAAGTTGTTAAGTTGATTCCGTTGGACAGGGACCAGCATGTAAGACTCATGAGAGATGTTAGAGAGCCAAGGTTTAGTTGGTGCACTCAATCACATGAAATTGTTGGTACTGTTTTATATGGTTATATGGATGGGATTTTACGAGTCAGGTTTCCTAGAACATCTCGAGGCTTGAAAAAATCTGATCCTGCTGAGATAGAACGTGTGGAGGAGCTTAAAATTGGAGACTGCGTCAGAGTGAAGACGTCAGTTTCTTCCATGTCATATGGATGGGAAGACATTACTCTCAAAATTAATGTCGTGATGCACAACTTAGAAGAAGATGGTGATGCGGGCATAGCTTTCTGTTTCAGGAGCAAGCAGTTTTCATGTTCAATGACAGATAGCGAAAAGGTTAAACTGTTTCATGAGGAGCAAGAAATTCATACGATACCATATATCACCCAAACACGATTTGGATGGTCAAACGAGACTCCAACAACTATTGGTAAAATATTGAGACTTAACATGGATGGGACTCCGAGTGCACATGTAAGTGGTATACAGACATTGTGGAAAGTCTCACCTAGAGATGCAGAACTGCTATCAGTTTGTGAAGGCAGTGATTGGGTGTGCTCAAACAAGAGCCTAGGAAGCAGGCCAAGCTATGATTGGTTTAGTGTAGGAAGGGACAGTATTGTTGTTGTTAAAAACATACAAGAAGCAGATTACTTAGAGCTGGCTGGTTGTTTCCGGAAAGGAAGATGGAGTACTCATTACACAGATTTAGAGAAGATTCCAGTTTTGCATAATGGCCAATTTGTGCATTTCGCATATGGCTTAACAGAACCAAGAAGCGGCTGGAGAGGAGCTAAATCTGATTCTCGAGGCATCATAACAACTGTTAATGCTGATGGAGAGGAAAGGATTACTTTCTTTGACTTGTCTGAAAGTGGTTCCATTTTCAGGCATTGCGACCATGTTTCCATACATGAGAAAAGGGGAGACACTTTAACAAGGGCGTTTGGAAAGATTAAGCTTAGAGAGATGAGAGATCTTAACAATGTACAATACTTGGCGAGAAACGAGTTCAAGCTTAAGGGAGAGAATGTTGGATTAAGCTTGAAAGAAAAGGAAACTTGAGTTGCAAGCTAGAGACCTAATCCTACCGAGTTATGGAAATTAGGAATATTAATATGTTTAGGAGTTATCTAGATGTATTACCTAATAGGATTAGGAATTATTAATCTCTATATAAGAAGATGCAAGAGTGTTGCGTAACTTATGAGTCAGAGATTGAGAGTTTGAGAGCTTAAGGTTTTGAGTTATTTTCCTTAAGATTAATAAGAGAGTTATTCTTATTCATGATTGAGTTCTTGAGGTTTTTAAACTAGAAAACTCACCTCCTCTATCAGTTCTAAATGTCTTAATCTTGGCATTTGTTTCAGGTTCGATCATGGCTTTGAAACGCCTGAATCGTTGGAATGCTTCACTTTTCTCCTTCATGAGAATCATCCACATGTACCAGGTGTGATCGTCAATAAGAACAAACACATATCTGTTTCTCCCTGCTGTAGATGGAGTTATAGGACCATACAAGTCCCCGTGTATCAGTTCTAGTACGTTTGAGGATCGGTATTGGCTGACTTTAGGAAACGTTTTTCGAACTTGCTTCCCACGTAAACATGAAGCACAAGTTTCCTTCTCAACATCTAAACACGGTATGCCTGTTACTAGGCTTTTGTTGATCATCAGTTTCATGTTGTCAAAGCCAATATGTCCTAAACGTGCGTGCCACTTAGATGATTCTTTGAGATGTAGCAGCTGTAAGCATTTGGTTTCATCAACCTCCATGATTACTTTGTATAGACGATTTCTTGATTTCTTTGCTTTTACTAGCAGCTTCTTGTTTTTATCGAATAGCATTAGGTAGTCTTGTTTCATCCTCACCTCACAGCCTGATTTAGTAGCCTATCCAAGACTTATAATGTTGCTTCTTAGGTCAGGGATGAAGTATACATTGGACAATATCTTTTGTTCGCCGTCTTTTGTTAGAAAGAGTATTGAGCCTTTGCCTTTTATATCAATTCGAGAATCATCTCCAAACCGTACTTTTCCTGTTATTCCTTCATTCAGCTTCACAAAGTAGTTTAGGTTACCTGTCATATGGTTGCTAGCACCATTATCTAGGTACCATAAATTGTCTTTGTCGGTTTTGTCTTCTAAGTTGTTTGGCAACACATTTTTTTCATTAAGAAAGACAATCTCATGCATCATCAATTTGTCTGCTTCTTGGGTAGTGTCTTCCTTATCCTCGTGAGTCTCCTGCAACTTGAGTAGTCTATCTGGACAGGACATTGCAAAGTGGCCTACTTTGTCACAGCTGAAACATAGTACCTTCGATGCATCTCTCTCTTGCATGTAGTAGTTTCTATTGTATCCGTTATAACCATATCTTTCTCGACCTCTTCCCCTGTATGAGAAGCACCCTCCTCTGTCTCTTCCTCTATTAGAATCGTATCTTTCTTGATATTGCTGCGGTTGTGCATTGTCATACATAAGCTTGCTTTGATCCTGGTCCTCTTGTCTCTCTTCTTCTTCCTCATGAACTCTTTCTTCATAGGCTTTCAAGCGGCTTACTATGTCCTCAAACCTTGTCATTTTCAGGTCAAGGACCTGCTCAAGTGCAGCTATAATATGTATGTATTCCTTCCTCGGCAGGCTGTTGAGAAACTTCTTAACCAGCTTTGGTTCTTCAATATTCTCTCCTTGAGATGCTGATTTTGATGATAATTCCCCAAGTTTACCTACAAAGCTGTCAATTGAGTCTGTCTCTTTCATCTTTAACCGGCTAAAATCTGCCATTAGAGTTTGCAGCCGTGCTTCCTTTACTCGATCAGCCCCCATATGTCTCGTTTTTATAGCCTCCCAGACTTCTTTTGCGGTGTCGAGGTTTCCTACTTGCAGAATCAGTGATTCTGGTATGGACTGAAACAGGAGTGCCTTCCCCATATCATCTTTGTATCCTGTGTTCTCGCCTGGTTCGATAGCCTCCCACACCTTGTGGACCTTCAGTGTTACCTTCATCCGTATCGTCCAGACTGTGTAATTGGTATCATTAAGAAGTGGACACTGAATATTCGAAGGGCCTCCCTTCGTGTTGCTAGACATTGCAACGATCTCTCCCATATTTATATAGATTTATGCTTGATTCAACTTTGTAGATCTGATACCAAATATTGAATCAAACACTATAATCACAACTCTTATATCTCTTTATTGCCTTAGAAAATTACTCAAAACTAAAGCTCTCTCAAACTTATAAGGGATGCAACACTCATGCAACTCCTTATATATAACTCACTCTTTCCTAAACTCATTAGGAATTACATAACTCATAATATAATAACTTTCCTATTCTCTAACTCATTAGGAAAGTAGTAACTTAAACCTTAAGCTACTTCAAGTTTAGTTCAACAGTTTGAATTATAGTACATTGCGGCTGCTTGTTGGTAGTTTTGAATTCGTATGAGTGTCTGATATTGACGTTCGTTTATTAGGTCGAGGTCGTCAAGCAACATTAGGTTGTTCAAATCTTCGCGCCCTGGGAGTAGCCTTCTGCGCCCTCCAGGAAATTCGACTTCTGATGGTACCATGCATTCTGCTCCGTAAACGAGGGCGAATGGGGTTTCCTCTGTTGCTTGTCTATGAGTTGTCCGATGCGACCATAAGACTCCTTTTAGTTCCTTGGCCCATTTATCCTTTTTGGCGTCTAGGCGTTTTTTGAGTTTATCAAGGATGGTCTTGTTAATTGTTTAAGCCTGTCTGTTGCATTGTGGGTATCTGGGTTGTCCGATGCGAACATAAGACTCCTTTTAGTTCCTCGGCCCATTTACCCTTTTTGACGTCTAGGCGTTTTTTGAGTCCATCAAGGATGGTCTTGTTAATTGTTTCAGCCTGTTTGTTGCGTTGTGGGTATCTGGGAGTTGATTTGGTCAATCGTATTTTCCACTTTTCGCAAAAGGCTTTGAATCTAGTCGAGATGAATTGCGATCCATTGTCTGTTACAATTTTTTATGGGACGCCATGCCTGCAGATAGTGTTTCTCCATATGAAGCTTTCGACCTGAGAGTCTTTGATGCTCGCGTAGGAGTCTGTTTCCACTCATTTCGAGAAAAATTGGTTAAGACAAGCAAGAAGCATTTCTGTTTAGATCTATGCATGGGACCGACGATGTCCATGGACCATCGCATGAATGGGTACAGTGGCAAAATTGATGAGAGGACCTCAGCTGGTTGATGGATGGTGTGAGCGTGTCTCTGACATTTTTTTGCATTTTCGTGCAAAATTCTTTCAGTCCTTGATCATTGTTGGCCACTAGTAGCCTTGGAGTTTAATTTTGACTACGAGGGATCTTTTGCCGGAGTGGTTTCCGCAGGATCCTGAGTGAATTTCTACCATTATCCCTCGCGCTTTCTCTCCTTCTACGCATGTCATAAGGGGTCCGGAGAATCTCCATTTGTAAAGTTCTCCTTCTACTAATACTTATCGCGTGGACTGGGCCTTATTTTTTGGTCCGCCCATTTCTCTGCCGAGAGTGTTCCTTCTGTGATGTATGCTAAGATGGTCTGCATCCATGGTTTGTTGAACCCGTATTCGATTTGTTCGTGTTCCTTTTCCGGTTGGGTATCGGTTTCGTCCGCGTCGTCGTCTTGTGGGTCGATTAAGTTCACGATGATTCGTGGTCTGATGCTAGGGTGCTCTATGAATTCCACGGGGATTACCCAGCTTAGACCCGGGTCAGAGCTGGACGCTAGTGCGGCCAGGGCATCTACCTGGTCATTCTCCGCGCGAGGGTTCCGTGTCAGAGCGAATTGATCGAAGCTTTGTGTTAAGTCCCGAACAACCTTCAAGTAGGCATCCATTCTTTCGTCTCTTGCCTCGTATTCGCCGCTGTACTAATTTGCTACCAGCTGCGAGTCGCAATACGCATGGATGTTGCGTATTTTCAGGCCGCGAGCCACTCATAAGCCAGAAATGAGAGCTTCATACTCAGCTTTGTTGTTGGAAACTGGGAAAATCAATCGAAATGATTGTTCCAGTACTGCCCCTGTTGGCGAAGGCAGTCGTATTTCGATCCCGGAGCCTTGTTTGGATGATGACCCATCAATGTGGAGTGTCCAGGTCAAATCCGGCTCTTGGTTAGTTGTGCATCATGTGGGGAGTTATACAAAGAAGTCATCGAGCACTTGCAATTTTGTGCAAGCTTTCTCTCGATACTCGATATCGTGTTCGCTTAGCTCGACTTCCCACTTTGCTAGTCTTCCAGATTGACTGGGGCTATACAATATCGTTCGCAGAGGAAATGATGTGAGTACGACGATCGTATGAGATTGGAAATAAGGCCTCAGTTTTTCGGGCTGATATTACGACCGCGATATCCAGTTTTTCCATTAGCGGGTAACGCTTCTCTGCATCCAGCAAGGTTTTACTTACGTAGGAGATGGGCTTTTGTTTGCCTCGCTCTTCTCGGATGAGGACTCCGCTTACAGCTGTTATGGATACTGCGATACAGAAAAAGTGTCTCCCCTTCTATGGGTTTTGCGAGCACTGGGGAGTGGAAAGATTTCTCGCACTCCTGGGTCCACTTGATTTTTTTTTTGTTTTCTTTCAAGGTGTTGTAGAAAGGTAAACATTTATCTGTTTACCGCAAGATAAAACGAATGAGTGCTGCGACTCTACTTGTTAACCTCTGCACCTCTCGTTTTGTTCTTGGGGATGCCATCTCGATCAACGCGGTGGTCTTCTTTGGATTTTCCTCGATCCCCCGAAAGGTTACGAGGTATCCCAGAAATTCTCCCGATGGTACCGCAAACCTCGACTTTGCGGGGTTCAGTTTCATGTTATGTAGGTTTAATCTCTCCAAGCATTCTTGGAGATGGTTGACATGGTCTTGTTCCTCGAGAGATTTTACGAGAATGTCGTCGATGTATACCTCCATTGTTTTTCCGAGTTGTTCGGAGAACATTTGGTTAACTAATCGCTGATAGGTTGCACCAGCGTTCTTAAGGCGGAATGACATTACTCTGTAACAATAAGTACCGCGGTCGGTTATGAACGCAATTTTTTCCTGATCATTTGGGGTTCATCATGATCTGATTGTACCCGGAGAAAGCATCCATGAATGACAATAGTTTGTTTCCTTCCGTTGCTTCGACCAGCCGATCGATGTGAGGCAGTAGGAAACTACCCTTTGGACATGCTTTGTTGAGATCGGTGAAATTGACGCAGACTCGCCACTTTCCGTTTTTCTTTTTGACGACGACTGGGTTAGCAAGCCAGTTAGGACACCTTACTTATGTTATGGATCCGACTTTGAAGAGTTTTTCGACCTCGTCGTTAACTGCAGAAGCCCTTTCAGGACCCAACTTTCATCTTTTCTGTTTGACCGGTTTGAAAATTGGATCGACACTAAGTTTGTGGCATGTAATGTTGATGTCAATCTGTGGCATGTCTTCCGCAGCCCACGCGAACGTGTGTTAGTTCTTTTTTAGACAGGCGTTAAGCTCCGTTTTTAAGGGCTCGCGTAGATTAGGGCCGATTTCAACACAATGGTCTGGGAATTCTTCGTCGAGGCATACTGAGGCCACGGGTTCACAGGCTGGTTCGCGTTTTCCCTCGAGTGCCTCAGCTACTTGCGACTGCCAAAAGATTTATGTTTCGTTTGGTCCTAAGACGTTTTCGTCAATAGATGATTTCCTTTTCTTGTTGGAAGGATTCTCTAATGACGAGCCCTTTCGTTTTAGTTCCGCGGTGAAACAGACTTACGAGATTTTTTTATTACCCTAGATTGTCTCGATTTCGTGTGGTGTTGGAAAGTTGAGACCTGGATGGTAGGTCGATGGCACCGCCTGCATTGAATTTCTCCATAGAGTTCCTACGATTGTGTTATATGATGAGGGTCGGTCAACGACCAGAAACTCCACAATTTTTGTTATACTCCCGGCCCCGACCGTGAGGTTGATTGTCCTGAGAGTCATAGTCGCGTCCCCCGAGATTCCTAATAGCGTACTTGGGTCTTCAGCGATTATGGATAGATCGATTTCCATCCTCTCGAGGGTATGCTTGAAGATGATATCAGCTGAGCTTTCGGTGTCGACTTATATCTGAGCGACATCGATATTCTGAATCTTCACATTTCGGCATATGTCGACTCATGAATTGTGAGTGCAGGTCACCAAATGGTGACCCGTGCATTGCAAGTGCGGGTTGCCATATGGCGACCCATGCTTTGCGAGTGTGGGTCGCAATATGGCAACCCATGCTTTGTGAGTGCGGGTCGCCATATGGCGACCCATGCTTTGTGAGTGCAGCTTGCCGTATGGCGACTTGTGCTTTGCGAGTGCGGGGTGCCATATGACCCATGCTTTACGAGTGCGGGTCGTCATATGGCAACCCGTTCACTGCGATTGTTGGTCGCCACATGACGACCTAGATTCGAGGTGCTTTTGTTCTTTCCAAACTACTTTTTCGATAAGTTACTTCTAGAAGTGGTAACCTTAGTCGGTGTTTCGAGATAACTGTTTTTGACCCCAACAATCCTTAGCATGCTTCCTTTCCAGATCCTCATTTCGAGCGGAAGCCTGTTCTCGGAGAAGAGCAACCTTGTTCTCTGCTCTCTCAGCCTTGAAATGGCAGATTCTTGCCTCCCGGTAGCTCCCTTTGAGGGACGAGTTGAATGAGAGCAGTCCATGTATAGGTTCAAAGCTAAGGAAACATGTCCCAAAAGAAGATATGGTAGAGACGATCGAAGTTCAAATTACTAACGCATTGACCATCTTGGAACCCTCCAAAAAGGCTTTCAAATGGAAAATCCTTGAAAAGATCGTCGAAGTTACAATCCGGCAAGTAAAAACAAGTAAAAATCGCTAGCGCCACTCCTATCACCTGGAGCGAAGTTGAAAGGCCATCTAGGCAAGGAGAAGTCATCCGAAAGGAATTCGAGGTCGCCTAGCTCGACATCTTTGCCCTTGGAAGGCCCTGCGTTCTCTAGAGACACCATAATGTCCCTCGACACGAACTCATCCATTGTCGTTTTGGATCCTTCTTCCACGACCACTTTGGGATGAGATCGCGATTGGTGATGTTTCAGATCCGTGCGAACTCGCTTCAGAGTGAAAGAATATCAAAAGAATGAACCGGTCCGAAGATGATTCCTCACAACGACCACGTCATCCGAGAACGGTGGTAAGGGGTTGGTCTGTTCAAAAAAAAGGACGAGAAAGTTAGATATCGTCGGAACAAAAAAATACGCATATCCAATCAGTACTATAACGATCATGTGTGGGAGAAGTGCTTCTTTTCCGTCTGTATTAGTTGTGCTTCATGCTTGCATTCTAGAGTAGCTAACTAGCATCTCGAAGATAGGACATGGACAACTACGAGAGTAGGTTATGTGCCAGAATAGATTCTATTGAAATAGGTTGTTAGGCGCATGCGAGAGCTGGTCTAATAAGTCTGTTGGACTTATCAAATCTCGCCCCACACTTCTTTCTGATTTCACCGCCGATCAACATCAGGCCTTAGCCGTCGATTAAAGTTACAAAGTTTTCTTTCCCTTTGTTTTCCAGGTACATGCAAAGAAGCACCATGAGCAATAAAGGACACAAACTAATATTCTCTGACCTCGACAGAATTGAATGTACGATTCGCAAAGAAAGACAACACACATAGATTGACATCACCTGTACCGCGTCAACCGACACTTCTTAACGGACCGTATCGACCGACATCCAAGTACCACAATCCCAACATCGTCTTAAAAGCGACTCATATTGTTGATCTTCTCAATCCTCGAAAGAAAAAATATATCAACCATTCGAAAGAAAAGTTCATCCATTTTCTTTCATAAAAAAAAGAGGGAGTATGTATGTATACATATACTTGTAACTCCCACATTTTGAAACATTAGTCCATGAACAAAAAAAATTGAATCTTTTTCTGATAATAAAGAAAATGCGACATGATTTCTAGAAAATCTCGCCAACTCCTTTTATCGCATGAATCTCTCGCCTCGCGAAAGTACTTTACAATAGCAATCTACGATTTGTTCCAAAAACACAACTATCAGATAAAACTGAAAACATAAATTTTACGATAAACAATGTGTTACAGAATATCTCGAAAAACTGTTTGGTACTTTCGCGATAACCAAGCAGTAGGAGGAATGAACAATGGTTTAGTGATCCAAGACAATCAAGACATCAAGTATGAAGATAAATCTTGTCAAACCACTTTGGTTTTGATCAAGCTAATTGATTTCATCAAATGGGAAAAGTGACTCAATTGTTCTCTTTTTTCTTTGTCAAGTTTTGTCCCACTGTTTTTTTTTTGACAAGGTTTTTAATGAGGCAATTGTTTCACTTCACCATAGTCATTTGTTGAATCTAGAAGCCCAAGCCATGTCCTCAATCAAACTCGTACATGCATGAAGGGGAGCCTATTTTTCATTTTTATTCAAACTCTCAATTAATGCTTTTGTAGTTTTGACACAGCCTTGTAAGTTGTTACAAGGCTTATTTTCTTTCCTTTATATGTTTGTAAGTGTGCTGGACGAAAATCTATCTATCTTTTTACTCTAAACCTCTTTCTAAAAGTATATCATCTTGTTGGTGTGTAATATCCAACAAAATCTTTTTGAGTTCTTTAGTGTGTAATATATAATGAAATCAAAGAGGAATATCAAAGGCCTTCCGCAACCTTTGTGTGACCAACCAATCCACATCCGTTGTCAGTTAATTCCCTGGATTCATTGCAGCAAAGATTATCCTCATTTTATCTATAGAGTGACAATAATAGGAGGATCATATCACAATGACCTCATCGCCAGTCTCTCTCCTCTCGCCTCTCCCTCATTGCAAACAGCTTCCTCCCACTTACCTTCATCGTCATTATCTCTCCTCTCTCTTCCTTCCTAATCGGATGGGACCTCTCCCTCACTCCACATCGCTCGAGATCACACACTCTCTCTCTATCCTGCCTCACTGCCCATGGAGCACTACCTCACTCCACATCGCCCGAGACCCCTCTTTCATCCCCCATCGCCCAAAGACCACTCCAGCATTCCACATCAGCCATGACCACTCCTTCTCTCCTACCTCTTTGCCTGTTGGGGTCAAAATCGGTCACGAAAAAATCAACGGCTCAAGTCCTCGGAAAATGCTTCTTTCAGAGCTTCGGCTCAAGGAAGTTTTCAAAAAACGATCAAGCCACAAGAAGTAAGTCAACATAGGGCGAGTCCCACCTTGCAAACACGGATCACCATATGGCGACCCGCACCCTGCAAGCACGGGTTGCCATATGGCGACCTGCACTCGAGAAGCATGGGTAGCCATATGACGACCCACACCCTACAAGCACGGTCGCCATATGGCGACCGACACTCACAAGGTATGGGTCGCCATATGGCGACCGACACTCACAAGGCATGGGTCGCCATATGGCGTCCCGTACACGCAGAGCGGCAGGTCTCCATATGGCGACCTGTACACGCGAAGCACGGGTCGCCATATGGTGACCCCCACACGCAGAGCACAGGTCGCCATATGGCAACGTGTGCACGCGAAGCACGGGTCGCCATATGGCGACCCGCACACGCAGAGCGCAGGTTGCCATATGGCAACTTGTACATGTGAAGCACGGGACGCCATATGGCGACTCGCACACCTAGAACACAGGTCGCCATATGGCAACCTGAACTAAACAACCCGGGTCGCCATATGGCAACCAAGACCCACACAGTCTGGGTCGACATATGGCGACCAAAGCTCACACGGTTTGGTTCACCATATGGTGACCTAACCCTTCAAAGACCAAGTCGCCATATGGCAACCTCAGCTCGCCAGGCCTGGGTCGCCATATGGAGACCTGATCCTCCTCTTTGTATTCCTCTTCGAGTCGCGATCGAAATTCTCTTCGTTTCGTCTCAATCGGAGTTCTCGTTGAGATTTTACGGTAGAAACAAGTAAGACTCAACAAATAACTTGAAGCTCGACGAATACAGCTCCCAGGTTGCCATATGGAGACCTGGGTCAATTCCTCTAGCTCCTCTCTCAAAAATTTGATAAAATGCTTTTTGTTTTGTCTCGATCGGAAGTGTCGTTGGAATTTTAAGATAAAAACCGCGAAGACTCATTTTTCGTATGAAGTTCAAACCGATCGTGTAAAACAGCAACGGTTGGCTTAACTCCAAAGCTTCCTAAGCCATATGAGAAGTTTGAAGTCATGCTTAAAATCGACATCGTTTCAAAGGTCTTTCGGAGAAATCTTAAAAACCCTCAAAGTCGGCAAAATGGCCCGAGAGGCCTAAAACACGACTAAAAGGCCCGCTTACGTTTTCATACAAAACCAAGCCCAGTGGTGTTACGACGGTCTATCTTTATTCACACAAATATAAATATTGAGAAATTAGAAGATAAATGCAAAGTTTTTGTAGATAAACATGAAGATCGAGAGAAAAATGAATATTTCCGAAGTGATAAACTCGACCAGAGGCAGAAAAGGAAGCGCAAAACCGCCTTGAAGACGAGTATATAAGAGAAGGCGAGGCTGGAGAAAAAGATAGAGAACTTTAGGCATTCATAGCAAACTTAGAGCAATATGCATTTATTTCCTTTTTTATATCAAGCAACTTGATTAGGAATTTGCAGTCTTAGGTTACTAGAACTAGGATCTCGCCAACAGCTCTCTTGGCTAAGGCTCTTTCTTTCTTTTAAACGCTTAAACGCAATTCGGAATAAGATTTATTTTTCTGTTCTTTCATTTTATTTGATTCTCTACTATTTCGTTTGTTCTCATCGTTTGATTGTGTCGCGTTTGTTTTAAAGCAGATTATTCGGGATCTCCTGGAAAAGTTAGGGCTTCGTGACTTCTTAAAGTTTACGAAAATCTACGGTATGGATTTTGGTTCCCAAAGTTTGGCGCTAGAAGGAGGGGACCTTACGCCCAATCAAGCATGTCAGCTAACGACATCAACAACCAACAGCCTCACGATGACTCGAGTCGTGATAACGTTGAAAACACTCCTGCGACCAACATTCCCACGGTTAACGCTGAGCCCAACACCGCGGCAGTCGAGGAGATGAAAAAACTGATCTCCGCCTATGAAAAAGGGCGGAAGAGAAGGGTAAGCTCATGGGATCTCTTGCTAAACAGGTTGAAACCCTAACTGCGAGAAAGAAGACTCGGTTTCGCGACTCCTTTGGACCGGTCCCCGAATGCGCAGGAAATTCAGTTGGAACAAGATCCGGACAAAATCACTCATGCGCCAGCACAGAAAAATCCGAGCAATCTTCCACCATTGGAAGAAGACAAAGAAGAAGGGGAAATCGAGTGCGTTAACGTGGATTCCAGCAGTCAGTCCAAGCCTTCGGACCAAGACGCAGACGTGCATCCACGAAGGAGAAGGAGCCACAAAGCTCAAGAGGACCTGCTCGATAAGCCCATGACATAAGAGGAAGAAAACATCTTCTGGGTAGAGCAGGAGAAGCTGCCTGAAAAGCAGACTCGGAAACCTCGCAGCATACACCAACAAACTTGGAAAACTGCTAAGGATGAGTCCAAGATCCGCGATCTTCATATTAATCTCATGAGAACAGTTGTGGAAGTAAAAGCGGTGAAATTGCAGATTCACCATGCTACTAGCTCCGCACCTGAGATCGACCAGCTGCTCGAGGAAGCTCGAAAAACTCCCTTCACACCCCGTATCGTAAACACAAGGGTATCAAGTCCAGGAAAGATCAAGGTACCAACATACAACGGTACGACTGATCCCAAAGCGCACCTACAGGCCTTTGAGATCACGATGGGAAGGGCCAAGTTCAAAGACAGTGAAAGAGATGCCGGCCAATGCCACCTCTTTGTTGAGAATCTTGATGGATCCGCGCTCAAATGGTTCTCCCGCCTTAGGCGAAATTCTATCAGAAGTTTCCGCCAATTCGCTTCGTAGTTTCTCAAGCAATACTCGATGTTTATCAACCGAGAAACTTCCGACGTCGACCTATGGAGCTTTTCTCAAAGGGAGGACAAATCACTTTGCGACTTTATCAACCGATTTAAACTCATTATGGCGAGAGTCCGAGGGATCAGCGATAAGTTAGCCGTGGACGCGCTTCGAAAGACGCTCTAGTACAAGTCAAAGTACAGGAAGTGGATCACCCTTGAGAAACCGCAAACTATCCAGGATGCGTTACACAAGGCCACAAACTATATCATGATCGAGGAAGAGACCAAGGTGCTGTTGCAAAAGCACAAACCGATGAAAAATTCTTCGAGAGATCCAGCTTCAGATCAGAAGTCAAAAAAAGAAGAAAACTGCCCATCGCGAAGGAGAAGATACCGAGGGGTGCATAACTATGCCATCAACTCTGGATATGAGCAAGGACGAACCTCGGGCAACACATGGATCCAAAACTCCAACTACGATGAGAATGTCTTCTGCGACTTCCATCAGACTCGCAGCCACTCGATGGTTAACTGCAAAGTTCTCGGAGCGAGATTCGCAACACAACTAGTCGTGGGAGAACTCTCCAGAGTAACGAGCGTGATGGACCTTATCCGCGACTCTGATCGTCCTCCAAAAAATGACAAATCTCCCCTAACCGAAAACTCTCCGGGAGACAAACGCGGAAGGAGGCAGGATGAGAAGGGAAACAACAACAACCATCGCAAGATTAACATGATCTTCGGAGGATTGCAGTTTTGTAGTGACATGATCTGTCGATCAAGGCCTATCAACGAAAGGCAGAAGCAAGCGAGAGCTGGCCAACCTGGTCTCCGCCCTCGGATAACCAAAATAACTCCATCACCTTCGAGGAGGAAGAATCTGGCGAAATCGATCAACCTCACTACGACCCACTCGTCATTGATCTTGTAATCAAAGATCTCGTGTTTGCCAGAGTCCTTATCGTTACCGGGAGCACAGTCAACGTCATCTTCCGAGATACACTCAGAAGGATGAACGTCGAACTGAAAGAAGTCGTACCAACGCCAAAACCGTTGACTGGTTTCTCTGGCTTAACCAAAATGACTTTCGGATCGATCAAACCCCGCCATCTACAATGTAATCATGGGCACTCCCTGGCTCAACGCCGTGAAGGTAGTCCCTTCAACCTATCATCTAGGCATTAAGTTCCCAACTCAAAACGGAACTGCCGTAATCTGGTAGAGACAGAAATAGTCCCGACTCTGTCTTTTATCTGAACACAAGCTAAGACAAATCACGACTACTTTGATGGTAAAACCCACAAGAGCAAAGACAACTCAGCCACCAGCTGAAAACGTCTCTCAAAAAGATGATCCGAAATCGTCACCCCAAGCAACGACTCTGAACGAAGAAAACGAATAAGATTCCGAGCCCAACGCAACAACCTAACCGGAGGAGAAAATCCCAGAAAAAGACGTTGACCCTGCCACAGTCACCTTGACTAGGGTAGTCGACGCAACCATGCCAGTAGAAACACTCGCCGCCAAAATACAAAACTACGAGATGGCTTGATCCTCGAAAGAGGTACATAGGCAGCTTGTCCAAACGAAGTTCAGCTATCCCTCTCTAAAAATGGGGGGGGGGATTGGGTTGGTACGTATAGGTATACTCGTATACTCCCAGATTTTATATTCGCCTTGTACTCGATATTTTTTCAAAAAAAAATTGATAATAAGAAAACACAAATCTTGCAAAGTCTATTTTATATTATGAACATCTAAAACTATTCCAAACTATCCAATTACGAACCAAACTCTTCGCTACAATCACTTACTCGTAAAACACCTTCCAGTAAAACACCATTGAGGCCCTGTCCTCGAAAAGGTCGAACGTCAGTTCACACCCGGAATCGTCAACTTACACACTTTATACTTTCAGAGCATAATTCGAGACGTCGCATGAAACCTCCGAAAATATTTTTCCAAATTTAGAAACAGCCCGTCCGCGACTATAATCATAAATGAGCACTCGCTCTTACACCTTACTCGCCGATTGGCCCTGACGAGTACATTAGCCGTCCTAAACAAACACACCTAACCTTTCTCATGAACGGTTCTCATACATCCAACTAGGATATCCACCAATAAGTTTGTTGCTGATCACAACGAACTCGCAATGTCCTAAACAGACTAAGTTATCCGACAAGAATAGCTCTCATACATCCGACACAAAGATAATAGCGCTATACAAGAAATCTAGAATTTTTGGTTAGCACTTTTGGGAGACTTAAAAATTTTCCTCGAAGAGATGCTCGATTTCGACCATACAAGATGTATAAGCCAAGAACATATTGTGGACTTTAAAGCGGTACGGAATCAGGTTGAAATTGCAACATCCAAAACAAAAGCCGATTAGTCATCGCACAAACTTAACCGAAAGTAAACGTAGGTCTTGCCCTAAACCCAGCACACTGGTCTCTAACGTCTCTAGGTATGAATATTGAAAGATACGAGATCCTGAAAGCATGTCTCTTTGTTCACATCTAAACACTCACAGAACTTTCTGCACATCCTAAAAGCATGTCTCTTTGTGAGATGACGACTCATAATCTTCCCTCTACACACAACTAATCAACACATTCTTAACCTTCAAACCCTTTCGATAAAAAGATTGGTCCATTCATGCAAAAGCCGCAAAGCGGCAGGGATTCAAAGCAACGTATGGCCAGTCCCAAATAAAAAACGGCCACATTTCACCTAAGCATAAACCTAAAAATGGCCATATTCGGCCTAATACAACTAAAACATTAACAAAAACCCACAAAAGGGTCGTTCAAGGGTCAAGCTCAAAATTTCCCGACATCTAACAACCAAACGTGCTGAACGACTGATTCACCTCAACCCCCTCGTCGGTAACCCCTGTCATGGTCTCATCCGTATCAGGGGAAACTGGGATAGGATCCCAACATCCCAACACCTTCTCATTGAGAGGAGGGACCATAGCATCGACGCCTTCGTACTCGCCCATATAACCGGTCATTGTGTCCATTTCACCTTGGAAAGCGTAGCCCGCGACCCTTTTCCATGACAAGGTACCAACGTCTCCACGACATTCTCTGAAATCTCCCTTGAGCCCTTGGGCTTCCTTAAGCTTTCCGAACTCAACCTTGAACTGAGCAGCACGACCAGCGACCACCGCAGCAACTTCACGTTTGCCTCACCTTTCTGCACGATGAAGCTCCTTAGCGTGCCTCGTCTCCATATCCTCGTTTCGGGCGGTGGCCTGTTTTCAGAGAAGAGCAGCCTCGCCCTCTGCCCTCTCAGCTTTGAAACTCGCCTCAAGAGCCTAGTTGAATGAGAGCAGTCCCTACACATGTTCAAAACTAAGGAAACATATCCCAAAGAAAATATAGATGGTAAAGATAAACGAAGTTTGAGTTACTAACCGCGTTGACCATCTTGGAACCTTCCGCAAATGCTTTCGACCTCGCCTGACCATCCATGGTAGGAGGAAGATAGAACTCAGCCGGAAGATCCTTGAAAAGGTCATTGAAATTGCAATCCGTCAGGGAAAAATTGCTAGCACCACTCCCGTTGCCCGAAGCAAAATTAGAAGGCCATCCCGGCAAGCAGAAGTCATCCGAAGAAAACTCGAGATCGCGTAGCTTGACCCCTTTACCCTTGGAAGGCCATGGGTTCCCTCGAGACACCAAAATATATCTCGATAGGAGCTCATCCATTGCCGGTTTGGATCCCTTCTCCACGACCATTTTAGGATGAGATTGCGACTGGTGATGTTTCAAAGCCTTCCAAACTCGCTTTGGATTAAAAGAAGTCCAAAAGAACAAACCAGTCCGAAGAAGATCCCTAACAACAATCAAGTCATCCGGAAACAGAGGTAAAGAGTTGGTCTCTACAAAAACAAAGAACGAGATTGTTAGATATCGATGAAACAAGAAACGTATGTATATCTAAAACAGTACCATAATGACCACATTCACTGCTAAAAACATGAATGCGGCTTTCTTAAACTGATGCGCTATTAACGCAGATAAAAAAGAAGCATTTCTCCCACGCATGACCATTCCAGATTGTTTCCCGTATGATCGAAATGTGGGCACACGGCGCGAGGTGATATACTCCCCCCGTCACGTCCAGGAGCTTCAAAAGAGCCTCGAAATGGTCGACACTAAGGGGCACCCCATGCTCTTAACTTAGGACCAAGATCCCAAGGAGGTGCTGAAGACCCGTAAGGTTGATTTGGCAAACCTATAGACCAAAGCGGTTCAGAGTACGAACGATGACCTCCGGGATTGAAAACCATAGATGGCAACGCAAAATGTGCGCCTCGTAACAGGTGAAATAGCCCACCAGCGGATGATCCGCCTTTTCGCCTTGCTGCAGACGGAACTCCACGTCTTCCAGAACACTGCCAAACTCTCAAACAGTGTCGAGGAATGGGTACGAGCTCTTGCTCGGAAGACTTCGGTCCCACCGACGGGGAGGCGTGCTAGGAAATTGCGCCTCAGGTGGAGGGGTCAAACCTTCACATGAAGCAGCCCAATACGGCTCGGCCTCCCTAGGATCAACCGAATGCGGAACAAACTCGGGTTTTGGGATAACCTCTTCTTCATTTCGAGCATCGTCATGACTAATATGACGAATCTCAACTTTCTTAGAAGCTCTCTTTTTGGTACGCATGGATTTCAAATAGTAAAATAAGGGAAAAACTAGTTAGAGAGAATGAGAAAGACAAATTCTACCTTGGAGAAAGTGAGCAAGTGAGTAAAAACTCAATAATTACTCCACCTACTTGTAAGCAAAAAAAATTACTATTCACTCTCGGACTCTCGACCGATGATTCCGTCTAATTTGCACAACCAGCCTGATCACCCACTAGAGCCTCACGCTAAAGGGTCACGGCTTAACGAGCTGGGGGGCTAACTGTTAGGGTCAAAATCGGTCACGACAAAATCAACGGCTCAAGTCCTCGGAAAATGCTTCTTCCAAAGCTTTGGCTCATGGAAGTTTTCAAAAAACGATCAAGCCACAAGAAATAAGTCATCATACGGCGAGTCCCACCTTGCAAACACGGGTCGCCATATGGTGACCCGCACCCTGCAAGCACGGGTCGCCATATGGCGACCCGCACTCGAGAAGCATGTGTCGCCATATGGCGACCCGCACCCTACATGGTGACCCACACTCGCAAGTCACGGGTCACCATATGGAGACCCACACACACAGAGCGCAGGTCGCCATATGGCAACCTGTACACGCGAAGCACGGGTCGCCATATGGCGACCCACATACGCAGAGCGCATGTCCCTATATGGCGACCTGTACACGCGAAGCACCGAAAACATGAATTTTTTTACTACATAATCAGTGTCTAATCAGGCGCTAAACCACCAAAAACTACTGAATTGCGACTGATCACCTTGGTAACAAATCACTATGTTGCTAATTAACAGTCGTTAATTAACAACTGAGTAAGGACTAAGTTGCGATAAAGACAAATAGTCGCAATTTAGTCGTAGTTTGGTGGTAATATATTCCGACTAACATGCAACCAATTAGGAACTAACATGCGACTATATGAGTGGTCATTCACTAAATCGCAAAAAACAGTCGTTAAATCAGTAGCTAAAGACAGTCATTAATCAGTCGTGATACTGAAGTCGATAAATTAATCATAAAATAGTGATTATTTAGCGACTGAATTGCTTCTGATATAACGCTTGATTAACTACTGGTTGATTGACCGGGAATTTTTTTATTTCTAAGTAACAACTGCTTAACGACTGAGTTGCTTATGATTTAGCGACTGATTAGCGTCTACTCGATGATTTTTTTTACAAAATTGGTAATTGAAATGGTTGGGTTCTTGTTTGTATGAATTTTAAGAAATCAGAAAAAAAAATTGAAATTCTAAATTCCAAATATTTAGATAATATTTGAAACAAGAAAAGTTCCATAACAAACTCCTACAAAAGGAGGAAACCTAAACATCATGTTTCTTCAAAAAAAAAAGACAAGTACAAAGTACAAAAGGAACCTAATCATCATCTTCATCAACTTGATTAGAAGATATGAACTCCAGAAACCTAGGATCAGTTGCAGACAAATACTTTTTTACCATAAAAAAGTTTTTGATCTTCTTTTTTTGCTTGAAGGTGTAAGCTGCCTGCTCATCAATCTTGCGGTGTGCTTCAGCCATCTGTTTCTGGAGGTCCAAAAATGCTGAAGATGAGCATTCAACATATTTTTGCTTTCCATTCAAACGAGTATTCTCAAGGCTGCCTAATCCATACGGTTTGCTTCTTTCACTTATGAAAGTGGACTACGAAAACAATTAAAATTGCAGAGATATCATTAGTCAAAAAACAAAGTAAACAATTGATAGAGAACATTATAATTACTGAAGATAACAAACAGAGAAAAAAAGAAGCAACTTACCATAAGAAAGAGCTCATTATCGTCGCCTAGGGAGAGCGGTGGAGGACGAGAAGTACCATCTGAAGTCTATTAGGTTCCAGTCTCAAGGTCAGTCAACTTGGCATGCTTGTTCTTCTGATAAGTTTTTGCAACTTGCTGAGCTTTATTGTCGACAAAGCTAGCATTTATTTTTGTATGAGTCTTGATGAAAACTTTACCAAGAGTCACAAGTCTGTCCAATTCCTCAACCTGAATAGTAAACAAATGAAAGGTTAATGAGGCAGGATAAATTTTCACTTGGACATATAGAAAGAACTTACAATTTCTTGTTCAATCTGTAGGTTAGACTTCTGCCCGAAATTTGTGGGAACCGAAATTCACGCTGTCAATTTTAATTAACGGGGGAAAGTAAAGAGAACCCTAATTTTTTTGAGGCTTGGATTCTCTGCGAAAGCCGACGATAAGTAACCAAAGAAATACAGAAAATATGTAAAGATAACAAAACAAATTTCTAAAAAACTAAATCTTTATTTTGATTTTACCTATGAGCGTTCCATATACAAAAGCATAAATAAAGCTTATCTGGAAACGGAATTACAAAGGAAGTCGTATAACACAGCAGCAAAACCCTAGCAAAGTTAGCTAGCATAGCCGGCTATGTCAAGAAAAAACGATGTGAGCCGCAACTCGATTAGCAATAGATGAAAGAGATGCAAAAATGGTTTTGTTAGATTTGGGACTGGACCTTATGAAAGGCTTCCTACTTACCCCTTTTGAGGATCAAGTCAAACATAGTTCAATTAGAGAGAGAGTGGAACAAGAGATCGAACTGCCTGGGCGAGTTTGTTTAGTATGAGCGCAAGTCATAGAAACCGAACTTGCTGAAATAAAGCCTAAGGTTTCTAAGTGCTGAGAGTTCTAAGGGCTCCCAAGTCGTTCCTTTTCTCCTTTCCTTGGCTCTTCCTTATATATGCCTCCAAGGTCGGTCATCTTTGCGAAAGTTTTCCTTATCTGCTAAAGATTCATATTTATCTTGGAAACTTCACATTTATCCTCTTTTCCATTTATCCTCCTTTCCATTTTGTCCTTATCAAAGTCAAGTTAAACTTTCACTACATTCAGGCCTACTCTTGCGTTAAACCATAACTGGGCTTTCGTCAGGTTTTAGGCCGTTTTAGGCCGTTTTATGACTTATGTGTTCTACGATTATCTCAGAGATATAGACGAGTTTCCCGTTGTCCATTTTCTGTGTCCCTGGTCTTACGAACTGAACCAAATAGATTCATTAAGTCAAGGATATAATTGTGTTTAAGTTAACCTATATGATCTTGACGCTTTGACTTGAACTTTTACAAGAAAACATGTGTTGCTTGTTTTCTTCGTAAAAACTCATGGGAAACTCCGATTGGGACAAAATGAAAGACATTTTTTATCGAGAATCAAAGGAGAAAAAAATGGAGGAGCTATGTGTTGAGATGAGAGTGCCTGATATTGATATGATGTAGCCGAGATCGCCATAGGATGAGCTGGCCTGAGAGAACCAAGCTCGCCCTAGGGAGAGCTGGACTGAAGGAACCAAGCTCTCCCTAGGGCAAGCTGGCCTGAGGAAACCGAGCTCGCCTTAGGACAAGCGGGCCCAAAAAAACCAGCTCACCATAGGGCGAGCGGGGCCAACAAACCAAGCTCACCTTAGGGCGAGCTGGCTCGAGGGAATCAAGATCGCCCTATGGCAGGCTGTTCCGAGGGAACTGAGCTCCGACCTTGGGTTATTTGGACAATCTGAGAAGTGTTTGTAAGCTCTTTCCCCTTTTCATCGTTATTTCTCGAAAGTCTTTCAGTCAGGGAGATTGTAACATCTAGTTCGAGAATTCGTTGTATAACTTATTTTTTTTAATTTATAAGAAAGTTTCATTCTGAGAAATGATTCCCAGGGACCTTCAGGTGTTGACTCCATCGTAACAAATTTTGAACCCAACAGTTAGCCCTCCAGCCCACAATATTCTTGCGGGCGAGTGATGTTTTTAATTGGAATCTATGGCTAGGAATGCTTTTCCTTTTTCTCTCAAAAACTTTTATCGAGATCATTTTATTGAGGAGATTTATCTCATCCCCGTATTTCTATAAGGTGTTGGATTTTCATTCTTTATTCCTCGTGAGAATAGAATATAATAAGATTGGGGCTGTGCCTTATGAAGGCTGCCTACGTACCCTTGTCAAAGGGATCAAGCGTTTCATAGTTCGTCTTGTAGTTAAGATTCTTACAACCTGTTTTTCAGTGAGACCTTTACGGTCTAGTTATCTGTCACATAGCGATTATCGAGCATGTTGCTGTCGTTGGCATTTATATTGGACCTTTGTCGGCCTCGAGACTAGCCTTGGAGTCTGTTTGCTTTGGCCAACTGTGTCCATGTTTATGTTTAGGGACTGGCCGTTGGTGGCTTTGAATCCCTGCCCATTTAGGGCATTTTAAAAATATTTTGCTCAGATTTATATGACTACGGTTTTATCAATCGAGAGAGCTGCCATTTTATGAAGTTAGAGGAACATGGTGTGAGTTGTCGTCTCATTCATGCCTCTCAGATGATCACTATACCCGCCATTGTGTAAGATGAGAATTCTTGCAGTCTTTTGGTTCACGGAGACTCATAAACGTACATATATAATAAAGAAACAACTTTTAGGATCTCATATCGGGGTGTTAATACTATACCTTTGAGATGTCAGAGATCAGCGTGGCTGGGTCCTGAGGTTTATTTTCGGCTTAAGGCTTTGCGATGACAAATTGGCTTTCGTTTTGCCTGTTTGTGATTTTAACCTGATTCATACAGATTTAAAGTCTGCGAATTGTTATCGGCTTATATGACTTGTCTTGGTAAGAATCGAGCTACTTCCAAAGGCTGTTTAGATGTGCTGACCAAAATTTTGGATTTCTTGTATAGAGCGCTATGTTATCCTTGTCTGATGTACGAGAGCCTATCCTTATGGGGATGGCTAAGTTTGTTTAGACGTCAAATTTTGTTTGTTGTGATTAGCAAAAACGAAATGATAAATGTTACTGTTTGGAGGTGCGTTACCGTTGGGAGGTGTGTTCGAGTATTTTCAGTTCCTGAGACGAGGGTTTCGTCTGGAATGTTTTGATGAAAAAAGTTATTCAAGCGTTAGCGACATCTCGCCGTGCCGAAAGTAGAGTTTTTCTTATGCCGCGTTTCTTGGTTGAAATGTTCTCGGGCTTGGAGAGCTGCTCGCGGTAGAGAACTGTTTTGGTTTATTTGCGGATGTTCGCAGACAAAATTGTTGTTTCTGTTTGGATGCTAAATTGTTTGATTAGCGATCGAGGAAGTATGACCGAAGGGTCGCCTAAATTTGTCCCAGGGAAGAAGTGTCTTTCTGCACAGTGCTTTGTGAAGTGTTGGCCTTCCGAGATTTATTTCGAGTAATTTGAAGGATAACTCTTATAGCCCTACGAGCTTTGTTATGAATGTTTCCTTACACGCCGCGTTTTACGTTTTACGGGTAAAACGCTGTGGGTTTCAGGTGAATTGTGGAGAATATAGAAATTAATCGATTGACGATAAGTTTAAAGTTCTTGTTAACTGTTTGTTATGAAGAATTTATCATATGATTTCCGCTTCTGGGTTATTCGACAACTTGTTGGCGTAATCGTTAATTGGTGTTTAATGACAAATCGTGGATTGTAGTTTAGCCGTTAAGAGATTGGAGCTGTGGTCGCTCAATTGTTTTTGTTTGGCATGAAAGTTGTGTTCAGCCGTATAGCCAAGGACGTCATTGGTAAAGGACTAGACCATGGCACTTTCGTGTTAACATTAAGGTCATATTAGTTTACGATTGTCCTTAAAGGGGATCGAATTCTGGCTTTGACTTTACTGGAAGGTGTAGTTGGTCGAGGGCCAAATAGTGTTTGTTGAGATTAATTGGCCAAGTATAGCAAAGATTTCCATGTCATGGCTGATGTTTGTTGAAGACGATTTTCCACTTTACGTTTCAGTTATACGATGAATGTTTCGTATAGTATTTCCTTTAGTTGTATGAACATTTCTTTTTTTTTGTCTAAGGAAGGTGAAGCCTAAGAGACTGATACAGAATCCATGCGTAGTAAGTTGTGGNTCTACGGCAGTTCTCCAAAAGTTGCTTTGTATGACTTGATTTGACTATAAGAAGGATTTTTTTGTGAAAGTATTGTGAGAGGGGCTTCTCATATAAGCAAATGGAGAGTATTTCTCGCAAATACTTGTGATATTTTCGAACGAGGAATATGTTTTCCTCATTCTCTTTTTCATATTGCGAAGTTATTTTGCATGGCACCGATCTTGTTTCCCCATGGACTGTTTTGTATAAAAAAAAATTATACAAAAATAATGGGTGACCAGTTTTTACGAAGATAGGATATCGAAGATTTCAAAGTTGCGATATTTCTGCAGATTACACGGGACAAATTTCCCCTTTGATTTAGACCTTTGGTGAAAGTTTCTTGGAATTATTTATGGAGTTTTACCAAAGTTTATTTTGTTATGATTTAGTTATTAGCTGTCGTGTTATTAGTCAGAAGTTGGTACAAGTTTTATAATCGCTAGATTGCGACAAGAGATGATGTAGTGTTTTCAAAGAATATGTTTGTGACGGGTTGGCTACGTCGCTAGCGTTTTAGACGAATCTTAGATTGTTGTTTGCCTTTTGAAATCATTTTGCAGGGCATCGCGTTGCCTAAGTGTTTTTCTGCTTATTGCTGCGAGAGTTTACTTTGTCGAAAGCGTTTTCTTGATACTGAAGCAAAAAGTTTTTGAAGTATCGGAATATACGAGTATAGCATAGGTACCTACTCCCCCTTTTTTACGAAAGAAAATGGATTAACTGTTCTTTCAAAGATTGTGCACGTTTTTCTTTCTTTAGGAAGTGAGATGAGTATGCTTGAATGTGTGGCGATCGTTTCTCGGTTTTACGAGAGATTAGATTGGTTCGCAAATTCTGCCTGGACAGTTAAGGAACAATAGAACCAGACCGGAACTTAAAATTCTGATAAAATTTTCTAAGTCGGACATACCTTAATCTCATTGATGATTCAGGATTGCCTCTTCTTCATTCTTCTTTTCCTTGTGTCTTATGGTGATTCAATGTCAAAGGACTTCAAAAAGTTTGATAATGATTTTTATATGAGTTGGTTTTCGACGCAATTCTGACGAGACTATCAGAGTGAGGAAGAGATTTCAACGCCTAAGTTTATGTTCTTGTTTCTTCGTACCGCTGGTTTTACTAAATTGACCAAGTATGCTTTGTATATTGATATAGCCTATTTATTACCAGTTTTAGGCCATATTATAGGCTCTATTTAGAGTCTATTATGTGTGTCTAGGCTATGTTTTAGTGTATTTACAGGTCCAAGAACGTTTTGGAGATATATGAGATACTTGGAGCTTTTGGAGCATTTAGAAGAGAAGAATCCGTAGTTGATCATCTACGGAGTCGACGAAGCCATCGATCGATGGATAACACTTGGCGTCGACCGATGATCTAAGCTCGAGAGCGATCGATGCAGCACACATGCCATCGATCGATGATCAAAGCCCAAGTCAGAAAGACAAAAATACCCTGGACGAGTTTTGACCTAGAATTAGAGTTTTATATTTATGTCTTGACAGAGACAGAGAGAAGACAACATAGACAGAGTTTTACAGAGCATTTTTACATTCATTTTGTTTTAGGAGAGAAAGGAGAGACTCCTTCAGAGGTCTCCTGGAACTCCTTTGGTTTATATTTTATATCATATATATTCTATTCATCTATGATTTCTGTGACAAAGATCATTCTTGAGTAGTTACTAATTAGATTTAGGATTGAATGATAGCATCTATGGATTAGCCCAAAAATATGATTGTTAGGTTAAGTTAATATCCATCAATTGAGTTGTGATTAATGCTTGCATTCTAGAGTAGCTAACTAGGATCTCGATGATAGGACATGGACAACTATGAGAGTAGGTTTTGTGCCAGAATAGATTATGTTGAATTAGTCTGTTAGATACATGCGAGAGCAGGTCTAATAAGTCTGGTGGACTTATCAAATCTCGTCCATACTTCCTTCTGATTTCACCATCGATCGACATCAGGCCTTAGTCGTCAATCGATGGTCATTCCTTTTACTCGCATACGAGAGTTGGAGTTAAAAGGATTAGAATAGTTAACATTTGAGTTCTAGAATATTTACATTTTCGTGCTTCTTATCCATTATAATTCATAAAACTTGAAATCCTAGATCTAGCATATTTACATTTATATTTACATCTAGAATATTTACATATTTGCATAGTAGCATATTTCCATATTGCATCCTACTTCTTGACAAGTGTCTACATATTCAATGGAGGTTGCTAGAGAGGTTACAAAGAATGAGAAAACCAGAAGTGATGAAGCAATGAGGAGCTTCATTGGTACATGGTTTCAGATGAACAGAGAAGATATAGACACTTGTTTTCCAAGTGTTCATCCACCTCCATACTAGTCAGAAAGTTCAAACATCGAGCTTAAGACTATAACCAAGCGCTGAGTGGGAGGCAACCCACTGTTTAGTAAGTTTTAATTATTTTCTTGATTACATTAGTCTAATTTCGGATATTATTATATTATTACAGGTTTTTAAGAAAAAGTAACATGAGTCTACACAGAGCATCGATTGAAACTTGATCATTGTCGATCGACGGAGTATCCCATGCATCGATCGACCGCCACTTAACTGTATCGATCGACGGTCACCATCAGCAGGCATGTATACCATTTTCCTTTATCAAATTGTGTCCTTATGATTTATTTTCCTCACCAATCTCTGACTGAATAACACTCGTGATAGTGTTGTTTAAGTTTGGGCGAGGTTTTACTAATATTGTTTTTTATTTTTGAGTTTTATACTTATAAAAAAAAGAGCAGGAACTAACAAGTCAAACATCGATCGACACCACAAAGTCACCATTAGTCGATAATGGATCGCGACCATCGATCGACTTATCATTCCTCGCATCGATCGACACTCATTACTGAGTCTGGTATCGAGTTTCTTACTTAACCTATTACTTATGATTTAAATTTTTCCTAACCAAACCGGGGCAGATTACACTGGGGACAGTGTAATTTAAGTTTGGGGGAGGTTAGCTAACGCTATTCGATTTGTTTTGTGTTTTATTTGCTATATATATATATATAAGTTTTTCAAAATGTTTTATTGAGTCAAAAAAGGATTATGATCAAAAATTTATTATTGACTAACCACACTTTAGCACCATTTTTAGAAGATTATTTGCAGAGATCACTAGAAATACTAAAATGGATCATCCTGCCACTATATCACACTTGCTTAGAAAGTTTGAAGGAACCGAAGCTGATTTCCAACACTAACCCTTACATTATCAGCTTGCTTTGGGGCTTGGTAGACACTGGATCAGGTTTCTTTTATAAGTCTGTAGGTACAAGTCATTGCACCTTTGGTTCCCTTCTCTCTCTCTCTCTCTTTTCAGCATCTACTTAAAAGTCTAAAAGATTGAGATGATTTCCCAAGATGCAGAGGGGTGGGTACATTACCTATGATCCCATTATTCTAATTCAAAGGACTGATCACACATTGCTGGAGGCGAGGGGTAGGTAAGTTACCTATGACCATATTATTCGCCTACAACTTTTCCCAAAAAGAAAAAGAAAGAAAAAGAAAAAAGAGAAAAATAACAAGAAGAAAAGATCTAAAAAGATTCAGAGAAGAGAGAATAAGAGAGAAAAAGAGGGAAAAAGGGATCAAAGAAGACTTTGTACCTAGTTGTTCAGATACTTGCAGAGGTAAGAACCCATGTGTCCTTTGATCGATACTCCCAAGGTAAAGCATTCACTTTTATTTTATGCAAAGAAATGAGATCAGTAGAGGGGCGAGTCAAGCTAGTATTTGCTAAGTTGTTGGTAGAATGGACTTGGTTGCTATACTAGGATAGGGTATATAAAATTTCTCTGTGATTAACTTGATAGGATGTGGTTGCAACAAAGTAGGATGATAGTTATACTTAGATATTATTTGAGTCCTCACTTCTAGAAACCTCTTTCACAGACTTGTTTACTTGAGGACAAGCAAAATGTTAAGTCTGTGGGAGTTGATATAGCATATTTATTACCAGTGTAGGTCATATTCTATGCTCTATTTAGAGTCTATTATATGTGTCTAGACTATATTTTAGTATATTTACAGGTCCATGAACGTTTTGGAGATATATGAGATACTTGGAGCTTTTGGAGCATTTAGAAGAGAAGAATCTGGAGCTGATCATCTAGGGAGTCGACAAAGCCATCAATCGATGGATAACACTTGGCGTCGACCGATGATCTAAGCTCGAGAGCGATCGATGCAACACACATGCCATCGATCAATGATCAAAGCCCAAGTCAGAAAGACAAAAATACCATGGACGAGTTTTGACCTAGAATTAGAGTTTTATATTTATGTCTTGTCAGAGACAGAGAGAAGACAGAATAGACAGAGTTTTACAAAGCATGTTTAGATTCATTTTATATTAGGAGAGAAAGGAGAGACTCCTTCAGAGTCCTCTTAGAACTCCTTTGGTTTTTATATTTTATATCATATCTATTTTATTCATCTATGATTTCTTTGACAAAGATCATGCTTGAGTAGTTACTAATTAGATTTAGGGTTGAATGATAGCATCTATGGATTAGCCAAAAAATAAGATTGTTAGATTAAGTTAATATCCATCAATTGATTTGTGCTTAATGCTTGCATTCTAGAGTAGCTAAGTAGGATCTCGATGATAGGACATGAACAACTACCAGAGTAGGTTTTGTGCCAGAATATTTTTTGTTGAATTAGGCTGTTAGATACATGCGAGAGCTGGTCTAATAAGACTGGTGGACTTATCAAATCTCGTCCATACTTCCTTCTGATATCACCTTCCATAGACATCAGGCCTTAGCCGTCGATCGATGGTCATTCCTTTTGCTCGCATCGAGAGTTGGAGTTGAAAAGATCAAAATAGTTAACATTTGAGTTCTAGAATATTTACATTTTCGTGCTTCCTATCCATTATAATTCATAACGCTTGAAACCCTAGATCTAGCATATTTAGATTAATATTTACATATAGAATATTTTCATATTTGCATAAGTAGCATATTTTCATATTGCATCCTACTTCTTGAAAAAAAATATTTTATTAATCTGGTTATTCATTACTAATATATATATATATATATATATATATATATATATATATATATATATATATATATATATATATTCACCTAGCTTAGTCTTTAGAAATAAGAAGTCTATTGTGTGCCTTTGCTCTCTGTGGATTTGATCCCTAAGTACTACACATGATCTCTTTTGACAAGAGTATTATAGAGTGTGTTAAGATTATGGATAATTTGACAGTAGATTGTTTAGGATATTCATTACTCTGCTAGAACAAAATACACACCACGTCATATTGTTGAAAAGGCTATCAAACGTTTACGAGTAGATGTTTTCGACTCAACGTGGCAGAATTTTGTAAATCTGGATTGTGTTTTATGTATCGAAGGACCTTTATGAAATCGTTGAAACAAAGTGAGGAGAAGTAAGTGATGATGAAAAGAAGGCTGACGTGGGAGATTAGGAAAAAGGAAGCAAATGGACAAGATGTCATTCGGGTGAGGTTCCCAGTTCTTCAAGCTGTGAGCGAACTGGTCCTGTCCCAGCCCTTATTGTCTTTGTTTTTCCGTTGATTGTTTCATATGATCTTGTTTGACTTTGTGAATGATTTTTCATAGAATATTGACGAGCTTAATTTTATGAAAGCTGTTTTGCAAAATGTTGTCGAGCTTAATTTTGCGAAAAATTATTCTGCAAAATATTGTCGAGTTTAATTTATGAAATCTGTTTCCTAAAATGCTGTCGAGCTTTTATTTTACAAAATTTATTCTGCAAATTGTTGTCGAGTTAATTTTACGAAAGCTGTTTCGTAAAATGTTTTCGAGTTATGAAAGTTGTTTCTTAAAACGTTATTGAGCTTTTATTTTACAAAAGTTATTCCGCAAACTGTTGTCGAGTTAATTTTACGAAAGTTGTTTCGTAAAATGTCATTGAGTTTTATTTTTAAAAAATTATCTCGTAAAATCTCGTCGAGTTAATTTCACAAAACATTTCTTGTGAAATGTTGTTGAGAATAGTTTTACGAAAGTTGTTCCGTAAAATGTTATCAAGATTGACTGTAAGAGAGTAAGTGAGGGATACAATCTCTCGTTTTTGCTTTGTTTAGTCTTCGTTAACCATTTTAGGTTTCAAGTGGTTTTATAGAAATCAACTCCGTTTATTTTTCAAAGTTATTCGGAAGAAGTACGGCAGTGGGGAATTTGAAACCCGATTTGTCGTGCTTCTATTCCGCGAGTAATCTAGGGTTTCTTCGCAATTTCAAGGAGAACAAGTTTATTTTTCTGTGAAATTCTCTGAAAATGTTTCTTTGTTGAACCCCTACTCGCTGAGATTTCTCCAACTTGGTAATGAGACGAATTTTACGGGGTTTGATAGATTTTATCGCTGCCCTTTCTGTTTAGACAGAGAAATCGCGAGCTTGTGTTTGTGCTCTTCCAGTGGCGAAAAATTGTGAATATGTTTTTGATTTTGTTGAGCACTGCAGCGTTTGTGTAAGCATTGGCCATAGAAGCAGTCGCTGCTGGATTTTTTTACCAGCGTTGACACAAGCTGCGAGTTTTTCTTTCATATTCGCAGAGATCGCTTTGATCAAGCGTTTTGCGTCCGTGAGTTATAGTAATCCGTCCCCCCCCCCTCCTTCTAGCGCTAAACTGTGGGAACCGAAATTTACACTGTCGATTTTAATGAATGGAGGAAATAAAAGAGAACCCTACTTTCTTTGAGGTCAGGATTCTCTGCGAGAGTCGATGACAAGTAACCAAATAAATGCGAAAAATATGTAAAGATAACAAAACGAATTTAGAAAAAAGTGGATCTTTATTTCGACCATCCAATCACATTCGTTGTTAGTGAATTCCATGGATTAATTGCACCCGATTAATGGATGAACGTTGTGAAAGTAGTTCGATTTTTTTTCCAACTCTTTGTAAATTGAACTACGTTCGACTTGATACTCGAAAGGGGCACGTAAACAGTGTTTCCTAAGGTTCAGTCCAAAATCAAAAAAAAAAAAATTTCACATCTCTTTTCATCTTTTGATTTTTTCGTGCTTATGTGGTTACGCAGAGAATCTGGACCTTCAAAGAAAGCTACTCTTTCTTCCATTAAAAATTTTAACTGTGCAAATTTCGGTCCGACAAGTATCGATCAGCATTTAGCTGTGTTGATCAACACTCAACTTTGTTCTCAGGTATGACTTGGATTATAAAATACTGGGGATAGTGTTGTTTAAGTCTGGGGAAGGCAGTTACTAACATTGTGTTATGTTTTGAGTGTCAGTGAGTTGTTTAATTGAGTCAAAATAGAGTCAGTCATGGATGATGCACTTTTTCTTAGAACTAACCGTCTAACCACTCTCTATCAACATTTTTTGAGTTATTGATTGCAAGGTGTACTGACTGGAAGCGCCAAAGTGGATCGATCTTCAAGTAACATCCACCCTTATTATGAGTGTCTAAAGGAACAAATAATTAACTTAATTAATATTTAATTCATAATAAAACTAACATAATTAATTTATATAAATATATATATGTATATGTATATATATGCGTTTTCAACCACTTCACGAAGTGTTTCTTTTTCCTTTTGTTGAGCTCATTAGTTAATATTCTTGGTATAGCTTCTACAACCTGGACAAGGATCTAGTTGTTTTCGCAAATGATCATTAATTATTGAAAATAATTATAGGTATCGTAAAAAGAAATATTTACCTTTCAAATAACTGCATCTCCTCGCAACTAAGGAGTATATATGTGTGGGCACTGTGGGCGTCTTATGTACTCCACCACCAAACTTCTTTCAGTTTCCCACCTAGACATTCAATCTGACAAAAAGTGTCTGGAACACCTAGTACAACATATGTCGACATAACACCACCATCATCATATCTGCTCAGACCCTTTTTCGTGTCCGGACGTGTGACCCAAAATAGTAAGACATGAAGTGAGATGTTTCCTCCGTTAAACTCCCAGCAACTATTGAACCTTCCACCCTTGCAAAATTTTTTGCTTTCCCTTTCAAATGCTTCATGGAGCGCTCGTAAAGATACATACATCCATTATGAACCGTTCCACAAAGCAATGCCTCATGCGGGAGGTGGACAACTAGATGCTCCATAACGTCAAATAATGACAGAGAGAAAATTTTCTCCAAATTGCACATTAAGATTGGGATATTCTCATCTAGTTGTCTTATAACATCTTCAGTTAAGGTATGTGTGCTAAGATCCCTGAAAAAAGCTTCAATGCCTCCAAAACCTGTACAAGAAATTAATAAGATAAATCTTTTTTTTTATAAACATAAGTTATATACATATATATGTGTGTGTGTGTGTGTGTGTGTGTGTAAATTTACCTGCAAGGACTTCATGAACATTTTTTGAAAGCAACTTCGCAAATGCAAATGGTAGTAGTCTTTGCATAAACACATGGTAGTCATGACTCTTCATCTTTGAAAACGTTTGCCCCTGCTAAACACCTCTTGATAGATTTGAAACATACCCATTGAAAAACTTCACATCTGATGCCACCCACTTGAACAATGCCGCCTTCGCTTTCCCCCCTTTGCATATTGTTTCTTGTGCACCATAGTAATCAATATCCTTCTCTATTTCCTTTCCAGAAAAATATGGTGGAGCGGTGTCCCTTACAACCCCTTTTGACCTGAACAATGTCTTGTTCCTTCGGTATGGTTGGTTAATGGGAAGAAATCTTCGATGACAATGAAATCAACTTGTCTTCCTACCATACTTCGGCTGAAATGCGCCTACACTCCCCATACAATAAGTTCAAGCTAACCTCCCATGCGTCGTCCAACCTGATAACATCCCGTACGCAGAAAAGTCACTAATGGCCCACAGAAGAACTGCTCGCTTATAAAGTTTGTTCTCGTTGAACAATCATATGTTTTTACCCCTGTTGACCACAATTCCTTCAATTCTTCAATTAAAGGTTGTATAAAATATTGGGTGACCGTTTTGTATGCTTAGGCCCATGTATTAATATACTCATGAAAAAGAATTCTATTTACATACACATATTTGGTGGAAGGTTTTATAGCGTCAAGATGACTGGCTAAAGCAAGTATTATCTTCAAAACATTCCAAAAGAACTAAATTCATTTGTGCACAGCCCAAGATAAACATTGTGAATGTTGCTGGCAAAATCAGGGTGTACTGAATTCAAGTGTTTTCACGTTTTTCCATCTGAATGATGATTGATCTTGCCTTTCTTCTGAGTATGTTCTGCATGCCATCTCACCGCTACTGCAGTCCTTTCAGATTGATGTAATCTTCCCAGCCTATCGGTAATAGGTAAGTACCCCCATCCGCTGGTACGGTACCCTGTTCTATCCATGTCCTTGCGGTTTATATTGTGGCTTCTTGCAAAATCGACAGTCCAACAACTCTGGATCTTTCCTCCAGTGGATCATACAGTTGTTTATACACACATCTATCATATCCGAAGGTAAACCAGGACTATGAACCAGTTTCTGAATCTCATAATAAGATTCAGCACACAAATTATCTTTAGGAAAATACTCTTTAAACAACTCAGTCCATGCATCTATAAAACTTCAGGTAAGTTATGATCAGTTTTGATATTTATCATCCTAGCTGTCAATTACAATTTTGAAAGACCTTCTCTACAACATTCATAATTTGGCTGCTTCGCTGCGTCTAGCATTTCATAAAACATATTTGCTTCCAAGTTAGACTCCTCTACATTTTGTACTTTTGCAGCAACTATTGAGGTTGTTTCACGAAATGAATATGTAACCATATCTTGCATCCTATCATAATCTATCACATGATCCTCATGATGGTAACTACTTTCAGAATGCAAATGACTCGGTTCTTCCCTATTATCTTCAAATTGACTACTACTAGCTTTATTTCTACTATCACCCTCTCAATGGTGAAACCAAATGTAATAATATGGGGTAAATCCTCTATTTACTAAATGTTTTCAAACAGTTTCACTTTGAGGAAATTTGGTATTCTTACACTTACGACAAGGACAAAAAATTTTACATGCTTTCTGCATGAGAGGTGTATTTTTGCCCATGTACATGAATACCTCTCCCCGTTGAGAAACTCATTTGTCACCAGACCCGCATAATCTATATGCGTATGCATCCAACTTCGAAGCTCATAGATACTGCCACCATCAGCCTCTTTTTTAACTCTTTTTTTTGTTTGTTTTTTGCATCTCTAGAATGAGAGAGGAGAGCATATTTATAGGAAAATTTTGATTTTGCTAGGTAGGAATGTTACAACGAATTTACAACATCATAAAATTTACTATGAATTTACAACATCATAAAATTTTGATTTTGCTAGGTAGGAAGACTTCCCAGAAGACTTCTAGTGAAAGTGTTATAAGTTTTAACTTATGTAATGTTTGATCTTTTGTGAATTTCACTAAGTTTTCTTGAGAAGTCTTCTCCCATAGTTTTAATAAATTTGACTAAACGTTTGTGTTATTGGATTTTACTATTGAAGCTGTATCAATAAAGTCAAATACTTTTGGCATGATAATATTATAGACATGAACATGCTTACCAAATTTTTTTGATTAATATCTTTTCAAATAATAAAAAAAAATTACTCCTCTTTCATAACATAGCTGAGTGCTTCGTAAGTCTCCATGACTAATTTTTCTTCATTTGGTAACCTCTTGTTGCATAAAGCTCCTACCTTTTGTTCTAAACCAAAACTCTCCAACCTCTATCTAATCTCTTTGAACTTTAGAACACCAAAATTTATATGAATTTTTCATTTTTTGTCTCACGTCTTTCTCGCTAATTTATCTTGTTTTGTAGGTTTTTATCACATGGTTTTTATCTTCCACTTCTTTAAAGGCAGATCTATAAATTTTGGATTTGTATTTTTGGTGTTTTATAAAAGTAGATTTATCTAATATTTCACTCATTTTCTCTGTTGTAAAGCCATTTGAACGTTTTTGGATATGCATGTTTTTCATATTTGAGTTGGACTTTGGAAGATTTTTGGGAAATATTTTCGGAAGTCTTCTAAAATATAATGCGTTAGAAGACTTCCTGGAAGTCTTCTGATGGAGTCTTCTCCCATGTCAAGTGGAGTCCAAGCTAAATTTTATGGAGGAATGATCTCTAACTCTATGTGTAGCAGTTTTGTTAATGGTCTATTTTGTGATTTGAATTTGCATATGAGTGTTCCATAGACAAAGGCGTAAAGGAAGCTAGTCCGGAAACGGGATTACAAAGGAAATCGTCTAACACAGCAACAAAACCCTAGCTAAGTTAGCTAGCATAGCCGGTTATGTCAACAAAAATCGATGTGAGCCACAACTCGATTAGCAATAGACGAAAGAGATGCGAAAAAGGTTTTGTTGGATTTGGGACTGGACCTTACGAAAGGCTGCCTACGCACCCCTTTAAAGGATCAAGTGAAACGTAGTTCAATTAGAGAGAGAGCGGAACAAGAAATTGAGTTGCTTGGGCGAGTTCGTCTAGCATGAGTGCAAGTCATAAAAACCAAACTTGTCGAGAATAAAGCCTAAGGTTTGTAAATGCGGAGAGTTCTAAGGGCTCCCAAGTCGTCCCTTTGCTCCTTACCTTGGCTCTTCCTTGTATATGCCTCGAAGGTCGGCCATCTTTGCGGAAGTTTTCTTTATCTTCTCAAGATTCATATTTATCTTGAAAACTTCACATTTATCCTCTTTTCCATTTATCCGCTTTTCCATTTATCCTTATCTCAAGTTAAACAATCATTAAATTCAGGCCTACTGTTGCGTTAAACCATAAGTGGGCTTTTGGCATGTTTTAGGCCGTTTATGACTTATGCGTTCTTATGATTATCTCGGAGATATCGTCAAGTTTCCCGATGTCCATTTTCTATGTTGCTGGTCTTACGAACTAAACAAAATAGATTCATTAAGTCGAGGATATGATGGTGTGTTTAATTTAACTTATATCATCTTGACTCTTTGACTTGAACTTTTACGAGAAAACATGTGTTGCATGTTTTCTTCGTGAAATCTCATCGGAAACTCCGATTGGGAGAAACAAAAGACATTTTGATTGAGACTCGAAGGAGAACAAAATGGAGGATCTATGTGGTGAGACAAGAGTTTCTGATACTGATATGAAGCAGTCAAGCTTGCCATAGGGCGAGCCGTCCTGAGGGAAACGAGCTCGCCCTAGGGCATGCTGGACTGAGGGAACCGAGCTTGCCCTAGGGTGAGTTAGCTTGTGGGAACCGAGATTTCCCTAGGACGAGTTGGCCTAAAGGAACTGAGCTCACCCTAGGGCGAGCTGGCCTGAGGGAACCGAGCTCGCCGTAGGGCGAGCTGGCCTGAGGAAACCGATCTCGCCCTAGGGCGAGCTGGCCTGAGGAAACCAAGCTCTCCCTAGAGCAAGCTGGCCTGAGGAAACCAAGCTGGCTCGAGGAAACCAAGCTCGCTCGAGGATGAGCTTGCTTGAAGGAGCTGAGCTCGCCCTAGGGCAAGCTGGCCTAAGGATACCGAGCTTTCCCTAGGGTGAATTGGCCTGAGGAAACCGAGCTCTCCCTAAGGCGAGCTGGTCCGAGGAAACCTAGCTCGCCCTAGGGCAAGCTGGCACAAGCGAACCAAGCTCGTCTTATGGCGAGCTTGTGCGAGGGAACCGAGCTCCGACCTTGGGGTGTTTGGACGGTCTGAGAAGTGTTAGTAAGCCCTTTTCCATTTTCATCATTATTTCTCGAAATTCGTTTGTTGGGGACATTGTACCATCTAATTTGAGAACTCGTCGTATAACTTCTTTTCAAAATTTATACGAAAGTTTTGTTCAGCGAAATGTTTCCCGAGGACCTTCAGTCGTTGATTCCATCATAACCGATTTTGAACCCAACAGAATTATGCATGTGAGGACCAGTTCCTCCATGATCAGACATCCTAGCCGCTGAATTCGTCTAACTCTTAGCTTGGGTTCAGCAGTGGCCCAAAACTCTGTTATTTCTGTCCACAGTGTATCGATAATCCAAGTTGGTTGCACTCCTGACGTCCTACAATTGCTGACCATGACTTTCATATGCTTCTGGCATATCTCCTCGAAAGTTTTCTGAACCACATCGGTTTGAGACGGATGCCAAGTGTGAGTTTTTTACAAAACAGAAGAGTGATTTGATGTTAGGAATGAAATTAAGCAACATTTTAGTTTTGAAGTTTAGAAGAGAAAACTTAACTGCAAATTCAACAAAGAAATTTTCCTTTTTTGCCTGAGGAACAACAAATCAATTGTCAAAAAGGACCATCAACCTTGTTTGTAAAGATCTTTGTGATCTTCCAGGTCAGTTTTCCTTGTCACGACTAAACCTCAAAACAAAAAAAAAAATCATATATTAGAAGAAAAGAAAAGAAAAGATAAGTCTGAAAACATTGACAAGTTAATTTACCAAAAAAAAACAGAAACAAAAAAAAAATCAGTAAACAAAAACAAGCCAAAGGTCAATCAAAAATTCAGTCATATATCAATTCAGTGACCTAACATCAAACACTCCAAACAATGACAAGTCAATTTAAAAATAAAAGATAAACCAAAAAACAAAAAAAAATCAGTGACCTAACATCAAACACTCCAAACATCTAATGTGACTAAGTAAACAAAGCAAGCCGAAGGTCAATTAAAAAATCAATGAGCTAACAATTAACACTATGAGCAAAGCGATAGAGAAAATAAACCAGTGACCAAACATCAAACACAACAAACATCTAAAGTGAATAAGCGACAAACAAAGCAAGCCTCAAGTCTCAAGTCAATTAAAAAAGTGAACTAACAAACCAGTGACTAAGAGAGAGAGAAAAGGAAACTACTGACCAAACAAAGCAAGCTCAAGACCTTAAGCAAAATACCAACCTTAAACCCGAGACCTTAAACAAAAGACCAAACTTTAACAGAAGACCAAACTTTTATCTTAGTCATGTAATCAAATTCAGCATAACCCGAGACATTAAACAAAAGACCAAACTTTCATCGTAAAAACAAAGAACAATCTTTAAGAAAATACTGAACTTTCATCTTAAACATTCACAAAACCTTCATAGCAGAACAAAAAACTCCTCATTTCCAAACATTCACTTAACTAATGAAATATAGAAGCAACTCACCATGTGGTTCCAGGCTTGAAGGTGGGCAAAAGGGTCTGAGTGTAGCACTCTCGGCCTGGCTGGGAAAGCAAAGCGTTTAGAACCCTCATCTGGTCTTCAGAGAGAGTTGGTTATACTTTAGGTGGTTCCTGTTGGAGCTCGGCTTCTGGAACTTGTGTGGTGTCGGAGTTTTGAGCCTGCAAACTCAGAGGAGATTGGCGCGGTGGAGGTTATTCAGTCGCCAACATTTGAGATCCTCGAGGTCGAGGTGGTGGAGGAGCTTGTCGTACCGGATCTGAAGCTGCTGTAGGTTGGGCCGTCGATGCCTGAAACAGCTGCATAGAAAGTGAGTAGTCACTCAGAGATGGTGCAGACCAGCGGATGGGGAGAGGCGGAGGCGCTGTTGTCCTAGGAACAAGCTCGTACTGGGAGGGAAGGGGTGATGGTTTATTCGCCGCTGACTTCCCGGTTTGCTTTCGTTGCTTCGTTCCAGTCATCATCACTACTGGAGGTGGTTTCAGAGATTGCCGAGAGGATTAGGGTTTGAGAAGAACACGAGGAGAGAGTCACAACACTTAGGATTTTAGAAAATGAGAGAAAAAGCTAAAATTTAGATTAGATTTGGGTTTGGGGTTGAATTAGGTTGGGTGGGAAAAAAATTGGGCTCAGGCGAAATTTTTGGTTGTAGTTTTGGGTGGGAAAATAATTGTGTAATAGGCGGGCCTTTTTGGTTTTAGTTTAGGGTTTAGACAATTTAGGGTATAAGGTTATGACTTAGAATATGTTGGTTAAGGTCTAGATAATTAATTTTACTTTGTTTACGAATTAATTATATAATAAACAAAATATATTACAATACACATTAAAACAAAGTTTAGAACAAAGTTTACAAAATTGTAGTCAATACACATTAAAACAAAGTATAAGGTCTAGATAATTAATTTTACTTTGGTCATGAGTTAATTATATATTTGTTTTAAACAAAATATATTTTACAAAATATATTACAATACACATTAAAACAAAGTTAAGAACAAAGTTTACAAAATTGTAGTCAGTACACATTAAAACAAAGTTTACAAAATTATATTATAATACATATTAAAACAAAGTTTACAAATTTATAATATATTTAATAGCGTACTTCTCCATCTTCATCATCATTAGAAGAAGATGATGATATATTACATTGGAATTCATCCTCTGGTTCAATATCTTCCACATCATTATCTAGATTTATGTTGTACATGAGTGATATAGCCTATTTATTACCAGTTTTAGGCCATGTTATAGGCTCTATTTAGGGTTTATTATGTGTGGTTAGACTATGTTTTGGAGTATTTACAGGTTCAAGTATTCATTGGAAGCAATTGGAGCTTTTGGGATATTTTGGAGCATTTAAGATGCTCAGCCAGAAACTCAAAGTCGGATCCAGGTTATGCGTGAAGCATCGACGTCACACCTTGTGCGTCAATAGACGGCCAAGTCGGCTGCAAGATTTATGAAGACTTAAGAAATTACAAGTTTTACCCAAAAGTCTCATCATTTGCAAGATAAATCATTGGCTAAAATTTAGACTATTTATTAGGATTTTTTATCTTAGTTTTAACCTAAGCCGAGAAGACCAAAGAAAGCGTTGTCTTCTAAGTGACAAAAAAAGGTTTTACAGTTGAGAGTTGGAACACCTAGCTACATTTATTGGAGAGAGAGATCTAACCATTATTACAGAAAAGATCTTGAACTCCTTATGTTTTTACTCAATTTATTCTATGCAATTTATTCAGAATTTAATCATGTTCTTTATTGCTATGTCTGTGTAATTCATTGTTAGATTTAGGGTTCTTCACTAGAGGTAATGTCTTGTTGATTTTATAGAATTGTTAGGGTAATATTCTTGGTTCTTTGTTTAAGTTGTTCTTAATGCTAGGTTGAATTTGATCACTTGTCTTAGAAATTAGGGTTCCATAGCGCAAGTGAGAGCCTGATTATGACTCTGAACCTATCTTAAACAATCTAAATCATTGGTAACAAACGAGAGTTGAATTAGAAGTTTAGAGAACCCATCAAACCGTAAAACCAGTACTATTTAGAATGAGCATCGATCGACGCCACCTTATTGACAGTGATCGACACTCAGTCGAGATGAGCGAGAGAGATCTCCTAAACTCTAAGGTTTGAGTTCAAGTATGGTGCTTAATTAAAACCCTAGCAATCTATTAGTTTTCATCATATAATACTACTTGAGAATTTTCCCTAAATCTAATCCCTTAATTTAACCTTCACAAACTAAATCAGTCTTGAAATCACCTTTATTGTTATTATTATTACCATTTTTCTACCTTTAATTCGAAAACAATAAGTCTATTGTGCAATCCTACAGTATATGTGGATTTGATCCATAAGTACTACACTGAACCTCTTATTTGAGACAGTAAAGTGGGAAATAGAGTTAATTTGAAAGTGATAATAAAATACCCACATCAAATTTGGCGTCGTTGCCGGGGACTCTTTCTTATTGCCATTAGATTTCATTTAGAATATCGTCTAGATTTTTTTTACTTTACTGTATGGTAAATTATTCTTTCCCTGATCCTGTGACGCAGGTACTTGAAGGAGAGAATATGGATTCAGAACAACATGGATCGATTGATGGTGCGCATCCAGCATCGATCGATGCAAGTCCACTACTGTCGGGCGACACCCTTCCATTGACATCGATAAATACCGATCAGCTTGAAGCAGGTAAGTACGCCTTTACTGTTGCTGATAATAAGAATGTAGTCTTGATAAAACCAATGAACAATAAAAGCAACAAAGCAAGCCAACTCATTAATCATCATGGGTCTGCAATCCCTGATCAAATCACTAAATCTCCAAAGAATGAGATAAAGCATGAATTGCCAATGCTCGAAGACCTGGACTCCAGCAGGACTTATTCCAATAGGTCAGCAATTCGATTATCATACAACCATACATGAAGCTCTGAGCTTGATATTGATTTCCTAATTATGGCGCGCAAAAATCAGTTCAGTGGTCTTTCTACTAAACACCCGAACGATCACATCGAGATGCTAGAAGACATGGTGAACGACAATTTCAATCTCTGCAAACTTTTTCCTTTTTCCCTTGATGGTGACGTCAGGAGGTGGCTGGACCAGCTACCTCCAGGGTCCCTGACCTGTTGGGAAGATATTAGAAGTGCTTTCATCAATCACTTCTTTGACGAGGAGAGATACTGGGAAGCAAGGAGATAAATATCCACATTTATTCAAGGTAGCCGCGAATCCTGGACGAGATTCAAGAGCTACCAGCTTTCGTTTCCTCACCATGGATTCTTAGAACCCCAACTCATCAACACTTTCTATAGAGGACTAAACCTAGACTATCAAACCACCCTTGATACGGCCAGGGAAGGACACTTCGGCACCCGATGCCCCACAAGCATGGCTGATAGAAACATAGCTTTAGGTAGATCTTTCGAAAAGAGAGACACTGAAAGGAAGGAACCGCCAATGCTCGCGGAGGAGAAGCAGTTAATCCGAGTTAGGAAGACTCTGGCATCAGTTGCGGCCCTTCTGGATGATGCTGTGTCTCCCGACTTCGAAAAGCGAGTTGAATTCTCTGATGTGATGAGTCTGAACAACCAACGATTTAAGAAGAGCACTGGCAACTTCACAAGGAACTACGACGCCACTGTGGATAGACACGAAATAAGTTCAAAATCAAAGATGAATCAAGTCTTCACAGGAAACTGTAGAATAGCCGCCGACCTCAATGAGAAGTTAAATCTGATACAGGCGGAGATGGTGGAAAAATTTATAACTCTAAGTGAAGACATTAAGAGAATCGACAGCCAAGTGGCGAGTAACGCTATGTCCATCAGGAGAGAGGACGGATTCTTACCTGGTAAAACAGACGCTAACCCCAGGAGCCATTGCAACGTTGTGGCCTTGCGAAGTGGTAAACAACTCACCCCTGGCATTAAAGAAAGCATCACTATCGCGAGAATCGCGACAGAGGAAAAATAAAAATCGCATCCCGTCCCGCTCGACACTGGCGAGCAAATTCCTGAGATTGTGCCCGAAACAGAAGAATTGGACAAAACTAACGACCTTGAGGACCTGTTTGATAAACAAAAGGAAAACAACACAGAAGTAGGAAACACCGATACACTCATTACCAAGAATCGATCGACCATCTGAACCTAAAATCGATTGACGCCCAGAAGAAAGACGCGATAAACACTCTGACCCAGAACCAACCGAACCAGTTAGGACAAGGGTTTACCAAACAAACGCCCCCATTCCTCCAAAAAACACTAAGAAGAAAAGGAAGCAGCAAGAAAAATCAATATGCAAGAAAGCGTTTGACAAAGTAAGCATTGAGATGCCACTAAGTGATGCCATTCACATCTCGTCTGCTATTAAGCAGTACGCGAGGATTCCATGAATCATAACATTGCGTGATGATGGCATCCGAAGAAGTAAGCGAAATTATTCAAAGAAAAACTCCAGTAAAACTCCCTGATCCCGGTAGCTTTGTTCTTGACTGCACTATCAGCGATGAGAGATTCCAAAGATCCCTCTGTGATTTAGGCTCTAGTGTAAACATGATGCCTTATTCAGCTGCGGTCACTCTCGGGCTAACTCAGTTTCAACCTACCAGGGTTACTCTCGTTTTAGCTGATAGATCCACTAGAATTCCGGAACACATACTTGAAGCCTTGTCTGTACGCATTCATAACTGCGATATACCTGCAGATTTCGTAGTGCTTAAATACGAGCGAGAACCAAGAAACCCAATTATTTTAGGGAGACCTTTCCTGGTCATAGCCAGAGCGATCACTGATGTCAGAGGAGGGCGTATATGCCTCAACATCGGGAAGTACCTAAAATCGAGCTTAAACCACTTCATGCTGGTCTTAAATACTCTTTTCTTTACGAAAACTCCTATCATGTCATCATCAATGCCAACCTGAGCAGCGGAGAGGAAGCATTATTGCTGAATAAACTTCAGAAGCACCAGAAGGCTCTCGGTTATTCGTTGGATGACATCCCGGGAAATCTCTCCCGATTTATGCATGCATAGGATACACCTTGATGATGAATCCAAATCATATGTTGAGCATCAGAGGAGATTGAATCCCAACCTAAAGGAAGTAGTCAAAAAGAAAATCATGAAACTTCTAGAAGCAGGCGTTATTTACCTGATCTCAGACAGCAACTGGGTTAGTCCGGTTCATATTGTTCCAAAGAAAGGCGAAATTACAGTAGTAAATAATGACAAAGATGAATTGATCCCCATGAGACGTGTCACCAGGCATAGGATGTGTATCGATTACAGGAAACTGAATGCTGCCACATGAAAAAAATCATTTCCCTCTACCCTTTATTGATCAGATGTTAGAAAGGCTTGCAAGCCACGAATACTACTGTTTTCTCGATGGGTACTCATTATTCTTTCAAATTCCCATACATCCAGACGATCAAGAAAACACTACCTTCACTGTCCCTATGGAACGTTCGTGTATTGCAGAATGCCATTCCAACTCTGTAACGCCCCTGCAACTTTCCAGAGATGCATGATGTCAATATTCACGGATATGATCGAAGACTTCATGGAGGTTTTCATGGACGATTTCTCAGTATACAGTTTGAATTTCAAAATATGTCTCGATAACCTGTGTAAGGTGTTAGCTAGATGCGAAGAGAAAAATCTAGTTTTGAACTGGAAAAAATGATACTTTATGGTTAACAGCGAAATTATCTTGGGACACAAGGTCTCAGCAGCCGGAATCGAAGTGGAGAACGCAGAGATTGAAGTAATGACTAGACTGCCGCCACCCGCTAATGCCAAGGACGTCATAAGCTTTTTAGGACACGCTGGATTCTATAGGAGATTCATAAAAGATTTAACAAAATGCTCGACCCCTCACTGCACTCCTGTGCAAAGAAGTGAAATTAGACTTTACACCTGAATGTCTTGAGGCCTTTAAAGAAATCAAATCGGTGCTCGTATCGGCCCCTATTGTCCAAGCACCAGACTAGGATCTACCATTTGAAAATATGTGCGACGCCATCGATTTCGCTGTAGACGCAGTGCTTGGGAAAAAGTTGATATAACTTATTTATTACCAGTTTTAGGCCATGTTATAGGCTCTATTTAGGGTCCATTATGTGTGTCTAGACTATGTTTTGGAGTATTTACATGTTCAGGTACTCATTGGAAGCAATTGGAGCTTTTGGGCTATTTTATAGCATTTAGGATGCTCAGCCAGAAACTCAAAGTCGGATCCAGTTTATTTGTGAAGCATCAATCGACGTCACAACTTGTGCGTCGATCGACAGCCAAGTCGGCTGCAAGATTTATAAAGACTTAAGCAATTATAAGTTTTACCCAAAAGTCTCATCATTTGCAAGATAAGTCATTGGCCAAAATTTAGACTATTTATTAGGGTTTTCTATCTTAGTTTTAACTTAAGACGAGAAGACCAAAGAAAGTGTTGTCTTCTAAGTTACACAAAAAAGTTTTTAGAGTTAAGAGTTGGAACACCTTGCTGCATCTATTGGAGAGAGAAATCTAACCATTATTACATAGAAGATCTTGAACTCCTTATCTTTTTACTCAGTTTATTTTATGCAATTTATTCAGACTTTGATCATGTTCTTTATTGCTATGTATGAGTAATTCATTGTTAGATTTAGGGTTTTTCACTAGTAGTAATGTCTTGTTGATTTTATAGAATTGTTAGGGTAATCTTCTTGGTTCTTTGTTTAAGTTGTTCTTAATGCTAGGTTGAATTTGATCATTTCAATCTTAGAAATTAGGGTTCCATAGCGCAAGCGAGAGCCTGGTTATGACCCTGAACCTATCTTAACCAATCTGAATAACTGTTAACAAACTATAGTTGAATTAGAAGTTTAGAGAACCCATCAAACCGCAAAACCAGTACTATTTAGAATTAGCATCGATCAACGCCACCTTATTGGCATCAATCGACACTCAGTCGAGATGCGCAAGAGCGATCTCCTAAACTCTAAGGTATGAGTTCAAAAACGGTGTTTAATTAAAATCCTAGCAATCTATTAATTTGCATTATATAATACTATCTAAAAATTTCCCCTAAATCTAATCCCTTAATTTAACCTTGACAAACTAAATCAATCTTGAAATCACCATTATTATTATTATTACCATTTGTCTAGCTTTAATTGGAAAATAATAAGTCTATTGTGCAATCCTTGAGTCTTTGTGGATTTGATCCCTAAGTACTACACTGAACCTCTTATTTGAGACATTAAAGTGGCAAATAGGGTTAATTTGAGAGTGATAATAAAATACCCACATCAAATTTGGCGCTGTTGTCGGGGACTCTTTCTTATTGCCATTAGATTTCGTTTAGAATATCGTCTAGTTTTTTTTTTTACTTTACTGTATGCTAAATTATGTTCGTCTAGACTAGGTTTTGGAGTATTTACAGGTTTAGGTACTCATTGGAAGCAATTGGAGCTTTTCGGCTATTTTGGAGCCTTTAAGATGCTCAGCTGGAAACTCCAAGTTGGATCTAGTTTATGCGTGAAGCATCGATCGATGTCACACCTTGTGCGTGGATCGACGGCCAAGTCGTCTGCAATATTTATGAAGACTTAAGAAATTACAAGTTTTACCCAAAAGTCTCATCATTTGCAAGACAAGTCCCTGACCAAAATTTGAACTATTTATTAGGGTTTTCTATCTTAGTTTTAACCTAAGCCGAGAAGACCAAAGAAAGTGTTGTCTTCTAAGTGACACAACAAGGTTTTAGAGTTGAGAGTTGGAACACCTTGCTACATCTATTGGAGAGAGAGATCTAACCAATATTACAGAAAAGATCTTGAACTCCTTATCTTTTTACTCAGTTTATTCTATGCAATTTATTCAGACTTTCGATCGACACTCGGTCGAGATGCGCGAGAGCGATCTCCTAAACTCTAAGGTTTGAGTTCGAGAACAGTGCTTAATTAAAACCCTAGCAATCTATTAATTTACATTATCTAGTACTACCTGAGAATTTCTCATAAGTATAATCCCTTAATCTAACCTTCACAAACTAAATCAATCTTGAAATCACCTTTATTATTATTATTATTATTACCATTTGTGTAGCTTTATTTCGAAAACAATAAATCTATTGTGCAATCCTAGAGTCTTTGTGGATTTTATCCATAAGTACTACACTGAACCTCTTATTTGAGAGAGTAAAGTGGGAAATATAATTAATTTGAAAGTGATAATAAAATACCCACATCAATGAGTACGAATCAAATGGTCGACTGCAAGATCTTCAATTGTAGTCATTAAAATAACATCATCATTTTTTTTTTGCAACAATGTTGGTTCGTTATCTTCATATTCTCTTGAAATAATTATTCTCGGATTTACTTTTAAAACATTCATCCACAAACTGCTTGAGATGTTGTGCAATAATAAATAGTAAGAGTATAATTAAATTAAGTATCAAATCATTAAAGTATAATTACAGTATAAAATATGTACCTAGAAAAATGGTTTGTATATATAGTATTTCATCAATAAAAGAACGACGATGCCTCCATTGCTCCGCCTAGTGCCTCTACCAATTAACTGATCATACCACTTACACTTAAAAAGTGTGATTTTCAAATTAACCGACTCCTCGTATTAAATTTGTATGATATCAGTTAAGATTCCGTAATAATCAGTTTCATCAAATGTATTTGTGTAACTCTCTCATTTACATATTTTTCTTTCATTTACATGTCTTTCTTTCCTCGCCATGCTTCTTTGTATGGAATAAAAAGACTCTTGTGAAATTGAAGGGGCATGTTCTGGTCTTATTCATGAGTCCATTCGCGATATTTTTAGCACACGAAGAAAAATGATATGTGTTGCTCCAATAACTAACCCGCAACATAAATATAAACACTTAGTTAGATAATAATATATTAGTCAAGCGTACATAATTTTTCACCCATAATTGACATTCATCATTTCTTTGCGGAGAGATCTTTTCAGAGATGTAAGGATATTTGGCAGTATAGAAATCTTCAAACATCCTATATTAGTCAACACAAATTAATATGAGCAATTATAGTTGGACAACTCAATAAGGAAGATGATTATATCTAATATACTAAAATAGAAGTAAAAAAAAAAAGAAATAATCCTTAATTTTCCTTAATAATTACATACTCATGCCACTGGATTATAAGTTGTTGTTTCATTTAATTTCTAAACCAGCTCAATAAAGTGATGTCACTTACCAATAAATAAATTGTACCTAAACCGAGTGAATCAAAATTAATGTAATTCTCCCCAGCATGCGTTGTTTTACTTTGCTCTGCAAACTGAAAGCCACATATGGTATAAATACTTAACCACATATAGTTTAAATACTTAACCACGTAAATCGATTCAAATATACAAAGCTTAAGAGGGATGGTGTAATAGATATTGTTGTGCTATCATGGAACTTTTGCTCATCGAAACCATTAATTTCATGTATGTATTTTTATGTTTACTTTAATTTTTTATGATCAATTTTATGGTTTGTAACAGGGTGTATTTAACATTTCTCTAATATAAATAAAATGTTATTATATTTTTAAATATATTTAGGTTAAAGAATAATAAAAAATATATTATAGTTAGAATCATTTGATATTATTTGTACACAAAATCTATATATATATATATATATATATATAAGCTAATAGTTTTAAATCTATATATTGCATGGTCACAAAATATAATATATATATAAATATTTAAAATCTAACAAAATCTAATATATTATCTGTTCACAAAATCTATATATTATATGTTCACAAAATCTAAATATATACCAACTAATAATATTGTTTTAAATTGTATAAAAATAAGTTTTAAATCATGTAATTTGCAAATATAATTAAAAAACTTTATATACAAATTTTCAATTTTAATAAACTTCTCTTGATTTGATATAATAAAAGGTATACAAATACTTAAATATGCTAAATTTTAATGTTTTATTTGTCAAAATAAAATAAGCAAGGAACACATATATTTTAATTGAAAAAAAAAATTCACTATGAAAAAAATAAGTAGCTAAAATAAACAAACAAATTGAGAGATAAAAACATAAATGTTTAAAATATAAAAGTATTGCCATTGTAAAATGTTTTAAAAAATAAAGATAATATTCACGCGGGCTCGCGGATCTAACTCTAGTTATCAAATTATACTTTCAAATGGCTGAAAATAATCACAATTTTGTAAAACATATGCATGTGCGCATTTATAGTGTCTCTCATAAAAGCCATATTTCTTGTAACCCATTTGGACGATCTATGTGTGTATATATATCAGGTACTCCAGAGATATGATATACGGAGACTTCACATTCACCAAATCTTGTGAACATGAACAACTGATTATGAAAAGTAATACATATTATATAGAATAAAAGCATGTTCAAACACATTAAAATTGAATCATGAGGAATAATGATAGTGTTTACCTTGATTTGGTATGTATATGATCAGCGAAGTAGTGCTCTGAGAAGTAAGTTATCTCGTCGTTTATATATGATTCAACAATTGAGTCGGTCGCAAATCTTTTGTTCTTGGCTTTCACTTTCAATTTTTTAAAATTCCTTTAAAAAACATACATCCACATATATTCCACATGTCCTCCTAGTTCAGCTTCGCATGGAAGATGTACAGGCAGGTGTTCCATGACGTCAAAAAAGATGGTAGAAAGATCTTCTCCAAATTACCGATGATCCAAACAATGTTTTATTTAAGAATTTGGACGTGATTTTTTTTACAAAGTTCTTGAGCAAAGGTCATGGAAAAATCCTTCAACAGCTACAATATTCAAAATGCATTTCTTACTAATACATACTACAATTATATATAAAGTTGTATAATTTCTTAATATATAAAACTATAACTAAGTACATCATAACACAATATGAACAATCTTGTCTAGGAGTTATAAAAAGATAAATGGAAGTAACCACTCCATAAAAACATGGCAGTCATGACTATTCAAGACATAAAATTTATTGTTCTCTATATCAGCACAACTAGCTAAGTCTGAATCATATCCATCTGGGAATTTAACCGTGTGTTTCACACATTCCAATCAACTTTTTCTTTCGTCTTCGTCTAGTGTGTAAGGAAGAAATGAAGCTTGACCAGCACCATCAACATGTAACTGTGGCCGATTACATAATATTGCCATATCCAATCTTGACTTGATTGTGTCTTTTGATTTATCCTTCACATTGATAAGAGTATTCATGATGTTGTCAATAAACTACTTCTTTATATGCATCACATCAAGATTATGTCGGAGAATTAGGTACCTCCAGTATAGCAACTCCCAAGATATGCTTTCCTTGTACCAGTTATGGTACTTCTCATAACCAAACTTCTTTTTCATAATTGTTTACATCGCAAAAAGATGTTTTCGGTGGATTAACACTCGTCAACCGTTCGAATAAACAATGCATGGGCAGAAAAACTTACCGCTATTGCTCTCTGTTAGAGGTTGATTGTTTCCAAACATCATAAATTGATCTACCGTGCTATGAAATCTTCTGAGAATTTACATGTCTCTTCGTCTTCATCTAGTGTGTAAGGAGGAAATGAAGCTTGACCAGCACCATCAACATGTAACTGTGGCCGATTACATAATATTGCCATATCCAATCTTGACTTGATTATGTCTTTTGATTTACCCTTCACATTGATAAGAGTATTCATGATGTTGTCAATAAACTTCTTCTCTATATGCATCACATCAAGATTATGTCGGAGAATTAGGTACCTCCAGTATAGCAACTCCCAAGATATGCTTTCCTTGTACCAGTTATGGTACTTCTCATAACCAAACTTCTTTTTCATAATTGTTTACATCGCAAAAAGATGTTTTCGGTGGATTAACACTCGTCAACCGTTCGAATAAACAATGCATGGGCAGAAAAACTTACCGCTATTGCTCTCTGTTAGAGGTTGATTGTTTCCAAACATCATAAATTGATCTACCGTGCTATGAAATCTTCTGAGAATTTACATGTCTCTTCGTCTTCATCTAGTGTGTAAGGAGGAAATGAAGCTTGACCAGCACCATCAACATGTAACTGTGGCCGATTACATAATATTGCCATATCCAATCTTGACTTGATTATGTCTTTTGATTTACCCTTCACATTGATAAGAGTATTCATGATGTTGTCAATAAACTTCTTCTCTATATGCATCACATCAAGATTATGTCGGAGAATTAGGTACCTCCAGTATAGCAACTCCCAAGATATGCTTTCCTTGTACCAGTTATGGTACTTCTCATAACCAAACTTCTTTTTCATAATTGTTTACATCGCAAAAAGATGTTTTCGGTGGATTAACACTCGTCAACCGTTCGAATAAACAATGCATGGGCAGAAAAACTTACCGCTATTGCTCTCTGTTAGAGGTTGATTGTTTCCAAACATCATAAATTGATCTACCGTGCTATGAAATCTTCTGAGAATTTACATGTCTCTTCGTCTTCATCTAGTGTGTAAGGAGGAAATGAAGCTTGACCAGCACCATCAACATGTAACTGTGGCCGATTACATAATATTGCCATATCCAATCTTGACTTGATTATGTCTTTTGATTTACCCTTCACATTGATAAGAGTATTCATGATGTTGTCAATAAACTTCTTCTCTATATGCATCACATCAAGATTATGTCGGAGAATTAGGTACCTCCAGTATAGCAACTCCCAAGATATGCTTTCCTTGTACCAGTTATGGTACTTCTCATAACCAAACTTCTTTTTCATAATTGTTTACATCGCAAAAAGATGTTTTCGGTGGATTAACACTCGTCAACCGTTCGAATAAACAATGCATGGGCAGAAAAACTTACCGCTATTGCTCTCTGTTAGAGATTGATTGTTTCCAAACATCATAAATTGATCTTCCGTGCTATGAAATCTTCTGAGAATTTACATGTTTCTTCGTCAATCTTCTTGTTATTCACTCTCAAAAATTTGGATAATTGTAATTTCCAGACATTGTACAACATAAAACTTTCGTTTTCTTTTAAACTTTCATTTTCTTTTAAATTTCCGTTTTCGTTTAAACTTTTAAAAAAAAAAAAAAAATTTTGGGTGTTTTGAATGAGTGAGGAGAAAAAAATGAGTTAAAGCATGTATAAATATTGAAAACTTCTGACTAGTTTGCGACTAAATAGCAACTACCTCACAAAATTAGGTATACCTACAAAATAAATGTAAACCACGTGTTTGTATTATTTTTTTACCGACTCATTCGGGACTGAGTTATGACCATATTTATTAGTCGTAAAACAGAATTTTACGACTGATTTGCAACTATTTCGTACTGACTCCAAAATTGTTGCTATTCAGTCGTTATTTTACGACTGTTTGGCGACTAAACAACGTTATCGCTAATAAGTGACTGATGTACGACTGAATTTATGTAGTCGTAGAGCAGTCGCCAAATAGTCACTATTAAACACAACTTTAAGTCGCCAAGCACATATGTTTTTGTAGTGTCAGACAGCTCTGGCGGTCTGACCAGATTAAAGCGTGAACCGAAAATATATCCGGCTCGAATAGGTAAAAACTGGGTTTACTTGTAATTTATTATCTAAAATATATTTTTGTTAATTTTTATCTTTTTAAATCATTATAACTATTACAAATCATAAATTTTATATTTTTTTATTCAAATGAATTTTTATAACCCATGGTGATAAATATTTAAGGTCAAAATATTAATTTGTATTTGAAATCATAATACATATATTTATATTTTATATTCATTTGGCTTGTTCTTAAAATTTATTTCATAATTAATTACATTGAAAACTTTAATAACTAAACATAATTATGTTTGTAAAATGTACTGAAGATAGTTAACAAAATATTTAGATCTAATTTTATTTTTAGTTTATGGTTTAATTGCATGGTTGAATATGATTGAACCCGATCGAACTATATTGACCTATTACTCCAAAAAAAAAAACGATTTAGTTACCAGTCCGGTTTCAGAAAACAACTATGACCACGGAACTGGTTACACATTTGTAAATCGTTAAAAAATTATTATATTCCCATAGTTGATATCCGTCAAATTAGTCCTTCAAACACATGTACCACAGTGCCTCTTGCCGTTCAAATACATGTTTTAAAGGCCTAGATATAACATCTTGGGTATTTGTTTAGTCACTTACATTCTAATTAATCAGCATTATACAAGTGTATAGGTGAAGTGTAATACCAAAGTCAAAAATTATGAGCCGTGTACAACTGTTTAGACGTTGACGTTTTGATAAAATATTATCCGCAATTCTAAAGTTCGTTTACTATAATAATAGACCATCGATCACGACTTACTTATGCGTACGCATAAGTAAATGAAACTTCGATTATTATCAAATAGCAGACACTAGAATAACATGCGAACATTATGGTGTTAAGAAAAATATATATAATAAGCAGTATGTTTTTTTTTTGTTAATTAATATTTTGTTATTGTTCGGGATTGCTCAATCAGGTATTTGGAGGAATTTAGCGGCAATTAGTTTGACAATTACATGCAATTCGAAAGAAGCCATCTCTATTGAACATGAAATCAATTAAATTAGATTTGTTTCATTACAGTACAAAACCCTCCAAAAGAAGTCAGTATTCATAAAATAAAAAGATCAAATAGAAAACTAAAGAGTTAATAAATCACAACCCACGAATTGAAGTAGGTGAGACTTATAAAGGCAACTCCTAACTCAATCACCATTCATTTCTCCATCTCTCTCTAAAGTCAAGACTTTCGTGTGAAAGGGAACACCTTCCAAGTACCAGAAAGGCAAAAGAAGAAGGGAGCATCTAAAGAAGAAGAAAACTTCATTAATGGAGACAGAGGCAGTAGCAGAAATATCAACAGAACTAAATTTCGACAGCACAACTTCATCTCCGTACATAACAGCTCCTTCAAGCCCAACTCGATTTGGAAACAACAATGCTTTCTTCTTCAGTGCACCTACAAGCCCTTCACCTTCAACTTCCTCCAAGAAGAGATCAGTCAGCGATTTTGATGACAATTTCGAGTTCAACTTCAGTGGTCAACTCGATAAAAATTCTTTCTCTGCTGCCGATGAGCTCTTTGATGGAGGAAAGATTCGACCTTTAGGGCCCTCACTCCCTCCTACTACTGTTTCTTCTCCCAGATCTAGTTTTCTTGAGAGAGAAGTTTCTGATAGAGGAAGAGACCGCTCTCCCCGATCTTCTACGCTTTATGAGCGTAAAGGAAGCCGTTCTATGTCTCCCTTAAGGGTTTCAGACATTATGGTTGATGAAGAAGAAGTACATGACTCAACAAAAATGGTTGCGTCTAAGACAAGCCAACAAAAATCCTCTGTTTTCCTGTCAGCTATTCTGTTCCCTGGACGAGCGTATAAAAAGTGGAAACTCAAAGATCTGTTACTATTCAGGAGTGCATCGGACGGAAGACCGGTTCCAACCAAAGAGTCCTTGAAAAGATATGATATACTCACAAAGAAAGAGGCGGAAGAAAGGAAAAATTCGAGTGTCCGATCAAGGGAGAATTGTGATTCACCGGTGTCTAGGTCGAGGAGGAGGTACGGCGCAGTGATTTCAGCTCATGAGATGCATTACACTGAGAATAGAGCAGTTTCGGAGGAGTCGAAGAGGAAGACATTCTTGCCTTACAAGCAAGGCTGGTTAGGCTGCTTAGGGTTTAACCCTGCGGCACATGAAATTGCAAGAGTTGGGTCCTTGTCACGTGCTTCCTTCTGATCCTCCTTGTACTTTTATTTTTTGAATTTAACTTTCAGATGTGGTGGTGAAAAAATCCATTGACTTGATGGAAAGTATGATATTGTTAATTCTCATAACGCTTTATACAAACGAATAATAAAAAAAAAAACGAAATGTAAAATTGGCTTACGAAGTATTTTTGCTATTCCATTCATTCGTTGAAGGTTTTGACTGTCAATTGGATATTAGTTACTAAACAGTAACAAGAAAGCACATATTTAACGAATTGCCCGACCAAACTAGTCCAGAGAGTGCTCTTTTTTTTTTTCAGGACCTCCTTATTTATATAGTTCTCCAGTTTTAAAATCAGATAGAGTATATGGTTAGTTAGTTTACCGATAAGAGCTTAAGTTGCTTCTAAATTGTAGTGAATTAAAAGAATGAGGCAACAATGAGGGCCAGCTGAGCCGAAAGAGAGAATAGTAAAGAAGAAATGCAATGCTCCTTAATCATGAGATTTGTGCAATAATAATGGTAATGATGGTCTTAAGAGAATAAAGTCCGTGGACCACCTATAAAATGATAATAGATGCTATATAGTTATCATTTGATTAAGTAACTGATGACAACCTAATATGAGTTAATAACATTACTATTGCATCTAAGCTGCAATGATGAATTCATGGGGCAACGCCTGGCGTTTACCTTTTTTCTTAATGCATTTTTCTCAATTTTTTCTTAATATTTGTTAATCAAGAAATTGTGATTTTAAAATGATCATTTAAATCATCATCTTTCAAATTTAGTTGAAATAAAACATTAATTTTTGAGAAATTCCCTTGGATAGCCCCTTTTAATTTGTTCTTCACAAAAATAGTTCTTAAGGAAGAAAATGACCAAAATAGGTTTTTTTAGAAGTTAATTTTTTTATTTATATGCATTTATACCCCTAGGGTTAACTAATTTAGACTTTAGGGTTTAGAGTTAAGGAGTGGGTTTGGGGATAGAGTTTCAAATTTTTTTAAAAAATAAAAAAATTGAAAATTTCAAAAAAAAAAAGCTATTTTGGTCATTTTATTTTTCTAGAGCTATTTTTGTGACAAAAACTTAAAAATGGCTATTTAAGAGAATTACCCTTAATTTTTTGATAAACAAAAAAAAAACAGTTAATTTTTGTTGATAAGTTATTTTAATCATAAACTTTAATTAACCACATAATAGTACTAACGCTAGTCAACATTTATGGTTGACTAACACTAAGTTTAAAATGACTTTTAAAATTGATGCTTATTTGGCACAAATATAATTCAATATTTTGACACAAATTTTAAATATTTTTTTTTGTTTTTAACAATTTATGGTACTTATATTTTTTTTTGTTTTTAACAATTTATTTTAAAGATATTTATTATAAACATAAAAAATCTTAAAAATCATCAACTGATAACTCTTTTTGATTGAGAATCAAAAGTTGAACTAACATTCATTAACAAAAAATTTGACGATAAAATTATAAACATAATTCAAATAAAATTATATAAATAATTAAAATATCTGTCGTAAATTTTTTCATATTCATTTTATATCTAAATTCTCAATTAACAATATATTAAATAATTACTTTATAGTAGAAAATTAAAGAAAATTTTACTTTGAGAAAATAAAAAAATATATTTTTTAGTTTAAATTATTTCTTATTTATTATTTTATTTATTAGTGTTATAGTTTTCAAAATATATTTTCAGTATTTATAATCTACTATTTTAGAAAAGTGTTGATTTATATTGAGGCAAAAAAAAAAGATCAACTTTAAATCTTATTTTAGGTCTAATATTAGTCAATTATAACTTTTGACTAAAGTTAGAACTAAAATAGTATTATTAACAAAAGTTTATAATTAAAATGGTTTATCAATCAATAAATAAAAAATAATTTACGGAAAATTTAATGTTCTATTTCAACCAAATCTGATATAAATGATATTTTTTCCAAACTTAAAATAACTCCTAATGTTATATAATTGTCATCATGGCAAATGGAGTATATTTCATATTTGTAAATAGTTAATTCACGTGTTTAAACATTTATGATCTGAATCAAAATCAATTGAACGGCGACAGATAAAATTAAGATAAGATCAGAGATGTTGGTGGGTGACCATTTATTAAGATGTTTGATACAACTTGTATTAGACAGGTTCTATGACTATTCTTAACTGTAATTGATGTTTACTTGAATAAGTATTAAAGTACCAAACACTTCAATACAATTAATGCCACATTAAAAACTATTGTTAAAAAATATGAACATAAATGAAAATGTGTACAACGAAAATCATGTTCATGTATTATATTGTATCAATAATCTTTTGACTTAGGATATCGACATCAAACGTGTAGTAATTTACAATCTAATAAACAAACATAAGTTGTGTTCATAGTTATGATTTGATCCACGGAATCATCTTTACATATTTGAAAATCAGCCACTCTTGCCTTAACGTGTTTCCAAATTGTATCTAAGGGCCGGGGGGTGTTAGTAGGATTTAGATTTCTATAAAGTTTCCTACTTTAAAAAATTGAAAAATTTGTTAAATTTGGAAAGATTTGTAAAATTTTTTGTATATTGTGAAAATAAAATAATACAATTATAGGAGATGGATTGTATCTTTCTACAAGGCCTAACAAATAAAAGATCCAACCTGCTAAAGAGGCCCAAAGCGTTGACTCGACTTAGCGGCTCTCGAGTAAATGACCAGACTCAGCTCCACACTGCTTTATTCGGCTCCATGAGTAAAGCACTCCAGCTCGGCTTGAGGCCTGATAGCCCAGCCCTGTCGGTCCGAAAGGAACCAAGCCCACTTAGAAGAGGACGACCTAGGGCGGACGAAGAGGATTCACCTATATAAGGAAAAGGGGATCAACGAAAGAGGGGATCCAAACATTAACACACACTTGGCGGCTAGAAACTAGGGTTTTAATTCATCCGTATTCTTGTCGACTTGTACTTTTCCGTTCTCCTTTCCGATTTGTAACCTCTCTTCTCCTATCTAATAAAACGTGTTCGAGCTAATCCACTGACGAGTTAAGTTTTTCCAAAACAATTCTCGACCTAACTTGGTTCAAACAGTTGGCGCCCATCGTGTGGCAGAACGAAGCAATGTTACCCTCGATCACAATGAATCAAGCATAATTGACTTCCAGAAGAGAGCCTACCGTCCCTTCGGTCGATGCAATACTCAATGTAATGGATTTTATGAACATTGTCATGTCTCGCCTCATCCAGCAGGAACAGGCACAAAAAGCAACAACGAGCAGCTCGCCGCTCTGGCCGCTGTTCTCGCACCCCCACTGACACCAGGAGTAATCCCTCTACAATGCGACATAACCTCTTTCAAACGAGTCAAACAATCGGCGAAGAGGATCAATGAGCTACCCTCACTCCCAGAGACGCCATCCAGACTCCCGGAGGCCTAGTTCTACAAACCATACGCAAGATCGTTGAGCTAAAACTGTCAATGCAAGACATCCATTCGAAGATCCACAATGTCACGAGCTCCGCTCCAAAAATAGACCGCGTCTTTGCTGTAACTCTGCAGAACCCCTTTTCCCACCATATCAGCAACATGCAGGTCCGAACGATGTAAAAGTTCAGCCTCCCAACATACGCAGGTCATTCCGATCCCACCGACCATGTTATGTCATTTTACATAGATATGGTACGAGCCAACTTCTCCGACGAGGAAAAAGACGATGGCCTTTGTTAGCTCTTTGTTAAAGCCTCGCCGTCCCAGCTCTGACCTGGTTCTCCCAGTTACCCGAGAAATCCATCAGCTACTTCTACGACCTCTCGACGACATTCCTCAAACGCTACATAATGTTTATTCGGCAGGGAGGAACAGCGTCCGACATATGGAAATTGTCCCAACAACAGGGGTAAAGTGTAACGATCGACTCCCATAGTATTTTTATTTATAAAAGAATGCTTCCGGAAGAGTTTTTTTTTTATAAGAAAGTAAAAATTGTTCTAAGTGTTGAAACTTCTGTTTCGTTTTAATGGAATAAGAATTGGATATTTCTCTAAGTATCAATAGTCATTTGTACTATCAAAGCATCAATAAAAGTATAAGTAAGTGGTCGACAGATCGAAAAGCCAACTAAAGAATGTTTGGTCATTCAAGAATGTGGTTTCCAAGTAACGCAAGTTCGATTGGTTATCTTTGATGGGATTCTACGAAGGGAAGGTCAGGTTTGCTGGAGTCATATAAGGAAATAATTGTAGAGATTCGGTCAAGCTTTTGTGGGCAAGGTTTGACCAAGCCAAATAAGAAAACAACCATAAATTTCAGGCTTGGTGAGAAAGTCCAATAGTAGTATAAAAAGGGACCTTGTCCAATAGTAGTATAAATAGGGACCTTGTGCTAGAACCGGATGTTAGGTGTTAATATTGATTGAGTGTTTTGATTATTGGACTGTAGTGGACGGTATTGAGCGGCGTCGCTGAGTATTTTTGTATGCTCATGCCTCCTTTTGTAATGCAGGTGATAAGTAGTTGTTGGGACCAGAGTTCGGGAAGATGAAGACCATCGGGCGGGTTATTCTTAACTTGAGATTTTATTTGGGAGTTTTACGAATCTTATTTTTATTTATTCGACATTATTTTCGGATTTATTAATAAAGTTTCAGTATTTGATTAAGTTTATTTGTTAAATATGCTGAATTTTTACTTAGAAATTTTCAAGGCTTTTTAAAAATCTTCAGGTTGGGATGTTTCAATTTGATATCAGAGCGGGGTAGACCAGTCAGCCCCGTTCTGGCTGGTCAATTTTCGAAATTGGGGTTTGTGGGAACAAGTGAACTACCGATGGTCTAAGTCTCGCGCAAAGGATAATTGTTTATGTTTATGTAAATGTGTTAGGTTTAAATTCTTAGTGTAATGGATAAGAGAGTTGCAAAATGAACATATGTTAGCATGTGCTAACTTAAGTACCGATGCAGATGGCTAACACCAGGANGGGGGGGGGGGGGGGTGTAATAATGAGATACCAGCCCCACCACCGGGTGTTCCTCCCATGGTTGCGGCAATGGTCAACATAATGCCAATGATGCAAGCATTTTTACGCAGATGATCCAGTGTCTTCAGCTTACGGGTGCCGCCTTGGTCCAAGAAGGAGAATGGGGAAACGGGGTGCAGAAGCCACCGCGGGCTCCCAGCTTTTTGGACTTGATGAACCATATGAAGAATCTCAAGACAAAATAGTTCAGTGGTGGGTGCAAGCCTATTGAAGCGGACGAGTGGAAGACTCGTTTGGAGCGTAACTTTCTGTCATTGCATTGCCCAGACAAACATAAAAGGGACCTTGCAGTCTTTTTCCTTGAGGGTGATGCATATCAGTGGTGGCAAGGGGTGCTCCGTAGAGACCTGACAAGAGTGCATGATTATGATACATTAAATGAGGAGTTCACCAGGAAATATTTTCCAACTGAGGCCCTCATAAAGTTCAAGATTACTTTCCTCAAACTTTGTCACGGAACAAGATTAGTACGGGACTACGAACATGAGTTTTACCGCCTCAAAAGATACACATAACGAGAAAGGGATAGTGAACAGCGTCAGATTGAAAGGTTCATGCGCGGAATAAAGCCTGAAATTATGACAATGATGGTGAGTAGAGATTACGAGACCATTGGGTAATTGGTTGAGAAAGCAGCATTGGTGGAGAGTGGGATGGAAGAGGTGGCTAAACATGAATGTTCATGGAGAAACCAAGTGCAATCAAGGCCGATGAGAGTTGAGAACATGCAGATGGCACGGTGATGACTACTTGTGAAACGTGTGGTAAGTTGCATCGTGGTGTGTGCCTCAAGGTACCGGTGGATGCTTTATGTGTGAGAGTATGGACCATCAAATCCGAGACTGTCCTGATGTGGGCGCATGGAAGTGTTACCATTGTGGTGATACTTGACATTTGACTCGGGATTGCAGAGCACCAAGAGATGAAAAATCAGCTCGTACGCATGGTGAGCGTCCGGAAGGGCATCAGCAACAACCGACTAAGAGGCAGAATGTAGCACCAAGGGTGCATGTGTTGGGCTTGGAAGATGGAGCAAACCTGATTGATGGTAATTCTCGCACCTTTCACTCTCTAAGTTATTGCTTGAAACTTATGCTTAGCATATAAAATGCATGAATGGTTGTGTAGAAATTATTTCTATTGGGAGAAGTGAAACCCACTCGTTGTTTGACTCTAGGGCGTCACACTCCTTTGTGCGTTCTGAAGTCATGGCATGTTGGGCGTCTAAGAAGGCCCTTGAAGACGACATCAGAATGGTTCAAGCAGTGGGTGGCACAATAATGAAGTCGCATGCCATCTATTGAGATGTGTCGATTGTGGTGGGCGGTAAGGAATATGAAGCAATCTTTGGAATGAACTGGTTAGCCCATTATCGAGCTAACTTGGACTATGAGAAATGTCAGGTGACCTTTACTCGGAAAGGAGGGAAGCTTGTGTTTCCAGGAAAGAAGAAGAAGACTGGAATTCCGGTGATATGAGCGCTAAGGTCAGAACGGATGGCCGAGAAATCATGTTAGACGTTCATTGCAACGATCACCGTTGCAGGTGCGGACCAAGAAGGGTTGTTGGGAGAAATTCCATTGGTGCAGGAATTTGAAGATTTATTTCAAAAGCTCACCGGATTACTGCCATGGCGGGATGAACTGTTCACGATAGAGTTGGAGCTTGGAATTGCTCTTATCTCCAAGGCCCCTTATCGTATGGCTCCAACAGAGATGGTAGAGTTGAAGAAGCAACTTGATGAATTGATCGAGAAAGGGTTCATCAGGCCAAGTAGCTCACCATGGGGTGCACCAGTGTTGTTTGTGAAGAAGAAGGATGGAAGTTTTTGCTTGTGTATTGATTATCGGGGGCTGACCCAAGTGACGATTAAAAACAAATACCCGTTGTCTCAGATTGATGAGTTATTGGATCAGCTCAAGGGAGCATCCTAGTTCTCAAAAATTGATTCGGCATCGGGTTACCATCAAATCTCTATGGCAGAAGGAGATGTTAGGAAGACCGCATTCAGGACAAAGTATGGCCATTTTGAGTTTGTGGTCATGCCCTTTGGGTTGATGAATGCTCAGCGGCGTTTATGAAGCTGATAAACGGGGTGTTTCATGAGTTCTTCGACGAATTCATAATCATCATTATCGACAACATTTTGGTGTTCTCAAGAAGTTCGAGGAGCACGAGGGATATCTATGAGTGATCATGGAGAATCTAAGGGAGCATAAGTTGTTTTCTAAGCTAAGCAAGTGCAGTTTTTGGCAAAGGCAGATTGGGTTCTTGGGCTAATCTCCGAAGAAGGAGTTGTAGTAGATCCCAAAAAGTTGCAGCCATTCCAAATTGGCTGAGGCCGGGAATGCCCACAAGAACCAGGAGTTTCTTGAGGTTAGCAGGTTACGGTCGGTTTGTGAAGAGCTTTGCAAGCTTAGCTAAGCCACTGACTCAGCTGACGGGTAAGGACGTGAAGTACGAGTGGATGGCAGAATGTGAGAAGATCTTCGCAAGGTTCCAGAAGCGATTGATGAGTACATCGATTCTAGTACAGGCTCGTGTAGTGGATTGGGGTAAATTATGGGAGAAACATTTACCGTTAACTGAGTTTGCATAAAACAACAATTACCACTCTAGTATTGGAATGTCACTGTACAAAGCCTTGTATGGACGTCCGTATCGAACTCCTTGTGTTGGATTGAAGTGGGGGAGGGCCGAGATCTTTCACCAGGGGTGATAAAAGAAACGACAGACATGATCAAGTTTGTCAACGAGAAAATGAAAGAGGCTCAAGATCGGCAGAAAGTGTATGCATACGAGAGGAAGAAGGAATTGGAATTCCAAGTGGGGGCAATGGTTTACCTAAAAAGGGTGATGTTTAAGAGAAAAGATATGACAACAAAGATGGGGAAACTGCAACCGAGGTATATGGGACTGTTTATGATCGTGGAACGAGTTGGACCGGTGGCTTACCTTTTGGAATTGCATGACAAACTCCATCCATTCCATGATGTGTTCCATGTGTCTCAATTGAAGAAGGTGGTAAGGGATCCGACATTAATTTTCTCGCAACCGCTTGAAGATTTGGGTTTTGGTATGTCGACCCATGGAAAACCAATACAAGTGACGAGGCTTCCTATGGTCGAAGTAGTCTGGGAGCGTGATGGGATACATGAGACTACGAAAGAGCGTGCAAGCATGATGAGGGGGGAGTATCTGGAGTTATTCGAGACCCAGGTGGATGAGCAGATGGCATATGCAGATTCAGCAGACGAGTTCCTCATAAGTGGGGGAGAGTTGTAACGACCCGCTCCTGGAGTATTTCTATTTAAAAAAGAATGCGTCCAGAAAGAGGTTATTTTTATAAGAAATTGAAAATTGTTCTAACTGTTGGAACTTTTGTTTCGTTTGATTGAAACAAGAACTTGTTTTTTTTCTCGAAGTATCAAAAGTCATTCATACTATCAAAGAATCAATAACTTAAAATAAGCGGGGATAAACTGATCATGTAGTTATCAAAGTATAAGAAAGTGGTCGAAGGACCGGAAAGCCAATTAAGGAAAGTTCGGTCACTTGAGAATTTGGGTTCCAGGTAAGGCAAGTTCGATTGGTTATCTTTGACAGGATTCTACTAAAGGAAGGTCGGGTTTGCGGGAGTCATATAAGAAAAATAATTGTAGAGATTCGGTCAAGCCTTTGTGGGCAATGTTTGACCAAGCCAAATAAGGAAACAACCATAAATATCCAGCTTGGTGAGCAAGTCCAAGAGTAGTATATAAAAAGGGACCTTGTGCTCTCATTCTAGACACAACTCGAAAAGCAAGTTAGAGAGAGGTCAGAGCAAGAAGGCAGTTCTAGAGAGAGAGTTTGGGAGGTGAGGATCGAGCAAGGAGGATCACATGAATATTCGCCAAAAAACGCAGCTAAGTTTTTAGTCTTCTATCTTTTAAGATCAAATCAGGTGAGGATGTGTTTCGTGGCAGTCCAATAAGAATTGTTTTTCCTGGTTTGCTTCATTAGGATCGAATTCTGATTGAATAGAATATGTTTATGGAAAGTTTGTTCATCGTTTTCTTAAGTAATGTATGGTAGCATTTGTTTATGGAAAGTTCGTTCGTCATGTTCTTAAGTAATGTATGATAGTAATATGATGGATTGATAATCGAGTTATGTTAGGATGTTTATGTGAGAAATGAAAGTTTGATCTTGAGAATCTAAGTCATGAAATTATAATGCGTCTAAGGAAAGTATAATTGAATTAAGTTAATTAAGGGAATTAGTTAAGAGGATGTAATGGACCTTTGGGTCGAAGGTTTGGCTACAGTCCGCAAGGGACCGACATGTCAGAGGTTTGTCTAGCCGCAGGTTTGGCTTCGGCCACAGGTTTGGCTATGGCTGCAGGTTTGGCTACGGCTGCAGGTTTGGCTACGGCCACATGTTTGGCTTTGGCCGCAGGATTATGGGCCTTCAGGTCGAAAGGTTAAGAAATGTAAAATTATAAAAAAAGATGGAACTGGTTAAGTAAAAGAATGATAGAACTGGAGGCTAGGGTGTTAGTATTAATTGAGTGTTTTTATTTTTGGACTGTAGTGGGCGGTACTGAGCATTCTCACTTAGTATTTTCGTATGCTCATGCCTCCTTTTGTGATGCAGGTGATGAGTAGTTGTCTAGACTGGAGCGCGGGATGATGAAGACCATCGGGCAGGTTATTCATAAACTTGAGATTTTATTTGGGAGTTTTACGGATCTGGTTTTTATTTATTCGACATTATTCTCAGATTTATTAATAAAGTTGCAAAATTTTCTTAAGTTTATTAGTTGGAAAATCTGCTGATTTTCTATATAGAAATTTTCAAGGCTTTTTAAAGATTTTTGAATGAGGTGTTTCAAAAAGCCTCTGCGATTTTGTGGAGAAGTTCAAAGCTATCGTCTCCAAAGTAAATGTCCCTGACACTATAACAGTGGATGCTCTCTAGAATACACTCTACGTGCACTCAAAATTCCGCGATGATCTATATCGGAGCCCAACGACGTCTCTTCAGGATGCTATTGCTCGCTTGAACAATTTCTTTCAAATGGAGAAGGGAACCTCACAATACTCCACAAACAGAACACCTCAAAGCCAGCAACAACCAAAACAGCCGACACTCACCAGGAGCCGCGACAACACTCCTCTTACGAGAAAACCGATTGAAAGAAAGGTTTTATCTACATGGTTGGTGAGTATGTATTTCCCGTTTTGACGGTCGTCATCCGCGAGAAAGGGTGGAACACTTAGGAACGGGACACCGACGAAAAACAGAAAACCTTTGTTGGTCCCTCCAGCTCCTTGAATCTGGATATGTATTGTTCGTATCACAAAATGAAGGGGCACGACACCTAGGAGTGCAAGCAGCTTCAAGTGGCCCTGCTCGCAGCTTTCAACAGCAGGAGCGTGAACGTCGAACCGCCTAAACCAAGCCAGAAAAATGCAAAAAGCTGGAACAAAAATAAGGTGAAGAGGGCCCAGAATCCCCAAGGCAAAGCCCAGCAAGAGGAATGCCGGCCGGATACCAAAGAAACCACACCTCAAACCTGGGGCGATGCCCCCCAGACAAGGAGCAACCAAGGAACCAGAAACGTGTCTAGGTGATCCTGGCCAAACAAGAAACGTTTTCTTACAAGGAGTCACAGCGTACTGTCAAAATCTTGTTTTATGAGTTAAAATGTTAAGAAAACAACTCACAATAATACTTGCTTTAATAAATTTGTAGAATCATTAAAATCTCAACTTTTTGAATAACAAAAGATTTAGTATAGAATTATAAAATCATGAAATCATTAACACTAGATTTTAATGAGAATATGAGAATCTATAAACCAATAACACTAGAGTTGAAAATTCTAATAATCACTATTAATCTAATTCCCACTAACACCCCCTAAATTGTACTAATCTAAAAATTTTAACCTAAAACTTCTTTTGTAACCTGTTACGTCCAGAATCCATTCAGATTAAATTTACGGCTTCCCTTTTTTTTCTTATAAATAAAGAGCCTCCCTCTTTCTTCCTTCTATCATAAATCTAGAGTGAAACCCTGCAGAGATTCAAAAAGCACTGAAAATCTTAGTCGTCAAGGTTTATCCCTTTTCTTTTCTCTCTCTTACTCTCCCTCGATCTCTCGCTTCTCTATCCTTGCTGTCATTCTTGCGCCGTACCAGAGCATCGCCACGAGTTGCCACCGGATAAGCACCACTGGAGAAGTTGTCGGTGGTCAATGAGCCATCACCGAGCTGAGTGCTTGGATCCTTGTTGTCTATTGTTTATTCTTCGTTCCTGTCTTCATATTTGTGTTTCAGACCCTCTCTTTTGACAAATCTATATCCACGTGAGGTGATTTAAATCCAATTTACTTTCATGTCCGTTTAACCAGTTTGATGTTCAAATTAGGATTGGTTAATTCTGGTTGCAGTTAGGATGATAGATCATAATGAATGTTAAGTTGCTAGATACATGAATAAGACTGCTCATACTGTTTAAAAGGACTTAATGAACAGTTTTATGTTTATGTGAAAGATTGAATGTTGTTTGAAGATTGATTGATTTGATTGCTTAACATGATTGAATCAGATGAGCTAAGTTGTTGGAAAGAATTGAACGATAGGTTAATAGATAAATGGCTGAACCTGAATATGAATGATGTGTTATGCAAGTTGAATTGCGTGTGACACCAAGAACATATGGCGTTTAAAATATGAAAAATTGGTATGATTGGAAAGAGATAAGAATGAATGATGATAAAAATGAATCTGGTTAAGATTGAAAGTCGATAAGATTGTAGGGTGTTATGCCGCTGTTGAAGTGACAGGAGGTTGTGTTGTAGTGTGGCGAGTACCGGTTACGCGAGTGCCATTTCGCGAGTGCTGGTTGGGCTTACGCCGGTTGGTAGGAGAGTGGTGAAGCCACATATGACCACTCAGTGTTCAGACGTTAGGCTTGGGGGCACTCATGGATTGGAGGGCTAGAGGTATAGATCACTTAAATATAATATATGTGTGGTAATGACCGAGTTCATTACATTTTGTGATGGCTACATTATCGTTGATTTCTTAATTGTTAGTGGTTAGTAAATTTTTGTTATGGGTTGAGTAGTACAAACATTAATGTGGGAAGACTGGTATAGAACCGCTTCATTGAGTAACTCATGTATTCATATCCTCCCTTTCCATTACCTCCTATGCGCAGGATTATAAGAAGAAGTGATGCAAATGGTTGGGTTGGTATTTCAAACTGATGGCAGTGAATCCAAAACTCATGGGACAACTAATGAAACATGGTGAGAAGTTTAAAATGAATGGACACGTGTTTATGATACCAAATTCTGAACCCAGTGTCGGACACGAGGGAACGAGTGGTTACATAAATTTAATGAATGTGTGATCATAATTTATATTATATTTGAATATATATGTATTTTCGTACACCTTTTATCGTATGCTCACACGTCATCATATTTTATTGAGTTATGTTTTCCTTGATTAATAAAAATAAATAAATATGTATTTGGTGAATTTTATTGTTCTATATAAATGAATTCGCGATGACTGACCGCACAAGAGAGAGGCTCACTGCCGCGACGTGAGGGAGGCTCTCCTCCTCCTCTTTAGTTTAATCTAAGTTTTATTTGCTTTCTTGTCTTTTTGGATGAGGGTTTTTAACTCAGTTCGGTGCTAGTCTAGCTCTATCTCAAGCAGTATGTGCTTCTCCCATGGTGGCTTGTCCTCCTTGGTGCGTCTCTTGACTAGCTTTAGAATAGTGGTTGGTTCAATTCGTGGTCCAGATCTACCGTCGTTTTTTTCGGATCTTGGGTTGATAAATTTTTAAGTTCCTGGAATCTTTGTGTTGATTCAGTGCTTGGGTCCCTTTAGCATCTGCCGATTGGGCGAGTCATTGTAGAGGAGACCTCTGTGGTGGTAGCTGGTGCTTAATCGTCCTGATTCTTGATGCTCCCCTTTGCATCTTTTTCTAGTATGTATCCTGCGTTTGGAGTGTGGTTCCTGTTCTCTTGCTTGTTTCAGATCGAGTTTCGGTTCGGAGAGTTGGGTTCAGTGATGTATCTGGCGCCATATGACAGGTCAAAGACATGTTGACGGTACGGTGAAGCTGCTCGGGGCAGTGCAGGTACTTTCACTGACGTTGTATTTGGACTTTCTTCAACTCTAGTTCCTTTGCTACTCATCCTTTCTGTAAAGAGTTTAGTCCTTGGTTGAGTCATTGTGTCGACTTGTTGTTTCTGAGTGCGCTTTCAGGTGCCTATATCCCGAGCTTGATTTCTCATCTCCTATGTCGACTCACCAACCAACAACAAACAAGAGCATGACCGATCGACCGACCAACACCCACGGTTAAAGATGAATGAGCCAACCGTCCAGCCAACAATCAAACAAGAACATTACTGACCGTCCAAACTAACACCATGGTCCGGAAGGCTACGTGACAGGCTAGGGACGATTCAGCCAAGTCACAAAAATCACCCCGCAACTTAGTCCAGTTCATACACTAACTCGTCCTGCTAGGTCAAGGCCTAAAGCTTTGCAACCGGTACCAAGAGTTAGCTTTTCCATTAGATCGAGGCCTAAGAGTTTTCAACTCGTACCAAGACCTAACGTTGTGTTAGACAGAACTAGTCAATTACTAGAGTACTCATGATGCATAAAAACTTACGTTAGTAATCCAAGAAATATTCATATATTGAATAATTCAAGACTGGCCCTGTCTAATGCCAAATCGAGTCAACTAAACACATATCAAAATATCGTTTAGAAAAAGCCATGAAAATCTACTCCGGTTGTCCTAACGTCCATCACCAAGCTATCCGATAATCCTTACTAAAGCTACCTGCAAAAAGGACAAAGAAGTTGGGTGAGTAACCTAATCTTACTTAGTGAGCTGACGGCCTCTATCCGCAACCTAGAAACTAACCCTGACAACCCAAAATAACAATCAATCTAGCCCTACCATGCAAACAATGATAATAAATATAATCAAACCGTTACTAAGTGACAGGAGGATTTTTATGTATTTTAATGCAAACTCTATCAAATTAACCCTAAAAACTACTCTTGCCAAGAGAGGTCAAAGTGTAGTATTTAGGGATCGAATCCACAGGGAGTGTGAGCACACAATAAACTCAATACAATCGCGATTAAGCTAGGAAAATAGATTAATAAACCATAAAAAAATTATAGAAGATAATTTTTTGATTGGTAAGTAAACAATAATAATAAATAGCTAGATCTAGGGTTTCAGGCAAGTGGATTATAGAGAATATAAGCTAAGAGTATTAATCATAGAACTCGTCGACTAAGTCTGATGTCAAAGCTCTTGCTTGTTGACACAGAATGACCGTTGATCGATGGCAATGATCTTGCGTCGATCGATGGTCTCTTGAGTCAAGCTTTATGACCTAATTCGATAAGTTCACTAAATTAACTAAATTAACTCTCGTTTGTTTCTAGCAACCTAGCTCAACATGATTAATTATGTTAGTAGCCCATGCTCTCGCTTGCGCCTAACTATCTTATGATCATGGTTCTAGTTAGCTACTCTAGAACACAAGCAATAAACACAATTTTATTGATAGATCTAATAATCACCCTAGCAAATCTATTGTTTGGCTAATCCATCAATACTATTAATAAACCCTAAACCTAACAACAGATCTACTCAAACTTGATCTTTGAATATAATATATATAATATAAAGAACCAAAGTATTTCCAGGAGGGCTCTGAAGGAGTTCCTCCCTTCTCTCCTAACCTTAGAACAATAGATAGAATAAAACGTAGCCATTAACAATGGCTTAGAAAACATATAAAGATGGTTTAAGTTGTCCAAGGAAATTCTGGTAATTTGTGATAGCTTCTGGGCTGAAGTACGCCATAAAAACAGTCGGGCCTGTCTTCTAGGATCACCGTCGATCGACACCAATGCTGTGTCGCCGATCGACACTCATTCATCTTCTCGACAACTTCCTCTCGCGAGGTAGACAAACCAATATCCAGTAAAACGGGCATAACTTTGGATCTAGGATGCTGATTGACCTCAATATGGTGGCATTGAAATCTAAGTCAAAGATAAATCTTATCTAAAAATATCAGCTCAATCTCACCGTGGGAAGGTCTCCATCCATAGCTAAAATTCTGACGCATTTGTGCAGTCCTGCATCTCTACAACCTCCAGAATTACCAATGTTCTCCAGAACGTACCTGAACCTGAAAATACTCTAAAACATACTCCAAACCCATATAATATACTCTAAATAGGACTGTTATCATGGAACAATAGTGGTAAATATCAGGCCCTATCAACTCCCCCAGACTTAACCTTTTGCTTGTCCTCAAGCAAACAAAGCCTATGAAAGAGGTTTTGAAAAGCGAGACATATAATGTCTAAGTATAACTATCACCCTAGTTTGTTGAAACCACATCCTATCAAGTTAATCACATAGAGAATTTGTGTACCCTATCCTAGCATAGAAACAAATCCATTCTACCAACAACTTAGCAAATACTAGCTCGACTCATCTCTCTACTAATTTTCATTTCTTTGCATAAAATAAAAATGCAGGCTTTTACTCCTTGGGAGTATCGATCAAAGGACACATGGACTCTTATTTCTGCAAGTATCTGAACAACTAGGCACAAAGTCTTCTCTGATCCCGTTCTTCTCTCTTTTCTCTCTCCTCTAAATCTTTTTGGATTTGAAACTTAATGGACAATGATGCCATCTTATTTTGATTTTCTCTTCTTCTTTTTTTTTCTCCTTTTTTCTTCTTTCTTTTGCTTTCTGGGTAAAGTTATAGGCGAATAGTGGGGTCATTGGTAATTTACCTACCCCTCGCTTCCAACAATGTGTGATCATTCCTATGAATTAGAATAGTGGGGTCATTGGTAATGTACCTACCCCTCTGCATCTCGGGAAGTCATCTCAATCTTTTAAGTAGATGCTGAAGAGAGAGAGAGAAGGAAACTAAAAGTGCAATGACTTGTACCTACAGATTTGCAGAAGGAATCTGATCCAGTGTATACCAAGCCCCAAAGCAAGCTAATAATGTCAGGATTAGTGTAGGAAATCAACTTCGGTTCCTTCAAACTTTCTAAGCAAGTGTGGTATAGTGGCATGATGATCCACTTTGGTATCTCTAGTAATCTCTCCAAACAACCTTCTAAGAATGGCGCTAAAGTATGGTTAGAGTCAATAATAAATCTTGATCATAGTTCCCTTTTTGACTAAATAAAACTTTATGAAACAATTATATATACATAACAAATAAAACTCAAAACAAATCAAATAGCGTCAGCAAACCTCCCCCAGACTTGGATTACACTGTCTCCAGTGTAATCCGTCCCGGATTGGTTAGGAAAAATTAAACCATAAGTAAATATCTTAAGTAGGAAACTCGATACCTCTCTCTGTATGAGAGTGTCGATCGATGGTAGGCAGGTGGAGTTGATCAATGTTCGCGATCCATGGTCGATCGATGTTGTTTCTTCAAACTCGATCGATGGTACACCTGTAAGTCACTCCATTTTTTGAATAAAACTCAAAATAGAACACAATATCAGTAAACTTCCGCCAGATTTAAACAACATTATCACCAGTGTTATACAGTCTGAGATTGGTGAAGAAAATAAATCAAAAGGACCAAATTTAACAAGGAAAAACGATATACCTGCTTGTTGATGGTGACCATCGATCGACACAGTTAAGTGGCAATCAATCAATACTAAGGTTACTCCATCGATCGACAGTGATCAAGTGTCGGTCGATGCTCTGTGCAGACTCATGTTCCTTGATCTGAAATAAATAAAACATAAATAGTCAGTAATAAACAAAAACAATTTTTTCGATGAACAGTGTTGTGCTACAGAAGCATTGCTACAGTATCACAGCTACAGTGTCGATCGCCGGTTCTGCTACAGTGTCTATTGATGTTTTTGCTACAGTGTCGATTGCCGGTTCTGCTACAGTGTCAACACTATTTTTTTCTGAAATCAATAAAAACGGAAAATCAATAATAAATGAAAATAAAACCAAATTTAAAACAAACCTAAGAGTGAGTTGCCTCCCACTCAGCGCTTACTTTTAGTCATTAGCTTGACTTTTGGAGATTTGATTCAGTTTAGATGAGATCAGGGACTTTCTCCAAAACAATTCCCAATGTCTAATGTCTTCAGATTGATCACCCTTTTTGTGAAAGCCTCCATAGAGTGCTCGAAGCTTTGCAAATGGCTGCGAGAAGCATCTGCTGCGCACTCTGTACTTCTTGACACCATATGAGAAGTGGGGAATCAATGATAACTGAGGACCTTCCTTGGTCATTTTTCTCTTCTCCCTCTTCTTGCCCCCAGACTTGTCTGAATTCATGATGATGTCCCTTTCAAAACGATTTTCACACACATCGAACCCATTCTGCTCTGATACTCGCCCAGTGTTGATCGATGGTTTCTGGTAGGTGTCGATCGATGGTAGCTGGTCGCTGTCGATCGATTGTATCTCTGCTGGCCCTTTATCGACTTCACCTCTACATCTCGGCCCTCTCTGAGAAGCTACTGCAAACATGTGATCATCAAATACCCCATTGTAGGTAACTATATGCGTACCTCTATCTGGTGGAATAGGAAATTCAACTTCCAATATAGCACAAGAAACCACAAACTTCACAGGGTCATGTATCAACTTCACTCTTTTGTGAATCTCAACAGCTTCTTCTACACAAATAGGTGGTTGCAGATGTTTTGGAATAGCAAGGTACCTTGGATTCGTGCATTCTCTCCTCAACTATTTCTGGTTCAATCATGTACCCTGGCTCTTCGTCCAATGATGGGTGTCGATCGATATCAGGTGGTGTTTATCGATCGATGCTCTCCTTTGGGTGTTGATCGATGCTCTGCTTCAATGTCGTGAGGACAACTCGAACTATCAGGTATTTCAAGAGGTGTCGACCGACAAAAGGGGTCAGTGTCGATCGATGTCGAGGAATTAGTGTCGATCAATGTTGAGGTCTTAGTGTCGAACGATGTTGAGATCTTTGTGTCGATCGATGCTAGAATCAGATCACTAATATCAGCTTCTTCTGCTCTGCCCGACTCTCCATATCCATCTTCTTCTTCTTCCTCTACCATATATCTCAGCATAGATTCCATCTCGATCATCATATTTGCTTCAATATCATAGAGAAATTTCGTGAGCAAGGCGTTTGTGATGTCATTCCATGTAGCGAGAGATCCTGGTGCTAACCTCTTGAACCAACATGCTGCTTCTCCAGCAAGAGAGTATGGGAATAGTTTGCAGAATTAGTAATCTTCAGAGACTCCATTGTACTTAATGGTCGATGCTAAATCTTTGAATGATTTGAGGTGGTCAGTAGGACATTCATAAAGAAGACCATGAAAAGGATACTGACCCACAAGAGACATGTATGCAGGATGCAGCCCAATATCATTCTTCTGGAATTCAAAACGACGCATAGCAGACTTCTTAGCGTAGAAATCTTCAGGTCTGTTGTAATCTCTAAGTGTCTTTTGTCGTTCAATCCCAGCATTCGTAGTAACAACAGTATCATCAGGGATTGCAGTCCCCTGTGCATGAATCAATTGCTCTGCTCTGTTGTGCGCGCGACCTTCTTCGTCTTGTAAAATACCATTCTTGTCAAAACTCAATATTAGTACTTCAACCTTCTTTGTCTTCTCGCGAGTATTGTCGATTGGCGAGGAGTGGGTGGTGTCGATTGACATAGAGGTGTTGGTGTCAATCGATATTGAGGTGTTGGTGTCGTTCGATGTCCTGGTGTTCGTATCGGTCGACGGTGAAGTATTGGTGTCGATCGATACTTGTTTATCTTCGCTAACGATCGCTGCTTGGAGGGTGTCGACTGCCCTCATAGACTTATGGATCGTGCGCTAATCAGCAGGTTCTTTTTTTGAAGAATCCAAAAATGCTCTCCTCATTGCTTCTGGTACTCATATGTTTGTACCTGAAACACAATAAATTTTTTATGTAAGTAAACTAATATAGAAAAATACCTAGACTAAATTAAACAAATTGAGTCTAATGGTGAATCCTTGCTCCCCGGCAACGGCGCCAAATTTGACAGGAGAGTTTTTATGTATTTCAATGCAAACTCTATCAAATTAACCCTACGAACTACTCTTGCCAAGAGAGGTCAAAATGTAATATTTAGGGATCGAGTCGACAGGGAGCGTGGGCACACAATAAACTCAATGCAGTCGTGATTAAGCTAGGCAAATAGATTAATAAGTAGTAAATAAACTATAAAAGATAATGGTTTGATTGATAAGTAAACAATAATAATAAATAGCTAGATCTAGGGTTTTAGGCAAGTGGATTATAGAGCTTGAGCTCGGGTCTTGACTTAAGAGACAACTTATCATGAGATTGGCTAAGGAAAACTAGACTCGAGCTTAAGCTAATCACACTCAACTTTTTCACTCCTGATTCAGAACGTCCACAAGGTTAATCGGACTGATATTAAGACTTCTCCGACCAGCTAGACAGAACATGATTCTACTTGATGAATCTGGTTGATCCTTCAAGCTTCTCTCGACCACTGACCACAACAACTCACGGTTATTTGATCTCAGATGGTGCCCTCCTCCAAGCTTAGCTCATGGCGGTTTATTACTTAATACTGAGAAGTTGTGGACTGATCTTATGAATCTCCTGAACTATCTTCAAATCTTCCACACACCACGGCCACTGATTCAAGGCACAAGAGGTTTAGAAGGGTCGTCCATGCTCCTGTGTTTAATCTCTGATTTTTCCTCAATTTTTCTCTCAGCTTTTCTCTGATTTTTCTCTCAAACTCTTACTGATTTTTCTCTGGTTTTCCTTCTGTAACAGGACGTCCAGAGGAGAGAAGATGGTGTTTTATAGTATGAGGATTTACTTCAGATAAGGGTTTTCTCCCACACAAGGCAAAGCTGAGGCTAGACAGCTGGAGACATTCTTCAACACACCAAGCAGCACAAGCAGATGAACTTTTCCTACCCATGAAGAAAGCTGCAAGCAGCTGAAGGAAACAGCTTGTCACCAGCATGTGACTTTTAATTAACCAAGAAGCTTGTGATAGTCACATGACCAGGTCAGGAATGAAGCAACCAGCCTGTAAGCACAAGACATGCACAAAACTAACAAGCAGCTGAAAGTATTCCCAACCAGTTCTCGATCAAATATTTTTGTCCTTCGGTTCTCGTCCTACTTTCAAATATACTCGTCGAGCTTGAACATAAATCGACCATAGTAATTAAAACTCGACCGGATCTATCAAGGGAAGGTCTTTCGACAACACGACAGTCTCGTCAAGACATTAATTCACCAGGTCAGTTTTTATTTTAATTCTGATCAGACCAACTCCAAACTGGTCGAGCAGAATTTTGCTCGACCAAAAATTCATTGGTTTGTGAGGGTTATTACGATGGGGAAACGACAATAACCGTCAATCTCCCCTCCCAACGTCCTGATAACCGCTATCACCTTCGACGAAGAAGAAACTGGCGGAATCGACAAGCCCCACTGCGATCCACTCGTCATCAATCTCGTAATCGGAGATCTCGAGGTCGCAAGGATCCTCGTCAATACAGGAAGCATGGTAAACATTATCTTTCACGATACCCTAAGGAGAAAGAACATCAAACTCGACGAAATCACTCCAACACCAAAATCGCTAACCGTTTTTTTTCAGGAATATATTGGTGACCCTCAGATCAATCAAACTCCCAGTAATGGCGAAAGAGGTCACAAAAATTGTCGACTTCGCAATTGTCGATCACCGGGCCATCTACAACGTTATTATGGGAATTTTGTGGATAAACGCCATGTAGGCAGTCCCGTCGACCTACCACCTGCATCAAGTTTCCGACTCCTAATGGAATCGCAGCAAACTGAGGATGCCAAAACCAGTTGCGACTTTGCTTCCTAGCCAAACATAAGCTAAGAAAATCACGACTACTTCGATGGTAAAACCAAAACACTCGTAGACAAGCCAGCTAACAACCAAAAATACTTCAAAAAAAGATAACTCGAAAACAGCTGCCACAGTAACGGCGTCGGACAACGTGGAAAAGTTTCCAAGCCCAACACTCAAACCCAACCGGAGGAGACAAACCCGGAAGAAGACGTAGATCCAGCCACAGGCACTGAGACGGTTGACGCACCAGCAACCGCGCCAAGCAAGTGAAACACTCATAGAAATAAACTGAACTACAAGACGGCTTGATTCCCAAAAGGGGTATGTACGCAACTTGTCACAAGACGAATTCAGTTGTTCCCATATCAAAAAGGGGGGGGGAGTGGGTACGTATACTCGTTTACTCCCACATCTCAAAATATTTGTCAATGTACTCGATAATTTTGATTTTTTATGATAATAAAAGGCAATACAATTCCTAAAAAATCTCCCAATCTTTTGTATCGCATGAATCTACGCAATAACAATATACGATTCTCTAACCAAAAACTTAATAAATAATTATTGTATAACCCGAAAACAGAAATCTTACGAGAAAACTACACATCTCAAAACCTGTAAAAGTATTTCATCAAGAAAAGTGGTACGCTAATCACAACACAAAAAGTTTTCGATCCTACGATCAAACCGAACTTCTTGGTCCTACAACAAAAATAGATCGAAACCCGAGCCATTCGACCCACTCGAACCATCCGACCAGACTCGAATGAACTGACCACCCAGACTATCCGACCCACTCGGACCATCCGGTCAGACTCAGAGCAACCGACCACTTGGACTTTCTGATCCACTCGGACCATCCGATCAGACTCAGATCAACCAGCAAACCCGGACCATTCGATCTAACCCGGACCATCCAACCAAACTTAGACCACCCGTCTGATCCAGATCACTCGGCTAGACCAGATCGTTTGATTAGGATAGGACCGAGCAGTCTTCTTCAACTTCCCAGTCGAACCTATCACCCGTATGTTTCTTTTCGACTTCTTGTTTGATCCAACTACTCGGGATGATCCGACCCCTCAGTCAAAATCCATCTTACGATAAAACGATCAAAACCTAACCTCCCAGTCAGACGATCAAATCTGATTTTTGACCAAGAAATACGAGACGACTATTTCCTTAACCTCAAAATCTGTGATAAATAAAAATAAAATATCTTTGGAAAATAAAAGCGAGATGTCGTAGAAAAATTTCTGGAAAATGTTTTCAAACATATAAAACAGTCTGTCCGCGACTATAAAAATAAGAACAGTACGTCCTCGACTATGAAAATAGAAAAACTCTTCCCAACTATAAAAGATATAAACAGTTTGCCCGCTACAATAGAATACTTGCTCTCACTCATGTTCTGGCCCCGACGAACACTCTAACGTTCTAAACAAATGATAAACTTTTCATAGAATTGGTTCTTTAACATCCAACACAGAATAATAGCGCTAAAAAAGAAACCCAAAATTTTGGTCAGCACTTCCAAGACTTAAAAACGGTCTTCGAAGAGATGCTCGGTTACTGATTGATGCAAGTGACAGGAGGGTTTTTATGTATTTCAATGCAAACTCTATCAAATTAACCATACAAAGTACTCTTGCCAAGAGAGGTCAAATTGTAGTATTTAGGGATCAAATCCACATGGAGCATGGACACACAATAAACTCAATAGAGTCGCGATTAAGCTAGGAAAATAGATTAATAAGCAGTAAATAAACTATAGCAGATAATTGATTGATTAGTAAGTAAATAATAATAACAAAATATCTAGATCAAGGGTTTCATGCAAGTGGATTATAGAGGATAGAAGCTAAGGGTATTAATCATAGAACTCGTTGACTAAGTCCGATGTCTCAGCTCTCGCTTGTTGACACGGAATGACCGTCGATCAATGGCAATGATCCTGCGTTGATCGATGGTCTCTCGAGTCAAGCTTTATGACTAATTCGATAAGTTCACTAAATTAACTAAATCAACTCTCGTTTGTTTCTAGCAACCTAGCTCAACAAGATTAATTCTGGTAGTAGCCAATGCTCTCACTTGCACCTAACTATCCAATGATTAGGTTTCTAGTTAGCTACTCTAGAACACAAACAATTAACACAATTCTATTGATAGATCTAATAATCACCCTAGCAATTCTATTGTTTGGGTAATCCATCAATACCATTAATAAACCCTAAATCTAACAAGAGATCTACTCAAACATGATCTTTGTCACATAAATCATAGATGAATAGAATATATATAATATAAAGAACCAAATGAGTTCCAAGAGGACTCTGAAGGATTTCCTCCCTTCTCTCCTAACCAAAAGAAAGCTTGGTAAGTGTTGCATAGCCATCAACAATGGCTTAGAAAGCATATAATTTGGGTTTTAAGCCGTCCAAGTGCATTATGGTAATTTGTGATGGTTTCTGGACTTAAGTCAGTCATGAAACAAGTTGGGCCTGTCTTCTGGAATCACCGTCGATCGACACCAAGGCTGTGTCATCGATCGACACTCATTCATCTTCTCGACAGCATCCTCTCGCGAGGCAGACATACCACTCTCCCAATAAAACGGGCATTACTTTGGCTCTAGGATTATGATTGACCTCAAACCGATGGAATTGGAAAGACAACTAAAGCTATATCTTATGGCAAATAGTCAGCTCAATCTCACTGTGGGAAGGTCTCCATCGATAGCTAAACATGTGTCGCTTCTGCGCAGTTCTGCATCTATAAAAGCTCCATAATCACCAAAGTTCTCCATAACGTACCTGAACCCGAAAATACTCTAAAACATACTCCAATCACTGCGCCTACAGAGAAGTCGCTAGCGTCACACATAATTTCGAATGGTAGATCCCAGTATAGTGCTTGGACAATAGGGGCAGATACGAGCGCCAATTTGATTTCTTTAAAGGCCTCGAGACATTCAGTTGTAAAGTCGAATTTTACTTCTTTGCACAGGAGTGTAGTGAGGGGACGAGCAATTTTAGTAAAATCTTTTATGAATCTCCTATAGAATCCAGTGTGTCCTAAAAAGCTTCTAACGTCCTTGACATTAACGGGTGGAGGCAGTCCAGTCATTACTTCAATCTTTGCCTTGTCCACCTCTATTCCGGCTGCTGAGACCTTGTGTCCCAAGACAATTCCGCTGTTAAACATAAAGTGGCATTTTTCCCAGTTCAAAACAAGATTTTTCTCTTCGCACCTAGCTAATACCTTACACAGGTTATCAAGACATGTTTTGAAATTCAGACCATATACTGAGAAGTCGTTCATGAATACCTCCATAAATTCTTTGATTATATCTGTGAAAATCGACATCATGCATCTCTGGAAGGTCGCAGGGGCGTTACAGAGTCCGAATGGCATTCTGCGATATGTGAACATTCCATAGGGATGGGTCAAGGTAGTTTTTTCTTGATCGTCCGGATGTATGGGAATCTGGAAGAATCCTGAGTACCCATCGAGAAAACAGTAGTAGTCGTGGCTTGCAAGCCTTTCTAACATCTGATCGATAAAGGGTAAAGGGAAATGATCTTTTCGTGTGGCAGCATTCAGTTTCATGTAATCGATACACATCCTATGTCCGGTGGCAGTTCTCATGGGGATCAATTCATCTTTGTCATTCTTTAATACCGTAATTCCGCTTTTCTTTGGAACAACATGAACCTGACTAACCCAGTTGCTGTCTGAGATCGGGTAAATAATGCCTGCTTCTAAAAGCTTCATGATTTCCTTTTTGACTACTTCCTTCAGGTTGGGATTCAATCTGTTTTGATGCTCAACGGATGATTTGGATTCATCATCAAGGTGTATCCTATGCATACATAAATCGGGAGAGATCCCCGGGATGTCATCTAACGAATATCCGAGAGCCATGTGGTGCTTTTGCAGTTTATTCAGCAATAATGCTTGCTCTCCACTGCTTAGGTTGACATTGATGATGACATGATAGGATTTTTCATAAATAAAAGCGTATTTAAGACCAGCGGGAAGTGGTTTAAGCTCGATTTTAGGCTTTCTCCTTGCTCCAGTCGTCGGTTACGCCATGCTGTTGATCGACGGTACTAACAGGGTGTCGATCGATGGTGGCAGGTAGATCAAGTTCTTCGGTGTCGACTTTGAAGATTTCTTCAGAGGCATCCATCAATCTCGTATATTCTTCATTTCGATAATCCATCGCAAAGATGTCATCTTTAGGAGATGTGATTGCTCACTCGAGAGGATCACTTGAGAACGCAACCATGAGTGATTCTTCTGCTAGGTCGGAGAGATAATCGATATGGTAGGGTTGACCGTCGAACAAAGGCTGTTTAATTAATTTTTCCAGGTCAAAGACCATCAGTATCTTCCCGATGTTGAGGCATATGCGCCCTCCTCTGACATCCATGATCGCTTCGGCCGTGGCCAGGAAAGGTCTCCCTAAAATAATCGGGTTTATGGGTTCTCCCTCGTATTTAACCACTATGAAATATGCATGTTTATTGCAGTTATGAAAGCGTACGGGCACGTCTTCAAGTACGCCTTCCGGAATTCTAGTGGATCTATCAGCTAGAACGAGAGTGACCCTGGTAGGTTGAAACTCTGTTATCCCGAGGGTGACTGCAACTGAATAAGGCATCATGTTTACACTAGAGCCTAAATCACAAAGGGATCTTTGGAATCTCTCATCGCTGATAGTGCAGTCTAGAACAAGCAACCGGGATCAGGGAGTTTAACCAGAGTTTTTCCTTGAATGATTTCGCTTACTTCTACAGATACCATCATCACGCAATGTTCTGATTCATGGAATCATCGCGTTGCTGCATCTTTCACGTACTGCTTAATAGCAGGCGAGATGTGAATCTCATCGCTTAGTGGCATCTCAATTCTTACTTTGTCAAACGCTTTCTTTCATATTGCTTTTTCTTTCTGCTTCTTTTTCTTCTTAGCGTTCTTTGGAGGAAAGGGGGCCGTTTCTTGGTAAACCCTTGTTCTAACCGGTTTGGTCGGTTTTGGGTCCGAATGTCGATCGCGTCTTGCTTCTGGGAGTTGATTGATGGTAGGTTCAGAGTGTCGATCGATTCTTGGTAACGAGTGTAGATCGATTATCTCCTACTTTCGTGTTCTTTTCCTTTTGTTTGTCAAACAAATCCTCAAGATCATCGGTTTGGTCCAATTCTTCAATTTCGGGTGAAATCTCAGGAATTTGCTCGTCAGTGTCGAGCGGGGCGGGATGCAATTTTTCTTTTTCCACTGTCGAAATTCTCGCGAATTCATCGATAGTGACGCTTTCTTTAGCGCCAGGGGTGAATCGTTTACCACTAGTAAGGCCACAACATTGCAATGGCTCTTGGGGTTAGTGTCTGTTTTACCAGGTAAGAATCCGTCCTCCCTCCTGATGGACATAGCGTTGCTCGCTACTTGGCTGTCAATCTTTTTAATGTGTTCACTTAGAGGTTCAAATTTTTCCATCATCTCCGCGTATATCAGGTCTAACTTCTCATTGAGATCGGCAGCTATTCTACGGTTTCCTGTAAAGACTTGATTCATCTTTGACTTTGAACTTCTTTCGTGTCTATCCACAGTGGTGTCGTAGTTGCTTGTGAAGTTGCCAGTGTTTTCCCTAAATTATTGGTTGTTCAAACTCTTCACATCAGAGCATTCAACTTGCCTTTCGAAGTCGGGAGAAACATCATCGTCCAGGAAGGTCGCAACTGATGCCAGCGTCTTTCTAACTTGGATTGAGTGCTTCTCCTTCGTGAGCATTGGCGGTTGATTCCTTTCTGCGTCTCTCATTTCATAAGCTCTACCTAAAGCTATGTTTTCTATCAGCCTTTTAGCGCTTGTGGGGCTTCTGGTGCCGAAGTTCCCTTCGCTAACCGTATCAAGGATGGTTTGATTTTCTAGGTTTACTCCTCTATAGAAAGTGTTGATGAGTTGGGTTTCTGAGAATCCATGATGAGGGCACGAAAGCTGATAGCTTTTGAATCTCGTCCAAGCGTTTATAAAGGATTCGCGGTTACCTTGAATGAATATGGATATTTCTCTCGTTGCTTCCAGTATCTCTCCTCGTCAAAGAAGTGATTTATGAAAGCCAACAGGTCAGGGACCCTGGTGGGAGCTGTTTCAGCCACCTCCTGGCGTCATCTTCAAGGGAAAAGGGGAAAATTTTGCAGCGATTGAAATCGTCGTTCACCATGTCTTCTAGCATCTCCATGTGATTGTACGGGTGTTCAGTAGGAAGACCACTGAACTGATTTTTGCAAGCCATGATTAGGAAGTCATTATGAAGATCAGAGCTTCCTGTATAGTTGTCTGATTGACACTCATTCATCTTCTCGACAGCTTCCTCTCGCGAGGTAGACAAACCACTCTCCCAGTAAAATGGGCATAACTTTGGCTCTATGATTCTGATTGACCTCAAACTGGTGGCATTGGAAATCTAATGCACAGCTCTATCCTATTTCAAAATATGAACTCAATCTAACCGTTGTAAGGTCTTCATCCATATCTAAACATATGACACTTATGCGCAGTTCTATATCTCTAAAAGATCCAGAATTAGCAAAATTCTCCAGAATGTACATGAACCTCAAAATACTCTAAAAATACTCCAAACACATATAATAGAATCTAAATAGGGCTGATATCATGGCACAATAGTGGTACATATCAGGCGCTATCAACAAATCATATAAGTCGAGAACTCATCACAGACTTCCATATCGAGATGGAAACAGGTTGAAACCGCAAACAGAATACATAAGACAAAATCGTCATCGCACATCCTAAAACAAAAAGTAAACCTAGCTCTTTCCCTAAACTAACCACGCTGGTCTATAGCATCTCAAAGGCATAATATCGAAATGATACAAGATTCCTAAACTATGTATCTTCGTTTATATATGCACGTTTATGAGACTCTTTGAAGAACTTTCGAGTATCCTCATCTGAAACAAACGACGGACGTAACAATCTTCGAGAGTCACATGTGCGATGACAACAAATATTCCTCCTCTCAGTAAAAATGCGAAGCACAACTTAATTCAATACGCATTTCATTATGAAACAAAACTGCATATCGGTAGGGATTTAAGTGCCACAAGTGGCCAATCCCAAAATACATAAAACGGCCACACTTGGCCCAAACAACTCAAGACATTAAAATAAAAAGGGATGCATCCCTCACTAAAACATACGCGGATCACATATCCACATTACAATATCCAGAAATGGATGCACCAAACTGGCTCGCAGACTGGTTCACTTCGTCTTCTCCCGCAGCATTGGCTCCAACTTCCTCCGTTTTGGGCGAAACAGGAACAGGGGCCCCAAGCTCCCTGATCCTTTCCTCGACCGGGTGAGCAGCAGACTGTGCGCCTTCGAAGTTTTCCATGTAACCATACATCTTTGCTACCTCGGACTTGAAGGCGTAATCCACAGCTTGTGTACGATACAAACCGCCCAAGAAGCCTCGGCATTCGTGGAAGTGGCATATGTCATTCTGGATATTCTTTAACTCCTCAAAGTTGTTCCGAAGTTCAACGGAACGATTGTTTTAAACCACGGCAATCTCCCTCTTTGCCCTCCTCTCCGCTCGACAAACCTCTAGGGCTTGTTTCGCGGTCAGGTCTTGGATCACGCCTTAAAGACGAGCGTTTTCCCTCTCGGCCTCCTTGGCCTTGAAACGATGAGTCCTCGCCTCGAGGAAGCTCGTCCTCAAAGCTTCATATATCATATGGACGCCCTGTAAAAAAACCAAAGAGTTACGAAAACACTTGGCAAAATATAACAAGCAAGTTGCAAAATACTAACCCCCATGCATAGTCGAGAGGGTTCTGTGACCATCTCCAAACGGGTCAAATCCCCGAGATTCGGAAATTGATCATGGTTTTTGGCAAGTCAGTTGATAAAGTCACCAACATCTTCATCACCAATCTCGTAATCCGATATGTGGACTTGGCTCGTTCCACTCCTATATCCGGCAAAATCATTCTCATACCGTTCGCCTTAAGGCGGCTCCTCCTCTGCAGCACTGCCTTCACCAAAATTGATCCCCTTATCTCTAGGGGACCGACCCCAAGCCCTCGCCTCGAGAGCTTCATACAAAGGATATCCATCCATCTCAGGATCAGAATTTCTTTCTGTAGCAAATTGGGATTGAGCTCGAGAATGGTGGTTCTACACCGCCGAACGAATACGTTCTGGAGAAAAATACCCGCAATAAAATGGATCACCTCGGAGAAGATCCATAACGGTGGTCAAATCTTCCGGTTGCGGAGGAAGAAATGTGAAGTCTGCAAAACCAAAACAAAAACACATGGTTAGTTATCGGAAAATAATCATACACCGAGACATCCATCCACACTACCCTTTTTACGCCATTCAGTTTGAAAGACGGCGAGACATTCTCCCGAAACAAAAGCGTTGTCTATTTGGACAAAAAAATGCTTCTCCCAATCGTGAAAGTTTGAATCAATCGACTTTATGACCGTCATAAAGCCTCTCAGTTTAAGGGCAGTAGAACTTTCCCGACTTCTACACCGTCTGAAAAGCCTCGAGAGAGTCATCATCAAGAGTCATCCCGCGCTCATATATCAGCATCAGGATACCAATGGGGTGTTGCATCCTGCCAGAAGATAGCTGACTTATCGATAATCGAAGACAGGACAGAAACCGGATTATGAACACCGGGATCGGAAACCAAAGATGACAGCAAAAGATGTGCTTCGCAACACGTAAAGTAGCCCTCAGGTGGAGCATCAGCACTTTCCCCGTCTACGGGAAGTCGAAACTCAACTTCTTCCAGAACTTGGCCGAATCGCCTAATAGTCTAGAAGTCGAAAACTCAAAGTCTACGGGAAGTCGAAAGTCAAAGTTTACGGGAAGTCAACTTTAACGTCTACGGGAATTCAAAAATCAAAGTCCATGCCCTAGGTGCGGGGAGGTTGGTCCGACCCATCTCCGCCCTAGGGCGGGGTGGTTGGTCCAAGCTAACCAACCCGCCCTAGGGCGGGGTGGTTGGTCCGAGCCATCCTGTCCTTAGGGCGGGGTGGTTGGTCTGAGCCGTCCCGGCCCTAGGGCAGGGTGGTTTACTCTGAACCATCCCTGCCCTAGAATAAAATGTACACCAATATACATGTACACTACTATAGATGTACACCACTATACATGTACACCACTATCTACGTACACCAATATACATGTACACCACAATATATGTACACCACTATATTTGTACACCAATATACATGTACACCACTAGACATGTACACCAATATACATATACACCACTATATATGTACACGATGAACATGCACAAAACCATTAATTAACAAAAGCGAAACCTTAATATACATTATGACAGTTAATGTAAAGGAAATATAGCCGTTAGGAGTGGTGTTAAGGAAATATATCCTATAGGAGTGATTTTAAGAAAATATAGCCATTAGGAGTGATTTAACGCATATATAGCCGTTAGGAGTGATTTTAAGTAAATGTAGCCGTTATGAGTTATTTTAAGAAAATATAGCCGTTAGGAGTAATTCAACGCATATATAGCTGTTATGAGCGATATAAAAGCAATATAGCCGTTACAACTAGGATTCCTTGTCTGGGGTTCCCCTATTTAAGGTGAAGGAACTCATTTTGACCTATTCTCAACAAATAGCTCCACTTTCTTCAAAATCTCGACCTTATCTTTGTGGGACCCTTAACAATTGCCAATAACGGATCCTTACTATGCCGATACAAAGCAACACAAAAGGGATGGTGATTGGCTCTTTGCAGTTGCGGATACTCACTATTGCATATCAATATATTGTGTTTGTGGTGGACCAATCATAGTGGAAACCGACAATAAAGGAAGGAGTTACTACCTATGCAAAGTTTTTAAGGTGAGAATCGAAGTACACAAAATTTCATCTATGAAATTGGTTGAGAAACCTAGCAAATCAATGTTACATTCTTCAGGATGATGGGTTGCACATCTAAATATGCTGTCTTCAAGCTCTCGAAGAAGAGTTGAAGGAGTTAAAGACGGAAGCTGCTGAGGAGGCTAGGACCCGAAGGAAGATGCAGTATGAGATTGCGCAAAAGCGTGAGAGATCAAACAGCTTAAGGAATTAGTTAAGGGTGGTCGGTGATGTTATCTTATTCCAAGTATGAAATTCTATTATATTTGATGATTTATTATTCCATTTATAAAATCAAATGATGTTATTTGTGTTTAAAATCGTTTATAATAGTTTAAATTTTTTATTAATATTTACAATATTTTCGGAAAATAGAGCTGTTATTAAAGCAAAATATAGCCGTTATATTGACAATATGGCCGTTGTGCCAAATCTTCCATGTAATATTTTAACACAAATCGTAGAAATCCTTGAAGCTGAAGCTGCATGGCGTTTGGGTCCTTTTCTTAGGGCTGGGAAGCGGGCATAAGCACTAGTTCACCAACCAAGAGTGTTGCAAAAGTGCAGCCTCTGGTCAATGTGCTGTGATCCTATAGAAATTTTCATGTGTGGTAGATGTCGCAAATTCTTTCAAAAGTTTTTGAATGTCAGTAATGTTGATGTCGTGTATTTTGAAAGTATCCATTTGGCAACTCGGCATGGAGACTTGGAAGATGCAGTGGCAGTTTTGGAGACAAATATTCCAAGTGATGCTCATTCGACCTTAGCTTATGGAGTATTCAACGTGTGTCTAGGAGAAGAAGTGAAGGCGAGCCTAGATTTTGACAATTTATTCAGGTTCACAACGATCTACAATCGGAGAGGGTCAGACAAATGTGTCACGAATTGGAGTGGAAACTTTCATGGTTTCATCCACCCCAGATGGACAGGTACGCAAACACTTTTAAATATCCAAATGATGAAGTAACTAAGGTGCCAAACTGTGTTTAAGATCACGATCAAAACTTTGATCGTTTCTACAATGTCAGCAATCTATCCTGGACCGCATGTAATGTTTGTGGGATGCTATAGGGGCCATCATTGTTAGCAATCTATAATGTTGTTTAATCAATTACTTGTGTTAACAATTTTATTAAGTCCGGGTGTAAAATGTATTAATCAACTCAGAAGTCATTGTGGCCCGACAATAGTACAATGTTATTTGATAATTTTAAACTACAATGTGCCATTACAAAATTTCAAAAGTTTGAAAAGTATCAACTTTTTAATTCATTAGTTATATTGAACAATATGCCATTACAAAATTTCAAAAGTTTCAACTTTCTAATTCATTAGTTATATTGAACAATGAATTCATTATGACACTGAAAGGACCCGTTCCTACTTTATATACTTAGTCATGTAATCACATAAATGTCTTCAGTCATCTGTTTTATGGTGTACATAACTGATGAACACTTATGGTTCTTAATCAAACCAAGAGAATTTCATTCAATTCTGACATTGACAAGATACTTCCCTACTTTATATTGCTCTTTTTAATTATTTTAAATTAGAATAAATTAAATGAAAGCTTTTAATTTAAAAGTGACTCAGGAGTTACAAGTAATGTAACCAAAAAATTGGAATTTAAAGAGTAGTTACAATCGAGGAGTTGTGATATATGGTATTTTGATATCTTGTACATATGTTTTCCAATTATTTTCAAATCTTTATTGAGTTTTTCTAATCTTGTTCGAGTCATTTTAGGTCTGGAACAGGTTGTAGAGCTTTGAAATGGCGCATGTAGAAAATAGTACAATTTGTATATTTCCATGTGGAGCAACCTGGTGGGTGATCCCAAGGGGAGCAACCGCTACGCCGCTTCAGATTTTTAAGGAAACTACAAGATATTTCGGGATTTGTCATAATTATCCCGTCTTTCTCTCCCAGCGCCAGTAGCCTCCATATATATTCTTCTTATCTTTCTCTTTATTTTTGATGCGAGTTTTAAACAGAGAAACCAGACTCTAGATTTGAGATTGGCGATTGCAACTTGCTCCTTTGTAAGGGAGAAGGCTTCATCTCTCTCGCCCTAGAGAAGATTATCATGAACCATGTTTCTATTTCTTTTTTAATCGCATGATGTATTATTTATTTTTAATCTCTGTGTTATCTTGTTTCATGGCTGAGTAGTCGGCTAAGTCAACCTAAGGTTCTAGGGTGTTAGATCGTGAGCTAAACATAGATAAGTAATAACTTGATTTGCATTTATTCATAACCGAACCTAAAGCTTTCATTGAACTGATCACTTAATGTCAGATCTTAAGTTTAATCTATTCATTAACCATGTAATAGGTTGCTGAAATGTTATGAATAAACATTGCATCCCTGGTCAGCAAAAGTATATATTAGGGTGTTATGTGAACCAATCGGACTGGCTCCTTAATGTTCATCATTTTGCATTGGACCAAGCGATAGCTTAGGCTTCAAGGCTGATCGATGAAAGGAGAGACTCCACAAGAGTGGGTCGATCTAGTTGAATGTTCCGAGTTTTAGGCTAATTTTAAAATCAAACTTGAATAATTGTTTAGCTCACACTTGTTTAACATCCGGTTAGACCACCCTAGGTTAGCTTCACATCAATCTGAAAACCTAAACCAATTTGTTACTTGTTCTTTACGATTTTGCTTGATTCATTAAAAAAAAAAAAATTTGTTTTAGCTCAATATTGATCCCATAAAGATAAAGTGTAAACTGGTCCTCTGGAATTGATTCTAATTTACAACAACAATTGTTAACTTGACAGTAGCAAAAATCCAGTTTTTAGTGTATCAAATTTTGGTGTCGTTGCGATGGGGACCAGCTTTTTACCTTTATTTGTTGGTTATATATTTAGTCTAAAACCTCTAACTTTCTCTATCCTTTTTATTGAAACTAATGCTCCAGGTGCATGATCAGTAGACATACTCGTAGAAATGCATCATGAGAGTTAGTTACACTTACCAACCAGGAGCTAGCAAGGTTAGAAAGAGCAAACAGTACACAGCCAAGGCCGAGTAACGCCACTATGGGAGATCGAGACAACCAGGATGATCTCATTGCCACAATGCAACAGGTGCAACAGAAGATGCAGCTGATTCAACAGCCCATCCAAGAGCAACAAGAAGCTGCTCTACTCGCTGCACAGCAGCAGCAGGAACAGTAGGAGCAAGCTTCTCGGATTGGGCAGAGAAACCTACTGCGTAATTTCCCTAATAGTTGCTTTGCCATTACTCCACCACGCTGTGTGATGTGGGTTATTTTATTATCACTCTAAAATTAACCCTATTTTCCACTTTACTCTCTCAAATAAGAGGTTCAGTGTAGTACTTAGGGATCAAATCTACATAGACTCTAGGATTACACAATAGACTTATGGTTTTCGAATTAAAGCTAGACAAATAATGATAATAATAATAAAGGTGATTTCAAGATTGATTTAGTTTGTGAAGGTTAAATTAAGGGATTAGATTTAGGGGATATTTTCAGGTAGTATTAGATAATGCAAATTAATATATTACTAGAGTTTTAATTAAGCACCATTCTCGAACTCAAACCTTAGAGTTTATGGGATCTCTCTCGCGCATCTTGACTGAATGTTGATCGAGGCCAATAATGTGGCATCGATCGATGCTCATTCTATACAATACTGGTTTTTCGGTTTGATGGTACTGCTAAGTCGGAGAGATAGTCAATATGGTAGGTTTGACCATCGATCAAAGATTGTTTAATTAATTTTCCATGTCAAAGACTACCGGGAAGATCATATAGCCCTCCTCTGACATCAATGATCGCTCCGTCCGTGGCCAGGAAAGGTCTCCCTAAAATAATCGGGTTTCTGGGTTCTCGCTCGTATTTAAGCACTATGAAATCTGCAGGTATATCACAGTTATGAATGCGTACAGGCACATCTTCAAGTACGCCTTCAGGAATTCTAGTGGATCTATCAGCTAAAATGAGAGTGACCCTGGTAGGTTGAAACTGAGTTACCCCGAGAGTGACTGCAACTGAATAAGGCATCAGGTTTACACTAGAGCCTAAATCGCAGAGGGATCTGTGGAATCTCTCATCGCTAATAGTGCAGTCGAGAACAAAGCTACCGGGGTCAGGGAGTTAAACTGGAGTTTTTACTTGAATGATTTCGCTTACTTCTTCGGATACCATCATCACGCAATGTTCTGATTCATGGAATCCTCGCGATGTCGCATCTTTCACATACTGCTTAATAGCAGGCAAGATGTGAATGGCATCGCTTAGTGGCATCTCAATGCTTACTTTGTCAAACTCTTTCTTGCATATTGCCTTTTCTTGCTGCTTCCTTTTCTGATTAGCATCTTTTGGACGAAAGGGGGCGTTTGCTTGGTATACCCTTGTTCTAACTGATTCAGTTGGTTCTGGGTCAGAGTGTCGATCGCGTCTTGCTTCTGGCGTCGATTGATTTTAGGTTCAGATTCTCGATCGATTCTTGGTAACGAGTCTCGATCGATTCTTGGTAACGAGTCTTGATTGATTCTTGGTAACGAGTCTCGATCGATGTCTCCTACTTCCGTGTTATTTTCCTTTTGTTTATCAAACAGGTCCTCAAGGTCGTCAGGTTGGTCCAGTTCTTCAATTTTGGGCACAATCTTGGGAATTTGCTGGTCAGTGTCGAGCGGGACCGGATGCGATTTTCTTTTTCCTCTGTCGCGATTATCGCGATTTCATCGATAGTGACACTTTCTTTAGCGCCAGGGGTGAGTTGTTTACCACTTCGTAAGGCCACGACGTTGAAATGGCTCCTGTGGTTAGCGTCTGTTTTACAGGTAAAAAATTGTCCTCTCTCCTGATGGACGTAGCGTTACTCGCCACTTGGATGTCAATTTTCTTAATGTATTCACTTAGAGTTTCGAATTTTTTCGTCATCTCTGCGTATATCAGGTCTAACTTCTCGTTGAGGTCGGCGGCTATTCTACGGTTTCCTGTGAAGACTTGACTCATCTTCGACTTTGAACTTCTTTCGAGTCTATCCACAGTGGCGTCGTAGTTGCTTGTGAAGTTGCCAGTGCTCTCCCTAAATCGTTGGTTGTTCAGACTCATTACATCAGAGAATTCAACTCGCTTTTTGAAGTCGGGAGGAACAACATCGTCCAAAAGGGCCGCAACTGATGCAATATTCTTTCTAACTCGGATTGAGTGCTTCCCCTCCGCGAGCATTGGCGGTTCATTCCTTTCGGTGTTTCTCCTTTTGAAAGCTGTACCTAAAGCTTTTTTTTCTATCAGTCTCTTAGCGCTTGTGGGGCTTCGGGTGCCAAAGTTCCCTTCGCTAGCCGTATCAAGGATGGTTTGATAGTCTAGGTTTAGTCCTCTATAGCAAGTGTTGATGAGTTGGGGTGTCGAGAATCCATGGAGCGGGCACGAAAGCTGGTAGCTCTTGAATCTCGTCCAGGCGTTTTTAAAGGATTTGCGGCTACTTTGAATGAATGTGTATATTTCTCTCCTTGCTTCCCAGTATCTCTCCTCGTCAAAGAAGTGATTGATGAAAGCACTCCTAATATCTTCCCAACAGGTCAGGGACCCAGTTGGTAGCTGTTTCAGACACCTCCTGGCGTCACCTTCAAAGGAAAAAGAAAAAAATTGCAGCGATTGAAATCGTCGTTCACCATGTCTTGTAGCATCTCGATGTGATCGTTCGGGTTTTCACTAGGAAAACCAGTGAAATGATTTTTGTGCGCCATAATCAGGAAGTCAATATCAACCTAAGAGATTCTTGTATGGTTGTCTGATAATCGAATTTCAGACCTATTGGCATACATCCTGCTGGGGGTTAGGTATTCGAGCATTGGCAATTCATGCTTTACCTCATTCTTTGGAGATTTAATGATATGATCAGGGATTGCCGCCCCCTGATATTTAATTAGTTGGCTTGCTTCATTGGTTCTATCAAGACTACGTTCTTTTTATCAGCATCAGTAAAGGCCTACTTACCTGCTTCTGGCTGATTGGTATCGATCGATGGAAATGGAAGGGTGTCGCCGGACAGTAGTGGACTCGTGTCGACCAACGCCGGAGGAGATCCGTCGATGGATCCGTGTTGTCCTAAATCCATTTTCTCTCCTTTAAGTACCTGTGTCACAGGATCAGGGAAAGAATAATTTAGCATACATTAAAGTAAAAAAATCTAGACGATACTCTAAACGAAATCTAATGGTAATAAGAAAGAGTCCCCGGCAACGGCGCCAAATTTGATGTGGATTATTTTATTTTCACTCTCAAATTAACCCTATTTACCACTTTACTCTCTCAAATAAGAGCTTCAGTATAATACTCAAGGATCGAATCCACAAAGACTCTAGGATTGCACAATAGACTTATTGTTTTCGAATTAAAGCTAGTCAAATGATGATAATAATAACAAAGGTGATTTTAAGATTGATTTAGTTTGTGAAGGTTAAATTAAGGGACTAGACTTAGGGGAAATTCTCAGGTAGCATTAGATAATGAAAATTAATAGATTGCTAGGGCTTTAATTAAGCACCGTTCTCGAACTCAAACCTTAGAGTTTAGGGGATCGCTCTCGCGCATCTCGACTTAGTGTCGATCGATACCAATAATGTGGTGTCGACCGATGCTCATTCTAAACAGTATTGGTTTCACGGTTTGATGGGTCCTCTAAACTTTTAATTCAACCAGCTATTTAGATTGTTTAAGATATATTCATGGTCATAACCAGGCTCTCGCTTGCGCTATGGAACCCTAATTTCTAAGATTGAGGTGATCAGATTCAACCTAGCATTAAGAACAACTTAAACAAAAAACATGAAGATTACCCTAACAATTCTATAGAATCAACAAGGCATTACTACCATTGAAGAACCCTAAGTCTAACGAAGAATTACTCAGGCATAGCAATAAAGAACATGATTAAAGTCTGAATAAATTGCATAGAATAAACTGAGTAAAAAAGATAGGGAGTTCAAGATCTTCTTTGTAATAATGGTCAGATCTCTGTCTCCAATAGATGTAGCAAGGTGGTCCAACTCTCAACTCTAAAACTTTTTGTGTTACTTAGAAGACAACACTTTATTTGTCTTCTCTGCCTCCTCGGCTTCTCTACTTAGAACGACGTTTTAAAAAAACTAAGATAGAAAATCCTAATAAATGGTCTAAATTTTGGCCAGGGACTTGTCTTGCAAATGATGAGACTTTTGGGTAAAACTTTTAATTTCTCAAGTCTTTATTAATTTTGCAGCCGACTTGGTCGTCGATCGATGCACAAGATGTGACGTCGATCGATGCTTCACGCATAAACTGGATCCGACTTTGTGTTTCTGGCCGAGCATCCTAAATTCTCCAAAATAGTTCAAAAGCTCCAATTGCTTCCAATGAGTACCTGGACTTGTAAATACCCCAAAACATAGTCTAGACACACATAGCATACCCTAAATAGAGCCTATAATATGACCTAAAACTGGTAATAAATAGGCTATATCACTGTGCATGGCAAGACTTTGAGATCAAGCCCGCTTTGATTCCTCTGGTGTAGAGGAAAGTGTTCCATGGACTCCCTGTAGAGATTCCAATGGAACATATCGAGAGATTTGACGAAGTCTGCAGTTTCACTCGTGCAAATGGAGTACCATCTGACTACATCAAGTTCATGTTATTTCCATTCTCTCTTGATGGAAAGGCTGCACGATGGTTAAATTCTCTCCCTCCTGGCTCACTTACTTTGTGGGAGCAGGTCCGATCAGCATTTTTGAGCAATTTATACCCGAAGGCTGAGACTGCTGCATTGAGGAAAAAGATCTCCTCCTTCAGACAGCTCACTGATGAACCCTTTTGCGATGCATAGGAACAAGTCAACGATTACCACCGAGAATGCCCCCACCATGGATTTGATAATTACTACCTCTTGGGAATTTTCTATGATGGAGTAGACTTGGAATAAGACGTGCTCTTAACTTTGCGAGTAATAGAGACTTCATGACTTAGACCACTGATGGAGCATTTGAGCTGATTGAGAACATGGCTGCCAGCTCGGCTAAGGTTACCAGTAGGCGGGAGACCTTACTCTAGGACGGGGAAAGAATAGAATTAGCCAGCGGTAGTTTTGTTATCCTTGCAAGGTCGACCTATAAAATTTGTGTAAGATGCTTTTGAAACAATAAGTATATGATGTATAAAGATTGTTTCTAAAATACGGGTTACATATGATATTAGTCCTTTTCTGGGACTAACTAACTATCGGGATTGCTTGGTCGGGTTGAAAAGCCTTAAGAGATATCTGATAGGAGCGTTTATGTTCTCGGATTGCTAGTCCAAGGAACTCGGAAGTATTTGGGAAACTCGGGTCAGCTTTCAGGGAGCATCAACTTTGTCGTTTCTGATCATCTACGATCGGGGGTGTCACACGGGGAGCATTGTCAATCTCATCTTTCACAGAACCGTCCAGAGGATGAACATCAATCTACCGGAAGTCGTACCAACGCCAAAACCGCTAATCGGTTTCTCAGGCCCAATGTTAATGACTATAAGATCAATTAAGCTCCCGGTCATGGACAGTCACAAAGATCGCTTACTTTGCGGTTGTCGACCATTCGGCTATCTACAAAGTGATCATGGGAACACCATGGATAAACTTCATGAAGGCAGTCCCGTCGACTTATCACCTTTGCATCAAGTTCCCATCTCCCGACGGAACTGCAACAATCGGGGGATGCCAAAAACAGCGCAACTCTGCTTCCTGGCTGAACATAAGGTGTGACAAATCACGATGACCTCCATGGTTAAACCCAAACATACGAAGAGAACTCCGCCCTCGGCTAAAACACTTTGGAAAAAGATGACCCAGAAGATCTACTCGATCAACGACTACGGAAGAAGAAAACAAGCAAACTTCTCGCTTCAGATAACACAGAAAAATCAACTCCGGAAAAAGCTGCCAATCCAGTAACAGTCACCATGGCTAAGATGATCGACACAACTGCGCCAAGCGAGTAAAACACTCACGGAAAAAAATTAAACTACGAGACGGCTTGATCCTCGAAAGAGGTACGTAGGCAACTCGTCACAAGATGAGTTCAGCTGCCCCCATCTCTAAATGGGGGGGGGGGGACTGGGTATGTATACATATACTCGTATACTCTCACATTTTAAAATATTCGCTTTCTTGTATTCTATATTTTTATAACTTTTTGGAAATAAAAACGCAATACGACTTATAAAGGTCTCACAAATCAGTTTTACCGCAAAACTCAATCTCACAAACTACTATACAACAAACTGAAACGTTTCCCGGTCGCAAGGTCAAACAGGAACTCTGACCAAAACACAAAAAAATATCTCAACATGTTCTCGTAAACATAAAATCACATTCACACAAAGGAAAAAAATGTGTTTTCTGAAAAAAACAAGATGTCTCAGACTTTCGAATATATAATTTCAAACTCGAATGAACTCCTAGAACAGTCACCACACGACTATAAATCGACAACTAACTCAAGTTAGAACAGACAAGTATTTGCTCTACATTACGTTTGTCGACTGTCCCCATAGGACAAACCAACCTTTCTTAATACGAACACCTATCCTGACATGCTCCTCTCATAGAATTGGTCCTAAAACATCGGAGACAAGGATAAACGCGCTATAGAAATTTGAAATTTTGGTCAGTAATTCCAAGACTTTAAAATTGTCTTCGGAGATATACTCAATTCTCGATCGATGCAAATCACATAAGCCAAGAACTCATCGCAGATTTCAATATCAAGACGGAGTCAGGTCAAAAAATCGTAAATGAGTCAAGTAAGCCGGGATCAACCCTGCCTACTCTAGACATAGTATCTAGATGTTGAATTTAATTTTACGGAAGTTGTTTCGTATGATGTTTTCAAGGTTAATTTTACAAAGGTCATTTCGTGAAATGTTGTCGAGCTTAATTATAGGAAAGTTATCCATAAAATGTTATCAAGTTTAATTTTACGAAATTCATTTCGTAAAATGTTGTCGAGCTTAATTTTACGAAAGTTATCCGTAAAATGCTGTCAAGTTTAATTTTATGAAAGTTGTTTCTTAAAATGTTATCGAGTTTAATTTTACGAAAGTTATTCTGCGAAATGTTATCGAGTTTAGTTTTACAAATCTGTTTCGTAAAATGTTTTCGAGTTTGGCTGTACAAGAGCTATTTTTGGGAAAATTCATGTTTTGCGGCTGTTCCACAAATTTAGTTTCCGAGTTTCATATCAGAAACTCTAGCTGCGATGAGTTTTATTATTCTGATCAACCTTAATCGATAATTTTCTCGTTTCCCTAGGATTGATCACAGGGAGTTTTGAGTACTTTTTCCAAAGTCAGCTTAGTAAACAAATATTGAGAATTCACAGAATATGTTGCTACAGAAGCGATGCTTAAATTTTATCGAAATCTTAAGTTTCAGAAGACGTTTTAACAGTGAGCGATGTGTTGTCTTGTTTTGCTTTGTTTAATCTTCATCAGCCATTTCAGGTTTTGAGGGATTCTAGAGATATCAACTTCGTTTATCCGAAAATTATTCGGAAGAAGTACAGAAGTGAGGGATTGGCAACCCGATTTTCTGTGATTTTTCCCGTGAGTAATCTAGAGTTTCTCCCCAATTTTGGGAAGTGGAAACAAGTTTTATTTGGAAGAAGTACAGCAGTAAGGGGTGTGTACCCGATTTGATGTGCTTCTTTTTTCCGCGAGTAACCTAGGGTTTCTCCGCGATTCCGGAGAGATCTTTTATTTTTCCAAAAAGTTTTCAGAAAAATGTTTTTTTGGTAAAACCCCCTTATGCATCTAGATTTCTCCAACTTGGTAATGAGATGATTTTTCGGGGTTAGATAAAACCAATCGTTGTCCTTTTCTAGAGAGAAATCGCGAGTTTGTTTTGGTCGCTCTTCTTTTAGAGAAGAGTTGCTACAAGGTTTTTGATTTTGTCGAGCTCTGCGGCATTTGCATTAGTGTTGGCAATAGGAGCACTCGCTGCTGGAGTTATGTTACTATTGTTGTTGTTGTCATTGACAGTGTAAATTCGAGCTGCGAGTTTGTCTTTTATATTTTCAGACATTGTTTCGATCAAGCGTTTTGCGGCCATGTGAGTAAGAGTAATCCCATCCCTTCTTCTAGCGCCAAACTGTAGGAACCAAAATTCGCACTGTCAAATTTCTTAGCGGAAGAAAGCGTAGCTTTCCTTAAAGTCCAGATTCTCTGCGAGGTCCAGTGACAAGTGATCAAATAAATGCGGAAAAAATACAGAAAAGAAAAACAAAACGAATCTAGAAAAAAAATAGATCTTTATTCCGAGTTTGCGTATGAGCGTTCCAGAGACAAAAACATACAAGAAGTTTGTATGGATAAGAAATTACAATGGAAATCAAGCAACACAGGCAGTAAAACCTAACTAAGTTTGCTAGTGTAGACACCTTAGTCGAGAAGGCCTATGTGAGCCGCAACTCGTTTAGCAGAAGACGAAAAGATGTGAAAATGGTTTTTATTGATTTCGGACAGAACTTTATGAAAGGCTACCTACGTACCCCTTTCGAGGATCAAGCAAAAAGTTGTTCATTTTACAAAGATTTGAACAAGAGATCGATCTGCCTTTGCAAGTTCGTCTAGTAATCGAGTGTAAGATATAGAAAACTAAGCATGTCGAGAATAATGCCTAAGGATTCTAAGTGAAGAGAGTTCTAAGAGCCTAAAAATTGTTCTTGTGCTCCTCTCCCTAGTCTTCCTTATATATATGCTCCAAGGTCCGCCATATCTCCTTTTCGCGTTGATTTAGGTTTAACCTTCTGTGGAAAGTCATCTTTATCCTTTTGCGGAAAGTCATCTTTATCCTCTTGAAACTCATGTTTATCTTCCAATTTTACACTATCCATCTTTCTCGTTTCTCTTTATCCTGAGTCGAGTAAACCGTCATTGAATCTGGGCATGTTCTCATTTTAAACCGTAAGTGGGCTATTGTCGTGTTTTAGGCCATTTCTGAACGTTTGACGACGTACGCGTTTTTACAGTTTTTCTTGAAAAAACATTGATTTGTCTTACGTGCGTTTTTCGTGTCATTGGTCTTATGAACTGATGAGAATCAATCCATTTAGTCGTGGTTACAATGGTGTTGAGTTAACCAGCATCATCTCGGTGATTGATTCAGATTTTTACGAGAAAAAATATGTTGTTATTGTAAAATATCAACGGAAACTTCGTTTGAGGTGAAATGTTAGACAATTTTGACCGAAACTCGAAGGAGAACACAATGAGAGTCTCATTGATCAATAAAGAGCTGTCTGACGATGTGAAGGAGAGGGAGACTGAGTTGGGCAAGGTGAATTCGAGTAGGGAGAGGTGGATGAGTGTGGCGAGGTGGATGAGTGATACGAGGTGTGGGAGTTGGGCGAGTGAGGAGAGAGAGAGTTGGGTGATGTGAGAAGAGAGAGTTGGGAGAAGTGAGGAGAGAGATTTGGGCGAGGTGGGGAGAGAGAGAGAGTTGGGCGAGGTGAGGTGAGAGAGAGTTGGGCAAGGTGAGGCACTGTCAGCAAGGTGAGACAGAGAGGAGTTAGGCGAGGTGAGGAAGAGAGAGGGAGTTAGGCGAGGTGTATGTTGTGTTTCCTTTCTTCCGTTCTCTTTTCTTTTGTTGATCACTTCATAAAATTTCAGAACTGTTTCGTTTGTTTTACGCAAGTTTTTCTCTAAACATTCTCTGAAAGCTGTTTTACGGAAGATTATCTCAAAGATTTTCCTATGAGGTTTCTCTGTGGAAATTTTCCAAATTTTGTTTAATGGAAGGTTGATTCGTAATACTCGTCATTTCTCGCAAACACCTTCCGTAAGAAAGATTTTTCATCACTTCATATTTGGATAAAAATTCTTTCAACCAAGATCTTTCATTCCTAGTCCGAGATAAAATATAAGAAGTTTTATCTCATATCCTTATTTAAATAGGCTTGGTTTATGCGGTAGGACTTTTTTGATATTTCCGGCTCATATTTGTTGAAGGTACTTTCTCGAAAGATTTTAGCCATTGATTTCATCGTGCTAATTTTGACCCAAATACTAACTTTTGTATAATTTATTTCTTTTATCTGTTTTTACTCATTTGGCAGACCATTGGTGATCATGTCGGTTTAAATTTGCAACATTCATGTTTTTGAAATAAGATATGTATTAATAACAACCTTTATTACAATAATAGAAAAATATCTGTTCAGACAATGTTCATAGATTGAGTCATCATCCTCATGAACTCTTCCATATTAACCAATCCATCTCCATCTGCATCAACAGCTCTCACCATCCTCTTGCAGTCCTCTAAGTTGCACCTCTCACCAAGCTTCCTCAGAACCGACATCACTTCTTCTGCGCTTATCTTCCCATCCCCGTTAAGATCAAATGTCCAGAAAGCGTTTCGTATATCTAAAGATCTAATCCCTCCACTTCTCTTGTGTGCTTCTATAAACTCCTTGAAGTCAATAAACCCATCACCGTCCAAATCCGCGGCCTTAAAGATCTTGGGGACGTCTTGGATCGCTCTCTCTTGTCCTAGAGCTCTCAGCACCACCTTGTACTCAGTCTGAGAGATTTTTCCGTCTTTGTCTGAATCAAATCTGTTGAAAACACGTCTCATCTCGTTGATTGTAGGCTGAGGGACCCCCACTGATCCAGGTGAAGACAGTCCTGAGGATTGCCTGTCTCTAGAGAACAATCTTGAAGGCTTTCTCAACATCTTGTTCTTAGAGAGTTTGTATTGCAGCTCAAGAAAGTTTACGTTTGACATGTCTTGTTTTGATAACGAATATTTTCTTGGGGAGGGCCTTGATCTCATTATATATATACCGCAAAACCTTTTAGGGAATAAAGAGAAAAAAATGATTTCTCTGGCATAAAGAGAGTCTTGGGATTAAAGAAACATGTGACTTTATTCCATGGCAACTTAGGCTTCATGTTGAGAGAGAGATTCGTCAATGAAGAGGATAAGATTAACAAGGAATAAGATGTATGGCTAAGCCACAAGGCAAAGAATAAATAATCTTTCTGGAACCGAAAGTTAGAGAAAAAGATGATTCCTTTAATTACGGTATAGAGCTATTGCTTAAAGAACCTGTACGAACTATGTGGGTTATCACAAAGACTAAGAATCTGATACCAGAAATGGTTTTGCTGCTGTACAACTCTATCCACCCAAGTCATCCTAACGTTCACATATATACGAAGTCGGAAAAAGAACTAGACTACACTTATTAATTTAAAACTTGTTCTTGACAAATTCATTGTCTAGGAGCCGATTTCCATGTTTTTCTCCTTGTAATCAATTGTTGATCGTATAATAAAGGTCTTTCAAATAACTTACTATAAAATTCAGGCTTTCATCTCAAACATACCAAATTCAAATTCAAGAATTGGCACTATCTGTAGTTAATTAAAAAGCAATGGTAAAGAAGATCTAAGATGGTCGATAAGGATAGCGCCAACAATCAAGCCAAACTTGGAGGCCAAGAAGCTGTGACCGCACAACCAATAACAAAAGTAAACCTGGCTACCTTTATGTTTATGATACAAAATCTGGTGCATCGACTTGATCAGGAAGACACATCAACAAAAGCGAGCAACAAACGATTTGATACCCTATCCACATCTAGAAACAACCGCTGCTCCAAGATCCCAAAACTAGAAGGAGAACTTTGTTTCAAACCGAAACAAACCCGAAAGCACACCAAGTTGTGGTGGACCAAGTAGGACTACTATGTAAAGCAGCAAATCAATATTTTGTGGATGTATTTGAAGGTTTCAAAGAGACAGAGTGTATATGAACTGTGTTTTTGATATTATACAGATGCCTTTACAAGAAGATGAGATAGCTGATTATATACAGACACTCTAAAACCCTAGCTACCTCATACAGCCTGGCCTATGACTCATCATGTACACAACTGGATAAAGCATGAAATCTGTTCGTCACGACTGCTTTTTCCATAACCAAAACAGAGGCGTTGCTCTGTTTTGTCTTCTCCTTCTCTAACGTCCTTTGAGCTGGCATTGTGCAGATTGGATCCTGATGGGCCAGCTGAGTTATTGACAGGCCCATTGGTTTGTTACCCATATCCCCCCTCAAGCTAGGCGCGGTGAGAAAGGTAACGCCTAGTTTGCTTCTTAGTTCTTCAAACGGTCGTCTTGGTAGGGGTTTTGTAAAGATGTCTGCAAGTTGGTCTTTTGCAGATATGTGTTTGGTTTCGATGTGTCCCAATGCAACTGTTCACGGATGTAGTGCCAGTCATTTTCAAAGTGTTTGGATCTCTTATGAAGTGCTGGATTGGTGCTCAGGTACACTGCAGATAAATTGTCACATTACAGTAGTGTCGGATTCTGTTGATGAACCCCAAGATCACGCAGGAGAAATGAAAGCCATGTGATTTCCCTTGCTGTTGCTGTCAGAGCTCTGTATTCTGCTTCCGTAGAGGACCCGGAGACAGTGTCTTGAATTTTAGCTGACCAGGAGTGTTGAACGAGCCAAGATGGGTCTTGGTTCTGGATCGACCGGATGGATGAAATGGGCGAGATATGGAGCGATGGGGGTGGTTTGAGCGGCAGATCGGGAAGCGATAAAAATGATGGACGGTGGGAACAAGCAGGCTGGTTGTACAACACTCTCCTGGATGCTAAGTGGATGGAGTATGATCGTGAAGTGGTTTGATGGATCCTGGCCAACTGGTCGTACGACACTCTTTGGCAAGAACAGTGGATGATCGATGGATGAGATGGGGCAAAACTTGATGGATGTGTATCACTCTCAAGCTTAGCAAACGAATGGATGTGTTGGGGAATGAGGACGCCACAAGACTCTATGGAAAGGAGCCTTGATAAGTCAAGGTGCTCTGGAGCTGCTTCACACACACTCAAAAGACTTAGAACAATAGTTTTGACAAAACTAGAAAAACTGAATAATTCATATTACTTTCAAAGATGGGTTGCTTTACAATGAAACAAAGACTAGAGCTTTATAGGCTCTACCACTGGAACTCTCTAACAGTCATAAAATGACATAAGGAAACTAATAAACTCGAAATAAAATGCTTGGAAGCAAAGGCTTTGATGGTGTAATGAAAACTAGCCGTTAGGCTGATTTGCTGCCTTTGAGATGATTTGCTTGACCATAAATGGGGATCTTGCTTCTTCTTGAACCTGGACGGTTTTAGAGGGTAAGAAAGCATCCTGGGAATCTTCTTGATGGCTGAATAGGAGCTGATCACGTTCCTGGTTTGAATAAAGAGTTGTTGGACATTTATGTCGGTTTGCTCCAAATATGGTAAGTAGGATTGCAAGAGAATCCGCCTGATCCTCTGGGTGCTGGTGCATCCTATGAAGTCTTGGGTTTCTTCTGGTTGGCTAATAATATCTCCTGGTCGCCATAAAAAGGTTTGGATTGAACCAAATCGAATCGGTTTGAAGCTTCCCCAATCTGATGTCGGTTTGGCCGGTTTTGAGCAATTGGATGAACCAAGTGGAGCTCCTGGTTGGATTGGATCTCGGGCTTGGTTCCTATTTATCTGAACTCCTAAAAGGTCCTCCTTGACATAAGAAATGTCTTTGGTCGAAGCCCATTCGTGTTTGGACATGGCTGGACCGAAACATGGCTGAACTGGCACATTAGAGGCAAAGAACAAGGCCGGATTTGTAAAATCCATAACTTCTTGTTCCGATATGATTTTCGTGAAATTCTAATTTTTCTCGACTCCTTCTTGAGTGTAGAATCCATGAAAATTAGATTCGTCCCAAAACTCCTTCTTGTTGTCGAGATATGCTCCTTGGACTGGACCTATATTGCTGGCATCGTCTAGATGGTTGGTTTGGGCAGTTTGTTGAACCTCCAGTTGTACTGATGATTTGATGACCTCATCATACCCTCCCCCTTGACAAAGTTTCGACCTCGAAACTGGATAATCTGCACCAAGATAGAGCAAGTCAGCTTTCATTCTCCTTTGAGATTCTAAGGTCTTACCTTGGTAATGTTTCGGTTTGGGAATGGGCAGTGTATCAGGTGGCTCTTCTTTGAATAGATGTGATAGGATCACGCCTCTACTCTGGACTTGGGTATTAATTCTCTTCTGGATTGAGTGATTCCCCATAGTTCTGGTGGTCTTGGTTCTGACCATCTTTGGGATTGATCCTCCATGCAACAAAAGAGTATCCGGTGGGATTTCCTTGAAGCTTTCTTCTTTGCAACCTGAAAAATTCTCAGCATTCTTAGGTGCAATAGCATGATGAAGAATGTTACTCTTCTTTGGACTGCTTTGGTTTGATGGCTGCCTTTCTTGCAACTTTTGATCTTCGTTAGTAGGAACTTCCACTCCTTTTATTCCTGGATCAAAACTTCTTGGCAAAGACAAGTGCATTACATCTTGAAAATCAAGTGGTAAGGACGTTTTAAATTTGGAGAAATTTTCCTTACCTTTGCTGAATTTGAATGGCAATGGTTCAGCATGTCTTTGACCTAGTTTCTGGACAGCATCTACTAACATCATGAATGAGGCTTCTTCTTTCAAGATTTGATCACGGTTTGGATGTCCCCTTTCTGGTAGTATCCCTGGATGAAAACATCTTGGCAAGGACAAGGGTATTATACCAAATTAAAAGAATTCATAAACTGATGAAAACAAAGAACAAAGAACCTTAATTTCAGCTGTGGCAGCAAGAAATTCTTTTTCTTTGTTTGGCTTGTTATCACCTTGGTCTCCTGTACCTATTTCACTTCCTCTTGGACAAGACAAGTATATTATTCCTGTCATGGAATTAATAATAGCATGATGGTCTAAAGTGAAAATTACCTCAGTCTTTAGCACTTGAACAATCTTTTGTTCAGATTTCGGTTTCCACTTGTGGTGTGGATTTTGAGTGAGATCATGTTCTGGTTCGGCCCTTGGAACTTCAGTAGGTGTATAGCTCTCCTGTGGCCTTCCTATACCAAGAACATACGCGTTTAAATTTTCAACCAAGAATGGTTTTAGATACTACTTTGGGAAGGTATTATTGTCACTGGTTTTGCTTCTTTAAGCAACATGGATGGCATTGCATCTTGAGCTTTCTCTTGGTCCATCACGTTGGTTACTGCTGATGGTTCTTTTCCAATGATATGAGACTCCTTAGGACCTGTTTCAATACCCTTTGACAAAGACAGGTGCATTACACAAGAATTTGGAACCAATAAATCAACTTGAATCAAACTATCACTTATTTTAAATAATTCAGTTTTATTTTCAAGTGATGTTTCTTTCAATACTTGTTTAGTTGGACCAGTTGGAGCAAGGTGTTCCTTTATATTAAGATTATAACTAGTCGGCTCCTCATAATTAGAGTAAGAAAACTTACCTTGGACTGTGCTGGTCGGATTTGGCAGCATGTATGTCTCTGAATTTTCTTCCTTAAGCAACTCAGATTGAGTTGTGCATTGAACTCCTTTCTGATCCATTGGAAGGTTTGTTCCTGGTGTACCATCCCCTAGGGATTCAGATTCTTTAAGACCTGTAATAACACTCTTGGACAAAGACAAGTGCATCATACAAGTGGTAGATGATTTTTGAACAGATTTAACAAGTATAGGACTTACCTTAGCCTTTACTTGGACAATTGCAAGTTCTGGTTTTTCTTTGATACTGATCAAAGTGTTTTGGCCGACACTTTTGCTCATCTCCATGGCCTTTGGGATGTCACTCTTCTGGTCTAAGGATTGGACAATGGCGTGCCCCTGGTTTGGCTGAAAGTTGTCTTGTTGAGACAAGCCTCTTGGACCTTCTTGTGGAGTAGCTTCTCTTGCTTCTTTAGAACCATGAGTTGGATACCTCCTTGGGTATAGTTCCTGGATTTCAGAACTTGTAAAGTCTGGTGCAAACTCATACCTCATGACTTCCTTAAGGGCTCTCCACGTTTTGATAGTTGGCTCCTTGTAAAACCGCCTATCATCTTCTTCTTGTACCCACCATTTAAAAGCATCATCTTTTTAATTGATCAATGGCATAAAACAACCTCTTCTTTTTCTGGATGTTGTTGTAGTAAAACCACTCATCAAGGTTTCTCTCCCATCTTAGATAACCTCTTTTTCCTGAAATTTTTTAAAGCTCAACCTTATCAGCAAGAGATTTATAATAAAACCGAGAATTAACAACATGTGGAGTATAGGTTTGAGAAGTTGGATATTGGTATGTCATTGAAGGATCTGGTGGCTTTGGCTCGACATAGACAGCCTTTGGTGCATCCCCAAATATATGTTTTCTCCTTTGTGGTCGTTGACCATTGGGGTTGTTGACTCGTTCCATACGAGCTAGCTGCTCAGTGATTGCTTGCAGGCCCGCCTTAAGTTGAGTATTATTTGCCATAAGTTGAGTATTATCTGCCATAAGTTGGGCAATTGCAGCTTGAGTCTGATCTGACTGCTGTCCTCTACCTCCCATATTGTTTCCTGAGATAAACTTCTAATGAACAAGTAAAAAAAATAGGGAAGTCCTGGTCGGACCAAGTTAAATATAAAGCAAAAATGAAACTTAAATTAAACCGAGAAAAATGGACTGAAAATGATATAAACTAAGATGCAATAACTTTATTTGGTTTTCTGGATGCAAGGACAAATGGAAATTATATGGAATGCTAATAAACACAATGTAAATGAAAATATGGACTACAAAATTAACACTGTTTTTTTTTTTAGTTTTTAGTTTAAGGAATGCAATAAACCGAGAATTATGCAAAAACATGACATAACTATGATGAATGATATTTTTGTTTTCTTTTCTTATGCAGGCACGAAATGTAACAACTAATGTAATATGAAACAATAACTAGAATGATTTTCTAAATTTTTTTTTTTGAACTGATATGCAAGCAAACTTATAGGAAATAACTTAATGCAGATTTTTTTTTTTTTTTTGAAATGAATGCACATAATCTAAACATGGCAAGGGAAGCTGGGCAACTTAATGCAAACAACTTAATGAATAGAATTTGAATTCTAAATGATCTGGACAAAAATAAAATGCAGGAACTTCTTCTCTTTTTTTTTTCTTTTTATGAATGTAACAAGAACACAAAAACTGTTTTTATGGGATTTTTCGATTTTTAAAATGAAAATGAATTCAAACGAAATATGATGCAAGGATGGATATCACCTGAGACAGGAGCTTGAGCTCTGATACCAGATGTTGCACGAGCCAAGATGGGTCTTGGTTCTGGATCGACCGGATGGATGAAATGGGCAAGATATGGAGCGATGGGGGTGGTTTGAGCGGCAGATCGGGAAGCGATAAAAATGATGGACGGTGGGAACAAGCAGGCTGGTTGTACAACACACTCCTGGATGCTAAGTGGATGGAGTATGATCGTGAAGTGGTTTGATGGATCCTGGCCAACTGGTCGTGCGACACTCTTTGGCAAGAACAGTGGATGATCGATGGATGAGATGGGGCAAAACTTGCTGGATGTGTATCACTCTCAAGCTTAGAAAACGAATGGATGTGTTGGGGAATGAGGATGCAACAAGACTCTATGGAAAGGAGCCTTGATAAGTCAAGGTGCTCTGGAGCTGCTTCACACACACTCAAAAGACTTAGAACAATAGTTTTGACAAAACTAGAAAAACTGAATAATTCATATTACTTTCAAAGATTGGTTGCTTTACAATGAAACAAAGACTATAGCTTTATAGGCTCTACCACTGGGACTCTCTAACAGTCATAAAATGACATAAGGAAACTAATAAACTCGAAATAAAATGCTTGGAAGCAAAGGCTTTGATGGTGTAATGAAAACTAGCCGTTAGGCTGATTTGCTGCCTTTGAGATGATTTGCTTGACCATAAATGGGGATCTTGCTTCTTCTTGAACCTGGACGGTTTTAGAGGGTAAGAAAGCATCCTGGGAATCTTCTTGATGGCTGGATAGGAGCTGATCACGTTCCTGGTTTGAATAAAGAGTTGTTGGACATTTATGTCGGTTTGCTCCAAATATGGTAAGTAGGGTTGCAAGAGAATCCGCCTGATCCTCTGGGTGCTGGTGCATCCTATGAAGTCTTGAGTGTCTTCTGGTTGGCTAATAATATCTCCTGGGCGCCATAAAAAGGTTTGGATTGAACCAAATCGAATCGGTTTGAAGCTTCCCCAATCTGATGTCGGTTTGGCCGGTTTTGAGCAATTGGATGAACCAAGTGGAGCTCCTGGTTGGATTGGATGGCATCGTCTAGATGGTTGGTTTGGGCAGTTTGTTGAACCTCCAGTTGTACTGATGATTTGATGACCTCATCAAGGAAAGTAGGTTCGATCCGAGAAAGGTACATAGCCCTGTTGTGGAACGTCTAGTTTCTCTGCATCCAGACCAGTCACTATCACAAAATGCATTGAGAACTAAGTCTGTTGTTTTCCTGATGTGTAGTCCCATGCTGACTGTGCCTCTAACATATCTCATTATGCGTTTCAAAAGACCAAAGTCACCCATAGTAGGCGCATGCATTCTCTGACACACATAGTTCACTGCAAACTGAATGTCAGGTCTTGATATTGTGAGATATTGAAGTTTACCTGCAAGACTTCTGAAGTATGTAGGGTCTGAAAACCGTTGATCATCAAGAGTATCAGGGCTTGTTGGCAGCGGTGTGGGCATAGGATTGCAGGTTGCCATGCTGGCTTGATGTAGCACGTCTTCCGCATATGCAGTTTGATGCAGAAACAATCCTTCATCCGTTTTCTCTATTTCAATGCCAAGGAATTATGTAAGAAATCCAAGGTCTTTCATCAGAAATCTTGACTTGAGCTTGCGTAGTAGAGCTTCAATCAGCTTATCATCATTTGCCGTGAGCAGTATGTCATCAACGTATAGGAGCAATACCATGTTTTTATCTTGTTGACAGTAGGTGAATAGAGATGGGTCTGATTTGTTGCAGACAAAGCCAAAGTCGAGCAAGAAGTTGCTGAATGTATCAAACCATGCTCTTGGAGCCTGTTTTAGACCATACAAAGCTTTTGTTAGTTTTCACACGTGATCTGGTCTTTCTCTGTCAACGAACCCGAGAGGTTGTGTCATATACACAGGTTCAGACAGCTCCCCGTGTAAGAATGCGTTTGACACATCTAACTGTGTGATGCTCCAGTTTTTGTTGACTGCGATACTTAGGATCATTCTGATAGTGGCAGTACGTACCACTGGACTGAATGTTTCTACATAGTCTAGGCCTTCTTCTTGATGGTTCCCTTTAGCAACTAATCGGACATTCAATTTGTCAACGTCTCCATTAGGCTTCAGCTCTGTCTTGCAGAGCCATTGTGATCCGATCACATTCATGTCTGGTGTTCTCGGTACTAAACTCCAGGTGTTCAACATGTGCACTCTTCCAATCTCCTCCAGGACATAATTTCTCCATCCCGGGTGTTCCATTGCCTCTGCTATGGTTCTCGGTTCTTTGGTGGAGAATTTTGAAGCAAGGAGGACATATCTCGTGTTTGGTCTGTGTATGCCAGCTTTGGATCGAGTAGTCATTGTGTGTGTGTTGTTTACTGGTGGATCAGCTGCCTGAGGTAACACTTCTTCTATTTGTATCTCCTCTGGTTGCGGTTCTGCAGCCACCTCAGCCATCTCAGGGATTTCAGGGACATGTTCTTCTATCGGCGTGAATATTCTCGTGATTCGCTGATCAGAGTCATGTTCTGGACTGCTGTCAAACTGCCAGGCGCGCATCAAAGGAGTTTTATAGTAAGGGCTGAGGCTCCTATATTGCTCCTTAAACGGGTAGACTGTTTCATCGAAGATGACATGGCGACTGATATACACTTTCCCTGTAGGAGGATGCAGACATCTATATCCTTTGTATTGAGAGTTGTATCCGATGAACACACATTGAAGACTTCTAGGATCAAATTTGTTGACAGTTTGAGCCCTGAGACACGGATAACAGGCAGTACCGAATGCTCTTAAAGCTGAGTAATCGGGTTTCTTGTGATGAAGAAGTTCATGGGGGCTTTTGTCTTGAAGGACTGAGCTGGGAAGTAGATTTCCAATATACGCAGGTGTATAGAACGCCTCAACCCAATATTTCAAAGGAACATGACTCTGAAACAACATAGTTAGAACAAGCTCCACTATGTGTTTATGTTTCCTCTCTGCAGTGGCGTTTTGTTGAGGAGTATAAGGGCAGGAGATTCTGTGCTGAATTCCACATTTCACTAAGTATTGTTTCAGATCAAATCCCATGAACTCACCTCCTCCATCACTTTGAAAGGCTTTGATCTTTGAGTTAAACTGATTTTCCACCAAGGTTTGGAATGCTTTGAAAACTTGAAAGAAATCAGACTTCATTTGAAGAGGGTAGAACCAAGTGTTGCGAGAATAATCATCAACAAAAATAACATAGTATTTGAATCCTTGGCTTGATACAACTGGGGCAGGTCCCCACAGATCACAATGGATTAGATCTAGGGGTTGCAAAACACGAGATTCTGAAGAAAAAAACTGAAGTCTAGAAGATTTCCCTATCTGACAAGGCTCACAAATAGGTTTGGTTCTGCTCTTATTCATTGATATTTCCTTGTTGTTCCTGAGTTGTTGGAGAATCTTGTAGTTAGCATGTCCTAGACGCTGATGCCATACATCTTCATCAGCAACACACTGTCTGTTGGAGTAGAGTGCCACTACTTCTTGACTCTCCAACACATACAAGCCATTACGACGAGGACCCCTTGACACTACTCTCTGAGTTTCCAGATCAATCACACACACTTTAGATGCATCAAAGAAGACCCCACAGGGATAGTCTTCACACAGTTTCGAAACTGAAAGTAATGATTTTTGAATGTCAGGAAAAACTAATACTTCATTGAGAGATATGTTACCTCACTTGTTTGAGAGTGTGACGGATCCCATATGTGTTATTGGGAGATAAGTCCCATCTGCAACCATTACTGTGTCGTTTCCCTGATATGTCTCTGCTGTCTGAAGGTTTGAGGTCGACGCAGTGATGTGAGCTGAGGCCCCAGAGTCTGGATACCAGTCCTTACCTGTACCGTCTGCAACTTGAAGAGATGAGAAGGCTTGAGCTGCTTCTGGTGTTTGAAAATTGTTTCAAACCGGTTGTAGCATTTGACAGCAGTGTGGCCAACTCTTCCACAGATCTGGCATGTTGGGCGAGTGGAGTTACCTGCGGAGGAGGATTGATGTTGAGTGAAGCCTCTTCCTCTGCTAGAGTAACCCCCACGACCTCTTGATTGATTGAATCTGCCCCTGCCTCTGTAGTTAGGATTGTACTGAGGAGCACTGGTTTGTTGAGTCTGAAATGCCAAGTGAGGGGTCACAGCTGCAGCATCGTTGTATGACTGAAGCTTGTTATCATAGGCTTGGACTTCGGAGATTACGTCATTGAAAGTAGGTGGTGGGAACTTGGAGAGGGAACTTTGAATCACAGTAGTCACAGGATCGTATTCTCGGCTTAGACCATTCAAGAAACCAAAAAATTTCATACTTTCTTCAACTGGTTTGCCAATGGAGCTCAATGAGTCACATATGGCTTTGAACTCTCGACTATACACCGCTAAGCTTTTGCCTTTGTTTGACAGGAGTTGCAGGCTTCTACGTAGTGAGAACTCCCTTGATAGAGAGCTCTTGTTGGAGTTTTCCGCAAGTGATATCCAGATCTCTCTGGACGTGTGGAGACTGTGAACCGAACCAAGAACTTCTTCAGAGAGAGTTCCGAACAGCCATGAGCGAACCAGTTGATCAGAACAGAACCAGGATTCATAGTCAGGATTTGGAACCAGAGTGACTATGCCAGCATCTTCGACTTGACGCATCGTCGCCGGAGGAACAATAGCTCCGTTGACAAACCCAATCAGTTTTTGACTGGACAACAGGGACTCAAATTGAGTTTTCCACAGAAGATAGTTGCTGTCCGTGAGCTTCATCGTGACAGCACTGACTACGTGAACATCGCTGGGAAATGGGTATGGAAGAGCCGCCATTATTCGCCTGTTAGAGCTTATAGTGGCTCTGATACCATGAAGGTTTCAAAGAGACAGAGTGTATATGAACTGTGTTTTTGATATTATACAGATGCCTTTACAAGAAGATGAGATAGCTGATTATATACAGACACTCTAAAATCCTAGCTACCTCATACAGCCTGGCCTATGACTCATCATGTACACAACTGGATAAAGCATGAAATCTGTTTGTCACGACTGCGTTTTCAGTAACCAAAACAGAGCCGTTGCTCTGTTTTGTCTTCTCCTTCTCTAACGTCCTCTGAGCTGGCATTGTGCAGATTGGATCCTGATGGGCCAGCTGAGTTATCGACATGCCCATTGGTTTGTTACCCATAGTATTTCCCTACACAATTGATTTAGAGAGGAATCCGCTTTAAAACTTCAGGGAAATCAGATGCGATTTATCAAAAGTTGGACACATTGGTAGGAAGATGGATAAAGTAGGGACTAATTCACTCATGGATATGCCACTTAAGCGAATGAGTATCATGGCTTTCAAATGTTGTTTAGTCTAAAAATGCCCAAAAGAATCTTTGAACATGAATCTTTTGAGATCACCAATGATCTAGCCGAAAACAAGAGTTGAAATCAATACTTCTTTTATAAAAAACAATAATAATGTGTCTCTTACAAATTAATAGCTAACTATATATACTAATAAGAAAAGAGCTAAGTCCTTAAGGATTAGGATCTAACCTTATATCCTAAAATCTTTAATCATTATCTTTCTAATATTAAAAATATTAATCGAAATCAAGGAAATATAAAAGAAAAGGAAATTAAAACCAGAGCTTAACAGGAATAGGATGCCACGCTGCATCATTTTCCTCTGCGGACAAGACAACACTCTGAAACTCTATAATCCAAAGTTTATCTTCTTCTGGTTTCCCACCGTAGAAAATGGGAGAACTTTTATGAATTTTGTGGTGCAAGCCGTTCAAACAGTTGGTGGGATGATAATAAGAACATTCATGGATGAGGAAACAAAGATTTAGATATGTATATTTGCTGGGAAGCATAAGTCCTATGCTCTTCGTGATCTGATGTTCCTGGCACATGTACAAATACTCCAAAGTAGATTACCTAGCTCTCTACCACATCATCGTATTTCAAAATGATAGATATTTCATACTTTTCACATTGATAAGTTTCTTGGGTTTCCAACTTAAAACCAATTGGTGATAAGTAGAGTGGTTAAAATCCCTTATATATTATTTAAGTCCTTTAATATTTCTAATGTGGGATCTTCTCTCCAATACACTCCTTCGATATAATGGTTCGTATAACCATTAATCTCGCAGAATCCATCATTACCCCCTCCGAAACAATGCTTTATTTTTCTAGCAATCTCAAAGGAATTGAGCCTTCTTTGGGCCATCAATTAGTGTGATGATCGACCCACTGTCCGGACCGGATTAATGGGTCAGGGTATGGGTCGGCTTTGATGCCATGATAAGTTTCTTGGGCTTCCAACTTAAAACCAATTGGCGATAAGTGGAATGGCTCAAGTCCCTTAGATATTACTCAAATCTCTTAACTATTTCCAATGTGGGATCTTCTCTCCAATACATATTAAGAAAACATATTAAATTTCATTTATATATGCATAGTTTTTTTTTGATTATCATTTTACCATAATTCTAAATCAATTAAGAATCGAATAAGTATAATTAAGATTTTTGAAATATGCAATTAATCATTATTAGTTGATCAAGCATTTATTGAAAATATAAAATATAGATTTTTTTTAAAACAATAGTTTTTTCTAAAACATTTAACTTTATGAAACAATGGAAATATATGCTACAGGAATTCTATCTTTAACTTAATTTATTGAGTTTGGTTGTAAATTTTATTTTAAGGACAGTATGTTAAGTTTTATTTCTTTTAGACTATAATTTTGTTAAAAATATTTTTTTTATCTTTGCGTGTGGTTGAGAATCTAGTATATTTTAAATTATAAGTTTAATAAAACTGGATTTTTTAAGAAAAAAGCATTGTAAATTTTATGTTTAAATAATTGAAGATTTATTATTTTATAAAATTTATTTAAATTCCAGATTAAATAATCCACCCACAATAACATCCAATTACAATGATCTTTAGCTTTGTGTGCAATATATTTTATTGACACTAAGTGTCTAATCAAAAAAGAAAAACTATTTCATAATGACAAACTGTAGCTACTAAAATTGTGATTAATTTAGGACTCATGCTTATATATTATAACATTTTAAAATACTTTTAAAATTGCACTTTATTCAGGATTCAACGCACGAGCCAAAAACTGTAAGAACCTTATTTTGTACAACAGAACAAATGATATTTATAAAAATAACAAGTACATAAATTAAAATTACAATACTGAAATAATCGAAAAAAGAATAATTGTATAGTCAATATGATAAATATATTTCATTAAATTTTTAAACGCATTATAGTGTAATGGTTTTATAATGGTCAGATTTCTAAGATATAATTATATTACTTCTATTTTCAAACACCAAATATAGAATATATCGAACCAAATAATTATGTGTACTTTCAAACTTAAAATAAATATCAAAGAAAAAGAATAAAGTATTGTTTTCTCTATGTCAAATGAATTACCACAAGTGTTCCTATTTAACTTTAAAAATGAGGCACCTTGTGTAATGATAAAGTCAACAAATGTACCAATTTGCTTTCAATTTGTAATTATGGAAATTTTAATTACCATGCACAAGCGTACGTTTTCATATCAAAGCCATAAAGAATATTTGACCAAATCATCAAATACATCAATATAATTTATTAGGTTTATAATTTATATATAAGCAAATATAAAAATATTTATAAATAAGATTTGAAAATAAATTAATTTACATGCAATCTTTTTTTTTTGAAACACAATCTAATTAACATATTAACATACAACATTTCCTACAATTTCAATATTTAGCCAAATATAAGTTTTATAGCCCAGTATAAGCTTTATAAAGTTTTCTTGTCATTGACTTTGGAATTCCATCTCATTGAAACAACTATGATTTAGACAAACAAATACGCTATCTCATAGTGTTTACGCTGACGATGTCATTGTGCCCAAAATTCGATCTTTTTAACAAAGTCTCCATAAAAAATCCACTAGATAATGATCTACACACTTTGTAAAAAAATGAGTTCCAATAATCTCCTACATGAATAGAAATAACTGAAAAGAGAATTTTGAGAGTACAAGCGCAAAATCTACTACATAATAAGTCGGTAACATTTTCAGCCTTGAATCAATCATTATTACTAATTTTAGATTTACTCAAACAAGATGTGAAAATGATGTCATGAACCCCCAAATCTTGATGTAAACATAGACAATAGTTATAACACTGTTACATTCTCCCATAGAATTTGATTCTCTTTTATGTTCATTTTGACCGTAAACATTCATGGTCAATCATCAACCTAGAGAATATAGCATTTCCTTCATTCTCCTAGAAATTGTCTCATTTCACACTTACAAAGTAATTTGCCATTGACTTTGTTTAAAGGAGTATCCTGCACTACTCCACTTATATTTCAAAGATATGAACTCAAATCATTAAAAAAATGTTTATCCTATAAACCTTACAGGTTGCACTGTTCAATCATCCAAGGAACTGCGTAGAGAATGTTCAGTCTCATAGTGCTTTTGACATATTCATTTTGACTTAGTTGTCCTCTTAAACCTATTTTTTGTATTTTCAGTCAGTTAGGTAGGGTTACCGCCAAACATCCTCTTAAGTTATAGGCTTTAAACCCATTCCTCTTAATGATTTAACATCTTGATCTTGTATCAAACCTTTAGTAAATGGATCCAAAAGATAATTATTTGTTCTTACGTAATCAATCGTTATTACACCAATTGAGATCAAGTGTCTAATGGTTATATGAAGTCTTCTTATATGATGAGATTTATCATTGTAAAAATTACTCAGAGCCCGGCCTATTGCCACTTGGCGATCACAACGTACATGTAATGACAACACTGGTTTCTTCCACATAGGAATATATTCCAAAAAAATTTGAAGCCATTGTGCTTCTTCTGCTGCTTTATCTAAAACTATGAACTTAGATTCCATGATTGATCTGGCCATGAGTGTTTGTTTTGAAGACTTCCAAGAAATTGTGGCACCACTAACTATAAAGACATATCCACTCGTAGATTTAGAGTTTTTGGAGTCGGAAATCCAGTTGGCATCACTGCATCCTTATAAAACGATTGGTTCTTTACTTTAGCTTTGCCAATAAGTTTTAGCATGACGTACATAGTCTAATATACTTTTTATGTCTTTCCAGTGATATGTCTTGGATTACTCATGTAGCGAGTCAGTACATTGATTGCATGTGTTAAATCGGGTCTAGTACAATTTGTTAAGTAAATCAAACTTGTGATGACACATGCATACTCCGATTGTAACATTGCTTCGCCAGAATTTTTCGTCAAGTGAAAACTAGGGCCGGTCTACATAAGTTTTTGCCTTTCCTTTTGAGTAAGATTTAAACCTCTCAAGTATCTTTTCAGCATAATGAGTTTGAGACATGATGATTCCTTCAGAATTCTGAATGATCTTAGTCGCTTGGATAACATCGACTAGTCTCGTATCTTTCATATTGAACTTGCTACTTAGCATATTTTTTGTTTGACTGACAAGTCTTTATTGCTACCAGTAATGAACATGTCACTTGCATACAAACCAAAGAAAACGTACACATGTAGTGTACTTTTTTAGTATATGTATTTCTCACATTCATTAATGCTGAAATTATTTGATATCATAACATTGTCAAATTTTTCATGCCAACTTCCTTAATTACATACAAAGATTTCATACACCGGAACACTTTGTGTTCTTTTCTTGGGACAACAAACCCTTCAGGTTGTTGCATAGAAATCTTCTCTTTTAAATCAATATTTAGAAATACAGTTTTTACATCCTTCTGATGGATTTCTAGGTTCAGTAGTGCTGATTGCTATCAACATTTTGATTAAAGTTATTCTTGTTAGCAGAGAATAAGTGTCAAAGAAATCCAAGCCCTATTTTTCAGAAACCATGCACCATAAGTCTTTATACTTGTGCTTATCAACTGAGCCATCTATTTTTAACTTTTTTTGAAAAGACATTTACACCCCAAAGCTTTAAACCCATGTGGTAACTCAGTTACATACCATGTATGATTCTGCATAATGAAGTCGGATTCACTATTGACGGCTTCCATCCAAAAAGGTGTATCTAGTGTAGAAATGACCTTAATAAAATTTCTTGGTTCATTCTCAAAAGAAATACCATTAAGAAATTCACCACAAGATTTTTCTTTACGAGCAACGTTGCGTCTAGGTTCATCTTCAAATAATTATGCATCGTAAAAAAATGTGCCAAAAGTACTCGCTTCATTTCTAGAGATGTTTGCATCTCTTATTTCAGAGTTTGTTTTGGATTGTCTCTATTCTTACACGTGTAATTCTTGATTTCATAATTGTAATGACATGAATATTTGGTACATTTGACTTATGACCCAAAAATCGATAAGCATCACTATTATGAGATTATCATATGAAAATATAATTTACGGTTTTTAGTCCAATTGAAACCTTCTTGGGAAGTGGTACTGCAACTTCTGCAAGGAACCCTCACACTTTCAAGTATGTGTATGAAGTAAAACACCTTTCCAAAGTTCATATGGTAAAACCACTGACTTTGTGTTGTATTTTATTGAGGATATGATTTGTAGTAATAAATGCTTACCCCTCCCCCCCCACACACACACATGTTATGAGCTAATCCAAATTCCTGCAACAGAGTATTCATCATTTCTTTGAGAGTTTGTTTTTTTTGTTCCGCAACTCCATTAGATTCAGGTGAGTAGAAAATGGTTATTTGATAAATAATGTCATGCTCTTTGCAGAACACATCAAATGGTCCATCATACTCACCTCCTCTATCACTTTGAACTATCTTTATTGTTCTATTGAGTTGGTTTTCAACCTCGAATTTATACTCCTTAAATTTTTTGAAGGCCTCATCTTTGTTTTGTAGAAAATACACCTAACAATATCTTGTACAATCATCTATGAAAGTCATAAAATATATTTTTCAAGTCTTGTTTGAACAAATTTTAAATTACACAAATTTATATGAATTAAATCAAGAGGTTCAGTTGTTATCTCAACTTGAGGGAATGAAAGTTTTTTAAGTTTTACTTGTACGTATATTTCAAATTTTACTTTGCTCAATTTGCATCTCATAATTAGGTTTAAATTAAACAATCTTTGCACAGATTTATAATTGACATACAAATATCTTTCATGTCAAACATTAAAAATTCTAACCAAATAAGCAATGGAATCATTCTTATTGATTTAAACATAAATTACAATATTTGTGGATATGACTGTCTTGATACACATTTTGACCACTCTATCCTGAATATATCCCATGCCCAAGAAAACATCATTTCTCTTTTGCATAAGTTTGCCGGATTCGAAAGTTACTATAAATCTGGCTTCGCTTAAAAGCGAACCAGAAATAAGATTCTTTTCATATTTAGAACATGTTTCACATTTTTGAAATTAGTTTCTTTTTCAAAAATTAGTGCACGTTTCACTTTTTCATGACCTTTAATAATCGTGAGCACTGTCACTCATTAACATTCTCTCTTCAGCATTGCATTTTTAATAGGTACTAAACATATCTTGATTAATGCATATGTGAATGGTGGCACTTGTGTCATACCACTAGTCTTTTAAATTAGCCTCGATCATATTGATTTATGTGACCATATCACTAAGTGTCATTTTTAATTAAGTTTCCATAAGGCCTGTTTTTTTTTCTAGCTTATTACCTGCATAGATTACAAATATTAACAAAATCTAAATCCTCTAAATAGTTTTAGCAAACATTTCGGTTTCCATGGCAAATTAAATTGTAAATAGCATACCACTGTTAAACTGAGTTTGAGGCGTCGACTCATTAAGTCCATTTTCAATTACACCTCCAATAAAGATCGGGATGTTACTCATATTTGAAATTCAAATCTGCAAAGACAAATAAGCAAATCAGTAAAATAGATCAATTATATAATATACGAACAACTTGTATCACAATATCCCAAAAATAAATAAGACAAATGATTGCTTAAATCAGCTCGTTTCACACTATCACAACTATCACTTTGCTGAATTAAAAAATACAAAGAAAGATGATGCAAGTGATTGCTTAATAAATTAACATAGCAACGATCGTCCAGAACAATGACCAATCAAATGATATTATAATATTTGATCAATTTCAGTTACTCAAACATTTTACTTTCTAAAATAAATAAAAAAAAAATATTGGAGAAAAACATGAGACTAATTTAGATTTGCTTAAATATTAAACAAAAAAAACTATCAACCGGTTTACCAAGACTTTGAATCAAAACCAAACCTTTGAAAAATAACACAAACGTCCGATTCTTTTACCAAAAGAAATCCCAGAATTAAATCCAAATTTAGGAACTAAATTAAAGTGATCCAAATATCCTGCATAAGAGAAACATAAGCGCTAGAACACAAACTTTATGCAATACCACAAAACTGGTTGGAGGAAGTACGGATCCAAAGTCTTTTAGGAACCGCTGATTGACATGTTCTTAGAAACAAAAAACTTATAACAAATATCAGTATTGTTAATGCAAAACATAAATAATATTTTGATTTAGGAGTATAAGAACCTTATTTACTACAATGTGATAATTGATATTAATAAAAATAATAAGAATATAAATCAAAATTACAATAACCAAAAATAATTAAATAAAAAAGAATTATAAAGTAGAGATGACAATTTTTTTTCTTTAGATCTTTAAGCGTCTCGTAGTGACGGTTCTATAGTGGTCATATTCTCAGGATACACTTCTATTTTTCCACACTATAAATAGGATCTATCGAACCAAATAACTATGTGTACTCTCAGATCTAAAATAAACATCAAATAAATAAAAAAGTATCGAAGATTTTTTTCCTCTTTACTAAATGAGTTACCACAAGTGTTTAATGAGGCACCTTGTGTAATAATGGAGTCAACCAACATACCAATTTGCATTCAGTTGTAACGATGAAAAATTTAGTTACCGTGCACAAAACGTACGTTTTTCATATCAAAGCCATAAAGATTATTTGACCAAATCATCAATTACATCAATATACTGTATTAGGTTTATATTCTATATTTAAGAAAATATTAAAAATATTGTATGAATAAGATTTGAAAATAAATTATTGACATAAAGTCTAATTAATAAACTTAAATCTCAATTCAGACCTAAATATCAAAAGTAAAGTATATTTCTCCAAAAAAACATGTTTTTTTTTTATCATTGTTGTGAATGACAAAAACAAGATAGAGTCCAATTATTTAACTTTTTCTTTGTTAAAATTTTCATATTTAGGCAAAGATAAACTTTAAAAGATTTTCATGTTATTCACTTTGGAATTTCATTTCTCATTCAAAGCAAATATTTCTTTCTTTTTAATCACACATTTACTTATTTTTTATAAACTTATCCTTAAAAACCTTTTTGACCAAAAAATTATTTGTTTATGACTCATTTATTAGTTTCTTAGATTTATTTCTTTCTGACCACATATTTATTTATTTTCAAAAGATATATTTAGTATTCCAAAAATTATTTCTTTTACTAAATATTTATATATTTTGAAAAATTATTTCGTTCCAAATATTTGTTTACTTTGACCCATATTTACACTTCTTTAGTATCCAACATATTTGTTTTGTTTTGACCATATACTACAAAAAAAAACTAGATGTAACCACAAAAGGAGACACAATTTTTGTGGATGTCGTTCTCTACACAATTGATTTAGCAAAGACTCTGCTTCAAGAATTCAGGGAAAACAAATGAGATTTTCAGAAGCTGAGACACATTGGTAGGAAGATGGATAAGTAGGGATGAATTCACTCATTGATATGACACTTAAGCCAAATGACATCAGAGCTTTCCTTTACAATGCATGGGAGACAACGTTTTGAAATTCTATATTCTGAAGTTTCTCTTCTTCTGGTTTCCCATATGTAGAGAATGTGAGAACTTTGATAAATCTTGTGGAGCAAGCTGTTCAAGCAGTTGGTGGGATGATAATAAGGACGTTCATGGACGAGGAAACAAAGATTTAGATGTGTAATATTGTTGGGGAGCATGAGTTCTATGTTCTTCATGATCTGATGATCCCGAGCACGTGTCCAAATACTCCAAGTAGTTTTCTTTGCTATCTGTCGAGTTGAAATGTAGGTTCATATCATCTTTTATGTATGCTATCAAAATTAATTCTATATTCAACTTAATTTATTGGGTTCAGTTGTAAATTTTACTTAATAGCAATATGTTAACGTTTTGAAATTCTATATTCTGAAGTTTCTCTTCTTCTGGTTTCCCATATGTAGAGAATGTGAGAACTTTGATAAATCTTGTGGAGCAAGCTGTTCAAGCAGTTGGTGGGATGATAATAAGGACGTTCATGGACGAGGAAACAAAGATTTAGATGTGTAATATTGTCGGGGAGCATGAGTTCTATGTTCTTCATGATCTGATGATCCCGAGCACGTGTCCAAATACTCCAAGTAGTTTTCTTTGCTATCTGTCGAGTTGAAATGTAGGTTCATATCATCTTTTATGTATGCTATCAAAATTAATTCTATATTCAACTTAATTTATTGGGTTCAGTTGTAAATTTTATTTAATAGCAATATGTTAAGTTTGAGATACTTTTAAATTTAACATTTTAAAATTTCATATCCGAAAAGCCTATCTATTTGCTGAATAATATTTTTATGGAATCATAAATTTTATACAGTTATTTACTTAGACATTAAAAAATAATAAATCTATATTTCCGTATATATTTACACAAAGTTAAAGGATCTTATTCTCTTTTAGGACATAACCCACTCACTTTATTCTCTTATAATCCAACATATTCTACATAACCCTAAAGATGTGAAATTACCATAAAGGTGTTAATGAAAGGATATTCTACACCATTAGATCAAAAGAAGGGGGACCACACGATTTCTCCTTCCCATTCATTCTCTCCTCTTGGCGTGGATGGGACCCATCCTTCTTCTTCCTCCTCACTTTCACGTAACTACCATCTTCTTCTTCAATTCTTCTCTTCAATTCTTCACCAAACCTAGCTCTTCTCCTTCATCTAGTTTTCTTTTCTTTGAGAGATTGAACGACGAGCAACATAAACATCTACAAGAAATCTTGTATCTTCCTCCATTGATGAACTTGGGTAATGCTCTCTCTCTCTATCTTGGACTTGCTCTCTCTCTCTCTCTCTCTTGAAAATTAGATTCAGTTGAATCATATTTGAACCAAAGACATGAAGGTAATAAGAGTGATTTGAAGTTGAATAGAATATAAATATTATTAGAATCATGAAATTACGAAAGGAGAGTTGTTTACATAAGATGGTATAGCTGGTACAACCCGTCGCATAAATCATGTAAACAAAATGTTTAACTGGTATAACTAGTGGTTTATGTTGTACTAATTAACTACTATAACTATTTAGAAAGGTTGAAGTAGTAAGTCTAATACAACTAGTGTTACTGTGATTGTTCATACAAAACGTACGACTAGTTAAACTGGAACAACTATAAGTAACTTGTACAATATGTATACTGGTACAACTAGTGTTAATGTGATGGTTCATTAAGAAACGTACAACTAGTTAAACTAGTATAACTATTAATAACAGTATTATTCTTGGGTTCACCCCCTAGGGTAAACCTCTAAGTTCACTACCCAATCAAAATTTAACATGTCATATTGTATTTTTTAAAGAAAAAATGTTAAAACAATAAAAAAATAATGGAAATTACAAAAAAAAAAAATTAACATTGCTAACACCATCGGTAAAACCCTAAAACCTAAACACTAGACTCTAAACTCTAAACACAAAACCTTAAACCCTAAACCCTCAAAAACACTAAATCTTAAATACTATACTCTAAACCCTAAACCCTTGGGTAAACCCTAAATCCTTGGGTAAAGCTTAAACCCTTGGGTAAACCCTAAACTCTTGGATAAACCTAATCTCTTGGGTAAACCCTAAATCCTTGGGTAAATCTTAAACACTAAAGTAAACCCTATTACTACTATTTAAAGTTTACCCTAAGATTTAAGATTTACCCAAGAGTTTAGGATTTACCTAAGGGTTTAGGGTTTACCCAAGGATTTAAGGGTTTATTCAAGGTTTTAGGGTTTAGAGTTTAGTATTTATGGTTTAAGGTTTTACCGATGGTGTTATCAACATAATTTTTTTTTAATTTCTGCTGTTTTTATTTATTTTTATCTTTTAATTTAAAAAATATATTGTGATGTGGCAAATTTTCATTGGGTGGTGAACCTAGAGATTCACCCTAGAGGGTGAACCCAAGAATAACTCTTAATAACATATACAATATGTATATTAGTACAATGTGTTATTGTGATGGTTCTTATTAAACGTACAACTCGTACAATTGATACGTCTATTAGTAATGTATACAATAGGTCCACCAGTTAAACTAGTATGACAAGTTTAAATAGTATAACTGGTATTACTAGTATAACTGTAATATAGAGTGTAACATGAAAACAAGTATACATGGTACAACTAGTACGAATGTCATCGCTACCACCTGTATAACTAGAATAACCGGTACAACTACTAAATGGTGATGTTGTTTATTATACTTTTCAGGTAACTATGGATAACAACCGATGTGTGGTGATATATTTTGATCAAGGGGGTAGTTATTCAGATGTGGGAGATGAATTTCGATGGTAGCGGAAAGACATACATATTTATACTTTAGTGTTTACGAAGAGAAGTTCTGAAGAGGTGACTTAATCTCACTTGGTTGATAGAATATGCAGGAAAATGAAGATTGATGTAGCTTCTACCAGGATTCAACTGAGTTATTTTTCGTTGGGAATGTATGATAAGAGGCCATGTTACATATTTGATGATGAAGATGTTTTAGGATATTTGTTGGAAGTAGAAAAAATCAGGAGGGTATTGTCTTGCACATGGAGCTCAGAGAATATGTCTCATAAAACCAAAGTAACCAGATGTTTTCGAGGGATGAGGAAAATTTTAGTGATGCAAGAGCTAATGATGGTATGGTCGGTCTTAAGGAGTTGACAATTTTTCCTCATATTCAAGAGGATGAGAATGAAAAAGGCGATGAAGGGGATGAAATGGAGAAGTTGGCAGTTGTGACACCAGCTGAAACACCAGGTTTTACATTTTGAGTGGGATGATGGTATTGACATGACTTTGCATCCAAAATTTGAAACTAATCATGAAGTGAGGGATTTAGTGGACAAAGTTGTGCATAAGAATTGTTTTGAGGTTGATATAGTCAAGTCGACGCCTCGACTTTACTTACTAAAATGTCGTGGGGATTGGTTGCAAATGGTATTTACGAGCTGTAAGGCTGAAAAACTCAGAATTTTCACTATACGGACGTAACAAAAGATGCATACTTGTGCTAGGATAACTGAAAGTGCAACCAGAAAAGGGAAAAAGGCACACCAAGCTTGGTCGCATATGTGCTGCAAGCGGATTATCCAGGAAAATACAAGACTCTGGCACCACAGTATCTCATAGATTTGGTTAAAAATAAAATGGGAGTTAAGGTTTTGTATGCTACGGCTTGGAGAGGAAAATACAAAGCTATCAACGAACTATGTGGTAACCCAATGGAGAGTTTTACTAGACTGCCGTCTTACTTGTACATGTTGGAAATGTTGAATCATGGTACTATTACCCGCTTATTAGTGGATGAAAAGAACCTGTTTAAGTATATATTCTTCGCGCTCGGAGCTTGCATTGAATGGTTTAATTCCATGCGGAAAGTGATAATTATGGATGGAACTCATCTGAAAGGTGTGTATAAAGGAGTGCTTCTAATAGCCACTGCTCAGGATACATATCATTATCATTATCGCCTCGCTTTTGCTGTAGTAGATGGTGAAAAAAATGCAAGTTGGAGGTGGTTTTTAACGATATTGAAAAACCTTGATACCAGATGATCCTCATCTTGTACTTTTACCGATAGAAACCAAAGCATCATCAAGACAGTACACGAGGTCTACCCATTAGTGATCCATGGATATTGCATATATCACTTGTCAAGTAATGTGAAAGGAGCATGCAGCCATGTTAGGAAAGATGTGGTTGCCCATACGTTCAGAAAAATTACTGATATTTATACGGAAAGAGAGTTTAGAAGAAAATATAAAGATTTCAGGAGAAAGTATCCTCAGACCGTTAAGTATTTGGATGAGAATGTTCATGAGAGTACATGGGCAAGATGTCAATTTTCAGGAGCAAGGTACAACATCGATACAACCAACACTGTTGAATCTATGAATGGTGTTTTGAGGGAACAAAAGAAATATGTGTTGCTGCCAATGATTGATGAGATCATGGGGAAGATTGCATAATGGTTTAACAAAGACCGATAATTTTCTCTATGGGTTCCACATACACAATTACTTGTCCTATGTGTGCATGCTGAATTGCATGTGAATAGTCCGATTACAAAAACACTTCATGTTGAGGTGTTATACACATTTGAACGTCTGTACAATGTTACTTGGTTGAATTGATCAACATAAGATGTTATTGTAGGCATTTTGATGTCGACTGGTATCCATGTGTGCATGTGCTTGCTACTATCATGAATTATTGTGGAACTACAACATATAATACATTGGAAGAGTTGGTTGAAAATTATTGTTTTAAGTATTATTGGATGGAACAGTGGACATTGGCAAACTATAAGACAATATATTCAGTGCCTCATCATTCATCCTGGCAAGTTCCTCAGGAAATACAATCTCAGATTGTTTTGCTGCCATATGTGGATTAAAAAAAAGAAAGATTACAAACTACTAGATTTCCATCTGCATGAGAATATCAGAGGAAGAGAAAGAAAATGTATCTACCATTCTCATAGTGGCTTGGTGATAGCAGCGAAAAAGATGACAACGACAACTATGACAACGACTACGAAGAAACGAGTTACGAAGAAAGAAGCAGCGAGGGAAGTGGCGATGAGGGAGGTGACAACGAAGGAAGTGATGAATGAATATTACTTATGTGTTATTGAACTTGTTTATATGTTGTGAAACTTATTTATGTGTTATGAAACTTGTTTATGTGTTGTAGAACTTATTTATATGTTATGAAACTTATTTATGCAATGTGTTGTTTCTGTCAAGTACAACTGGTAAAACTTCATATAACATAACATGCATGTTTCTGTGTTGTTATACTGGTACAACTAGAATAATTATGTAATGTAACACTAGGATAACTACATTATATCTACGAGGAAGGAACTACTAATACAACTGGTATAACTTCTTTAATTATGAATATTTTTAATTCTATTTGGCTTTCTACAAGTAAATAACAATATACTAGATAAGTTGGAAGGTCGTTAAAGTGGTTCATCCTAATTATTTGAAGTTTAACCAATTTGTTTTTGTAATTATTACATAATCACATAAGTTTCCATGATCTACCTTATACTTTAAAGGTTTGTTTACTAGTTTGTTCACTATATTTTTGAAAAATATACACAAAATATATTTTAACAAAATTAATGATTCCATAGTGTGTGGTTCTAGGTATGTAAATATTTACAGATTGTACATTTGAAGTATATATATTTTATGTGTGGTACAACTACATAAATCAAATTTTCTACCAAAATACAACTATGTACAAACCTATACAACCCGAAACCCGGTACAACTATATATACAAGTGTACAACTACAATACTAGTACAAATAAATGTTAATAAATTTGTTACGTTTTAGTTGTTTATCACGTTTTAAATGTGTAGCACATTCTAAACATGATAGTTCTACCTTCATTTATTTAGTTGTACCAGTTGTACGGGTCAGAGTTATTAACACATAATTTACTTGGTTGTTTTAGTTATACTACATACATGTCAATTCCAGCTCAAACAAGTTCAAAAACACTATAACAAACACTATGACAAAACACAAATTCATTACTAAATCATAAACACATATGTTTTAAGTTTGACGGATACAAAAACAACACAATTACAAAAGCATGACATGTCTTAGTTTCACAAAAGAAACACCAATATCCAACACCAACACAACCACATAAATTATTTCTCAACATATTGAGACTTCTTCAAACGAGAAGGCTTTGGCACCCTTTTCTGGATCGTCAAGGCTTCCTCCTCTGCAGCTTCCTCCTCCGCAACTTCCTCCCCCGCAGCTTCAGCCTCTTAAGCTTCCTCCTCTGCAGCTTCCTCCTCTTCAGCTTCCTCCTCTGCAGCTTCGCTGTTTCTTCCTTGTTGAATCTGAAATCGGTAACCTAGTTTGGTGAATCGATTTCGATGGTGAGTTTTTAGCCGATAGATGATCTAGAGAACGAAGTGAATCTTTATTGAATGAAATTGAGAGTTTATATGAAGAATAAAGCAAGAAAAAGTAATCCCAAGGAAACCCTAGCTTCTAGGCTTATTCTCCAATGTTTGTATATGTCTTTCTCTCATTCAACCTTCTCTTTATATAGTCGCCTTTGAAGTCGGTGTGGGCCTTATGGGCCGACTTCAATACTCTCTCTAGGCCGAGATCTCGTCAAGATGGGCCTATGGTGGTAGATGCAATCTATCCCCAACAATAAGTCCCCCCCCCCCAGTTCGTCGAAAGTGTCATCTCGTTACTTTCCGATGAATTTTTTTGTATGGGTTCGTTGATGTTGGGATCTCGGTTATTGAGCTTCAAAGTCGTCCTCGGCTTTACATCCTATCTCGGTATGTTCTTCTGTAACAGTTACGCGCTGCTCCACGTCTTTCTTCCATGTTACCTCGAGATTTGGAGCTAGTGGGGCACGTGTCATCGTTCATAGGTTTTTAGACCTAATTATGATGACTGCTCGTCTTCCGCACTATGTTTTCTTTATAAAGACCCCCTTCCGCTTCAGATTCTTCTTATCTGCTGTTCACTTCTTCGATAAGGTATTCTCTCTCTCTGACTTCTCTCTTCTTTCTCTCTCTAGAAATTTTTACTTCCGATCAAGATGACTTCCCCCATCCGCCGTTGCTCATTGAAAGGAAAAGCAATTGCCACCGCATCTGATTCCGATAACGGCAGCTCTCCACAACTTCTCGGTCCCAGAGCGATTACACTCGGAGGAATGATTCCGAGACCGACGAGTGAAGACTTGGCGGTATTGAATGAGAACGAGCGTGACATCGTTCAACTTAGTCTGGATCTCGAGGATAGAGATGCTTCAGGTCAGGCCGCCGTAGATGACGCGGCAGAGGAAGTATTACCGAGTTAGCAACCAGAAGAACTTCTTTCTGTTGCCGAGGACGAAGCCGCAGCCGAGAAGGAGATAAACCTACATTTATCCGACTTGCTTCCGATATGTTGGACCGGGAGCGATTTTGAATTTGACGAAGAGATTGATCCAGAGCAGGAGCGTCGTCTGAGTGTTAAGAAGAATCAAAGATGGGAGAACCATTTCCCTACTCGATCGACGTTCAAGAGCGTTCGTAGATTGATTCTTCAGACCAATCCGCCTGCGGGGTTCTCATTCCTCATCCCAGCTGACCATCAGAGGCCTTGGACTCCTCCTGCGGGATATGCATACGTCTACGAATCGTGGTTCACTAGTTGTTCGTTATGGTGGCCTCTACCGGAGTTCTTGACGACATACTGCCATAGGAGGAGGATAGCTCTTAGTCAATACACTGCCAACGGGATCAGAATCCTGGTCACCCTTACTGTCCTTGCTGCCGAGTTGGGAATCGATGTCGGTTCGTCTTTTCGAGGAGCTTACGACGCTTAGTATCACGGCAAAAACGGGATTTTTCCATGGGAAGATGGTCCTGAAACACAATGTTATCACCGGGAAACCATCTAAAGTCAATTTCTGGAACCGGGCCTACTTCTACGTCAAGATTAATGATGCTTCCTTCGAAGACCCTTCCATAGTTTTGAATGGCTATTTCAATGCTAACATTGGTATGAATCCCGAGATCTGACTATTGCAATTCTACTGATCCACTTCATCTGTTTTCCTTTTTGATGCAGATCAGCTCTCCAAGTGGTCGCAAGGCGGTACCCAGTCTTTTCTAGAAGAAGTAGAAGCCATTAGGACACTGAGCCACCAACACTGACCTGATATCAGTAAAGCCCGCATCCAAGCCGCTCTAAAAAGACTTAGTCCATGTAAGATATTCTTCAACCCCATCTTGTTTACCGATATTATTGCTTGTGTTAACAAAATGCTTGGATACAAATGCAGCTACTGACTCCCTGCCAAGCCGCAACCTGAGAATGGGAAAAATCAACCTTGCGTCTCTTCCCTCATATGCTGATAACATTGGAACTCTGGTTCACGGGGACGACCTATCCGGATCCGGTCGACCCGCTAAGAGGAGAAGGTCGGCAACTGTCGACGAGGACATTTCGAGGAGCAGCCCAACTCGATCCCCATTGACTGAAGGGCGACAACGAGATGTGGAGGATGCTGGCCGACATGAAGATCTTGGTAATGAAGAAATACTCGTGCTCTCTCATACTATCCCTGCTATTGCTGCCGAGATGTCGACGGATGAGCACCCGGTAGCTCCCCAGATGGTGGAGACTCGTCGTGAAGAACCCACTGAACCGGCTTCGGCACCGATAGAAGCTATTGGATATCCTCATGTCGTGGACTTCCAATATCGGCATCTCTCTGTTCCTTTTGTTGAAGATAATGAAGCGCCGGCGCGCTTATTCCGCCAAATTCAACTAAAGAGGAGAGGAATGCCCGAGTTGGACCAACTCTCGCAGAGCAATCGGGATCGCGAGATGACCTGAGCGGGAGCCCTCGTAAGTACCTGACCTCCATACCATTGATCGATCTCCTCCTTCATTGCTAATCCTTTTTTTTTATTTTCACCCAGTTCTTCGGTAGTGCTAATCTCATGGTTTGAGATTATGAAGCCAAGTTGAAGGCACAGGATGAGAAGATAGCGTCCAAGACCGGAGCCTTGAAGAAGAAGAGGAAGGAGATTGCCGAGCTGACCTATAAGTGCGGCTCTTACGAAGAGCAGATCGGCGTATTGAACGCTGACAAGATTGAAGCCGCAGAACATGCAGAAGCTCTCTCCAAAGAGCTAGAGGAGCTCAAGGCTCTGAATGGGGGCCTCGAGACTCGATGTCAGAACCTGGAGCAGGAGAATGCCGAGATCCTAGCACGGTTCGAGACGACGACCAGAAGATTGAAGGAATCTCGAGAGCTCGAGGTCAAGAGGGAAAGACTCCGAGTTGAGTCTACTTTGAAGAATCAAATCGCGCCGGTGTATGACAAAGTGCGCCAGTTCGTCGAAGAGCAACCGTTAATTCAATCCAAATTGGCTCTGTATTCTCAGGCGAAAGGAATCAGAGAGAGTCTTGAGAAGATCGACTCCCAGGGATTGTCGATGGAAGAGATCCTCCAACAAGCCAGGGCCGACGAGGAGAAATACCAAGGGGAGCTTCAAGCGATGGAGGTTGTCGAAGCCTCGGAGATCGATCTTACTTTGACGCAAATCGACGAGTATGGCTCGAATATGGCGATGTTGTCTCCACAAGACATCGAAGATCTCCGATCTAATTAAGATGTCGTATTTATATTTTTATTACCTTCTTTTCTTTGATGTAAAGACTTATTGCCGACTTCGGCTTTTAATTTATGAAGTAAGTTTTCTTTACTTGATTTTTATTACGAAGTTTAAGAGTATCAGCCGATATGATAATCGTACCAATGTCTGAATTTCGCGTTACTTTATTAGGTGAACGAATAGGAACTATCTCGTCAGATAAACCGACATCGTTACCATGTAAAGCCTAGGAAGAAACATACTTAAAACCTTTCAAAGTGTTTCGAATAGTTTTTCCTTTTTATCTACTGTGATATGATATCATTCGATTTTTTGAATTCTTAAGTGTCTGATCAGGACAAAAGATAAAAGTAAGTCCTTTCGGCGCGATGTCCTACTGCGGATTACGTGCCGACCTTCTGTTCTTTTGAAGAAGAGAAGGTGACTGAATTCAACGAGAACCGAGTTAGGTTTTAGCCGAATAGCGATCTCAGGAAGATCGTCACACGAATGCGCGTAGATATAAAGTATATATATATTTTTTTTGTTTTTGTAACTGAACCCGGTTAAAGGCTGCCTACGTACCCGAGAAGGGATCAAGTCACTCGTAGTTCTTTTTTTTTTTTTTTTTTGTAACTGAACCCGGTTAAAGGCTGCTTACGTACCCGAGAAGGGATCAAGTCACTCGTAGTTCTTTTTTCTTCCTCTAAGCGCCGAAATAACGCTTCAAGTTGATTGAGTTCCAGGATCTCGGTATCTGCTCGCCGGAAGATGTTTCGAGTCGATAAACTCCTGGTTTAACCACGTGAGTGACTTTGTAGGGTCCTTTCCAGTTAGTGCCGAGTTTACCCGCCCTCCATTCCTTAGTATTTTCAAAGACTTTTCGGAGGACGAGATCGCCAAGTTGTATTGGACGTGACCGGACTTTTCTGTTGTAGTAGGATTCAGCGAGATGTTGATAGTTCTGAATCCGTAACAGAGCCTGATCCCGACGTTCTTCGAATTGATCGAGAGCGTCGATCATCATGTCGTGGTTGAGATCTTGATTTTGGGGGAGCTTTAACCTTCTGAAACTGGTGATATTGACCTCGGCTGGAGCCATTGCTTCGACGCCGTAGGCTAAGGAAAAAGGGGTTTTTCCTGTAGCACTTCGTGGTGTTGTGCGATGAGACCAAAGTACTCCATCCAACTCGTCCGCCCAATGTCCTTTCTTTAGATCAAGCCTCTTTTTAATCCCATCGATAGTGACTTTATTCGTTGCTTCCGCTTGCCCGTTTCCTTGCGGATATCTGGGGGTTGAGTAGCTGAGACGGATTCTCCACTTCTCGCAGAATTCACGGAATTTGGTAGCGGTGAACTGGCTTCTATTGTCGGTTACGATTTTGTAAGGCAATCCGTGTCGGCATATGATGTATTTCCAGACGAAACTCTGGACCTCCTTCTTGGTGATTTGGACATAAGCTTTTGCTTCAACCTATTTTGTGAAGTAATCGGTCATGACGAGCAGAAAACGCCTTTGTCTAGAGCTTGGTAGAGGACCGACAATGTCCATCGCCAATCGCATGAATGGGTAAGGCGTGGATGATGTTTTCAACAACTCGGTTGGAAAGTGTATGTTAGGGGCATGCCGTTGACATTTGTCGCACCGGGACGCGTATTCTTCGCAATCACCGACCATGGTTGGCCAGTAATGACCTTGGGTTTTTAGTTTTAATGCGAGATATCGACCTCCGCCGTGGTTACCCCCCTCGCCCTCGTGGGTTTCCATCATGACGAGCTCCGCTTCTTCCTTTCCGATGCAAGTAAGGAGTAATTTGTTTGCCGTCCATCGGTGTAATTTGCCATCTATTGATACGTAATTCAAACTTTTGGCTTTAAGTCGACGAGATTCCCATTTGTCCGTGGGAAGTATTCCTTTGTCGAGGTAGTCAAGGAAAGGTGTCCGCCAGTCGTCACCGGTTGATCCTTGGGAACCGATCTCGGCGATGTTGGAAGAGATGGCCAGAATATTATCACCACTGGGTAGCGTGATACTCGGTCTTTCTAACGTATGTACCGGGATTTTCCTTCTGACTTGATTCCGTTGACTACTCCCCAACGCAGCAAGTGCGTCTGCGAAGCAGTTCTCTTCTCGAGTGACCTTGGTGAGGTCGAATTGATCGAATTCGGCAGCCAAGCTTTTGGTAAGGCTGAGGTATGCATCCATCCTTTCGTTTTTTGCTTCATAGTCGCCGCTGTACTGGCTCGCGACGAGTTGAGAGTCGCAAAAGGCTTGTAAGCGCTTTGCTCCGACCACTTTTGCCAGGCGAAGGCCGGCAATTAGTGCTTCGTATTCAGCCTCGTTGTTTGATGCCGCGAACCCAAGTCGAAATGATTGTTCGATGAGTTCGCCGGTGGGTGATTGGAGGTGGACGCCTATCCCAGATCCTTTATTAGATGAGGCCCCGTCGACGTGCAGGATCCAACTTTTGACTGGGATCTTGAGTTCTGATGCTTGATCGGGAGGAATTTCGATAATGAAGTCGGCCAAGACTTGGGCTTTGATGGTTGGCCTGCCCTTATATGTGATATCGTATTCGCTGAGCTCGATGGCCCATTTCGAGAGTCTCCCTGATTGATTTGCATTCTGCAGTATGGTCCGCAGAGGGAGGTCGGTAAGGACTACGATAGAGTGAGATTGGAAATAGGGACGTAACTTCCTTGCCGAAGTGACAATTGCAAGGGCCATTCTTTCGAGCGTAGGGTATCTTGTCTCGGCGTCAGTTAAGCGTTTGCTAGTGTAGAAAACAGGATGTTGCTCGCCTCGATCCTCTTTAACGAGAACGCTACTGACCGCGGATGGGGAGACGGCGATATAGAGATACAGGGTGTCGCATGCATCGGGTTTTGCCAAGACTGGTGTGGTAGTCAAGTATCGCTTCAGCGCGGCGAAAGCCTTTTCGCATGCTTCGTCCCACGGGAACTTCTTGTTTCCTCGTAGCAACTCATAGAATGGGAGGCACTTGTCGGTGGATCAGGAAATGAATCGGTTGAGGGCCGCGACTCTGCCAGTGAGGCGTTGAATTTCTCGAGATGTCTTTGGGTCGGGAAGATCCAGGACTGCAGAGATTTGCTTCGGGTTTGCCTCAATACCTCGCTGGGTCACGATGTATCCGAGAAATTCGCCCGAGGTGACTCCGAAAGTGCATTTTGCCGGATTGAGTTTCATCCCGTATTTGTTCAGGGTCTCAAAACACTCGGAGAGATGTCGAATATGATCTTTTGCGATGAGCGATTTGATGAGCATATCGTCGATGTAAACCTCCATAGTGACTCCCAGCTTGTCGGCAAACATTCTGTTGACGAGTCGTTGGTAGGTGGCGCCTGCGTTCTTGAGTCCGAAAGGCATTACTCGGTAGCAGTATGTCCCTCTGTCGGTGATGAACGATGTCTTCTCTCGATCATCAGGGTGCATCATGATCTGATTGTAACCCGAAAATGCATCCATGAAAGAGAGTAATTCATTTCCGGAAGTAGATTCCACCATCTGATCTATGTGAGGCAGTGGAAAAGCTATCCTTTGGGCAGGCTTTGTTCAAGTCAGTGAAGTCGATGCAGACCCTCCATTTCCCATTTTTCTTTTTGACGACTACCGGGTTGGCTAGCCAATCTGGATATTTTACTTCGGCAATGGATCCTGCTTGGAGAAGTCTGTCAACCTTGTCGTTGACCGCCTTTGCTCTTTCGGGGCCCAATTTGCGTCGTTTCTGCTTAATTGGTTTATAAGTGGGGTCGACGTTTAGTATATGAGCTGTCACTGCGGGATCGATGCCGGGCATGTCGGCAGTCGACCATGCGAAGGTTGATTTATTCGCGCAAAGGAAGGCGGTCAGCTCTGTTGCTAGACTATCACTGAGTTTGGATCCTATCCCGACCGTTCGATCTGGATTTTCGGCGTCGATGCCGACTTGGATCGTTTTTTCTTTAGAGGGGGATAGTTTCTTTTCTGGTTCGATAGCGTAGGTGACCTGCCTGTTTTTGAAATCGGTGATCAACATACTTCGAGCCAGTCGTTGGTTCCCGACGAGCGTGAAGATTTTTCCTTCTTTAGTAGGAAACTTGACGCATTGGTGGTATGTTGAGGGGACTGCTTTCATTGAATGAAGCCAGGGCGTTCCTAGAATTGCGTTGTACTGGGTCTCGGTGTCGATCACGGAGAATTTGATTAGTTTGCTTACTCCTCCTACGAACACATTGAGGCGAATGGTGCCCAGTAAGGTTGTTGTCGATCCATTGAATCCTGTGAGCGCACGGGAGGACGGTTTGATGTCTTTGAGGTCGACCATCATTTTAATCAATGTCTGCCGAAAGATGAGGTCGATAGAACTTCCGGTATCGACGAGGACTCGAGAGACTTCACAAGTGCCGATCTGTAGTTCAACTATCAGAGGGTCGTTATGTGGATGATCGATATCGGTAAGGTCGAGCTCAGAAAATGCGATAGGTGTTTCCACTTCGCGCTTGGCCGGCCAGCGGTGAGCACTCACGGCTTTGCGTTGATACTCCTTGATGGCTTTCACTGAACTGTTGCATATGGGAGATCCTCCCAAAATGACATTGACCCGGCGGAATACACTGGGACGCTTGTCCGTTAATGATTTCGTGAGATCTGCTCGCGTTGCGCTTGTGCTGGATTTGAGCTTTTGGCGGAGGTCCTCCTCTGATAGCTTAGATTTCTTCCTCTGGAGGAGAATGTCGCGCATGTCGCTTTTGCTGGAGATGCTCTCGTAGATCTCGGTGGTAGGCACCTCCAGGAGGTGGTGCTGAAGAATGAGCCGAGATTAGGTTGATCCGACGTGGCACGTGTGGCCTTTCGTCTTCGGTATCAGTATCATCTCGTTGTCTCGGCAGGGCCGCTGCATCTCGGTCTTCTTGTCGGACTTCTTGTGCCTTGGCATTGTTTTGTTTGTTCTTGGTCCAACTTCCTTTTTTCTTTGCCTGCTTGGCTTTCGGCGGGTCGGGAGTGACGATGCCATTTTTAAACGCCGAGAACAGAGCCTCTGCGAGTTGCTTGCATTCCTTCGTGTCATGGCCTTTAGCTTTGTGGTAGGTGCAGAACTTGGTCTCGTCGTAGGTTAGGGTTTTTCCCTCCAATGTTCTGTCCCACACATTCCATGGTCGCTCGGTGGGTGCTGTGGAAGAAGTAGATCCCGGTTCCTCGGCTACCGAGTAGACTTTCCCTTTTTTGTCGTTATTGGGTTGATGCTGCCGCGGTTCCTGGGTGACAGAAGCTGTTTTTGTGGTCAACTGGGCTTTCAGTGCGTTCTGTTTTGCTGTATAAACCGCGTTGTCCTCTTCCATCCGTATGAAACAATTGGCTCTGTGGAGGGCGTCTTCCTGAGTAATTGTACTGTTGGTGTATAGGTCAGATCGGAAGGATGACCTGATCCATAATGCATTACGTAATGCCTCTACTGCTGTTTTGTCCGGCACATCGACTTTTAAGACGAGATTCTTGAACCGTTCCATGAAATCTTGGAGAGATTCTTTCTGACCCTGAGCTATCTTCCAGAGATCGGTGGCAGAGGCTCCTTGTCGGATATACATGGAGTAATGTTTAAGGAACTCGGTAGAAAGTTCTTTAAAAGTGCTAATGGAATTAGCGTTTAGCCGAGAAAACCAAGTGAGGGCCGGTCCCGCCAGGCTTTCGACAAAGAGCTGGCAGTAGCCGGCATCTCGTTCTTCTGCAGAAAAATAGGCTCGGCCCATAGCGATGTTGAAACTAGTCATGTGATCACTCGGGTCAGAATCGCCACAGAAAGATGGTATCCGGAGTTTATCCTGGTGTCGAACTCGGATGTCGGTTATCTTTTGGGTGAAGGGAGTTTTCTGAGTTGCTTCCAGAACCCGATCGATTTCTGGAGCGAAACTGGTGGCTTGATGAATTTTAGACGACATGTCTTTGATAGTCCCTTGAAGACGCTGGAGTTCTTCGTTGGTCGCCTGATCGGTTGCTTGGTTGCGCACCGTAGTCTGGAAGAGACGTCGACGAGCGGTGTCCGGATCTTGATCGTCGGCCTGCGTTGGAGGAAGACAAGCAGCAGCGATCGTGTCCATGCGTTCCTGAGTCGCTTTGTTTGCGGCTTCTTGCTGGCCAAGGCGTTGAACCACGGCGGCGAGAGACGCGAGAACGGTGTTTAGGTCGACTGGCTGTTGACCTGGTGGATTTGTCGGAGATCCTGTCATTATCAAGATCGACGTTCTTGATCGTTACTATCTTCTATGTTCTCTGGTGGAGGATCTTGTGGCCTCGCTGCCTCTACTGACGGTGTTGCCTCACTGTTGGGCTGAGTAGGAGACATGCCCAGAGTAGGAGACACGGCTGGAGTAGGAGAAGCGGTCGGAGTAGGAGAAGCATCCGCATTTTGTTGACTCTGAGTTTTAGGGTTAGGGTTCTGCCGCGGCCGCTTATTGGGTTGAGATGACGATCCGGCGTCGTCTTCTCCGTGTTCCTCTACCGGAGATGACTGCTTTTTCCTCGTCGGTACAGTCCTCTTCTTCTTCGGTGGTGGTGTTTTTTTCTTCTTCGCTAGTGAAGATTTCTTTCTCTTCTTCGCCGGAAATTCCATTTTTTTCTTTGTAGGAACCATTATCGTGATGTTTGGATTCTGAATCAAGGGATGGAAGAAATGGAGGTTTCGATCGTGTGGGTTGAGAGTGGGGAGTTGGATTTTTGATTTGGAGATTTAGGGCAATAGTCAGGTCGGGTTTCAAGTAGGTCCAGGCGGATATGATAGTAATGGCACGGATCGTAAATAAACAAAAGTCTTCTGATCTTTTAGTTATTTACCATTTTTGTATTTAAATTTTAATATTAAAATTATAATTATTATGATGAGGTTATTTTAGAATTTTAAGAACTCATGTGTGTCATCCCAGAATTTGATCTAAAGTTAAAATATTACTTCACGCAGCAATTTATAATACATTAATTTACATATCTAAATTTTAAATTTATAATGAATATCTAACATAATACATTAATTTGTGTACCAATTAAGAATTTTTTGTACTTATAAATTGTGACAACCTGTCCCGCTCACTCGGACCCCAGATTCACAGCGCTGCAGCTCATCGACCCCAACCCCTCCCTTATGAGTTCTCACTAACTCCATAATTAGGTTGTTGGTGCGCCTCGAACCCAGGACCTCACCCTTTAACAGCCTTCTCACAGGAAAAGCTGTCACCAATTGAACTGCAGATCAATTGGTGACAGCTTTTCCTGTGAGAAGGCTGTTAAAGGGTGAGGTCCTGGGTTCGAGGCGCACCAACAACCTAATTATGGAGTTAGTGAGAACTCATAAGGGAGGGGTTGGGGTCGATGAGCTGCAGCGCTGTGAATCTGGGGTCCGAGTGAGCGGGACAGGTTGTCACAATAAAAGTCGACTTTTTATGTGACAGCCCATCCTGCTCACTCAGAATCCCGACTCACAGCGCTGCAGCGCATCGACCCCAACCCCTCCCTTATGAGTTCTCACTAACTTCATAATTAGGTTTGAGGTGAACCCAGGACCTCACCCTTTAACAGCATTCTCACAGGACAAGCTGTCACCAATTGAGCTGCAGTTCAATTGGTGACAGCTTGTCCTGTGAGAAGGCTGTTAAAGGGTGAGGTCCTGGGTTCGAGGCGCACCAACAACCTAATGATGGAGTTAGTAAGAAATCATAAGGGAGGGGTTGGGGTCGATGCGCTGCAGCGCTGTGAGCTAGGGGTTCCGAGTGAGCGGGACAGGTTGTCACATAAATAATATTGGAATAATGTTAACTTTGATATGCATTTTCCATATGCATATGTATATATATTATATATTCAAATATAAATTTTATAAACCTAAATTGATATAAAAATTCTATGGAAAATCAGGGTATAAACTAAAGATATTATAATCACTGTATTGGCATATTTTACCTAAAATAAGAATACAATAACCATATAAATAAAAAGTATATAGAATGAAACAACAAAATGAAAATACAGAAATAGATATTAACGAAACTAAAATAAATAATCAAAGACCTAGTCTTGTTTAAAAAGAAAGTAAATGATTTAAGTTGAATCAAAATATCTTTTTGGGGGTCAAATCATGGAATTTTTTATAACCTTTCAACTTAATGAATTCCAAAAGCTTTGATACAATCAATCTTCATTCTCCTCTCTCACTCTAGGCACAGCACCAAACTCTTTGACTAGAATCTCAGCCACCAATGGAACCAAATCCGTAACACGAACACCTTTCTTATAAATCTCTCCAATATGAGAGTCGCTTCCTACTCGTCCTCCAACGTACACGTCAGCACCCTCCACAGGCTTACCATTCTCGCCACGTGTCAAGCATCCCATGAATCCGATATCCGCTACTTGGACTTGTCCGCAAGTGTTGGGACATCCTGTCCAATGCATCCTCACAGGTTTTGGCACAGCTACGAGTCTCTCAACTTCTTCAGTCACTTTTAAAGCTCTTAGCTTTGTCTCGATTATCGCTTGTCCGCAAAACTGGCTTCCGGTACAAGCAACCAGACCTTTCATCAAGATCGATGGCTCCGGTGAGAACCGGTTCTTGAGGAACGGTTCTTGAAGCAGAGCTTGGGTTTTCAAAGTTTCCACATTTGGGATGATGATGTTTTGCTCTACCGTGAGTCTGAGCTCACCTGAACCGTAGGTGTCAGCTAATCGAGCAAGCTCGTCCATGTCATCTGCTTGTAGCCTACCGACCGGAACGTGAAGGCCAATGTAGCTAAGACCTTCTTGTTTCTGAGGGTGGACTCCGAAATAGTCTCTCCTCTCCCATTTTTTGTTCACAAGATCCTCCGAAGACTCTCTCTCAAGTTTCCCACTTGGCATTCTCTTCTCTACTTCAGCTCTAAATCCTTCAATACCCTTTCCATTTTTATTTTATTTTTTTGCAAACAAATCAACAATCAACAACTTCCAAAACCAAAGTAAAAAAAATGCAAAAAGAGTGAGGAGTGTGCTTACAAGTTCGTCAATGAGCCACATCATTCTTGTCTTCTGTCGGTTTCCTCTAGTTCCAAGATCTCTGAAGGCCTCAAGAACAGCTTTGCAGAGTGGAAGAACATCATCAGCAGGGACCCAAGCATCGAGAGGAATAGCTTCTTCGCATCTTTTGGCACTAAAGAATCCTCCCACAAGCAAATTGAATCCAAAGCGACCATCTTTATTGGCAGGCATGTAAGCTAGATCATTAATATGTGGATGCTCATAGAGATCATGACTCCCAACCACACACACATTCCACTTCCGCGGCCTGCAATAAGCAAAACAAATAAACCTCATTAGTAGATTCATTCACCCAACAGCACAATCTTCATATGTAATCTTACAAGTTGCTGAAATCCGGATTTCCACGGGAATTGGCAGTGATGAAGTGCGAGAGAAGGTTCGCGTAAGGTCTTGTATCCACTATCTCATCAGGGTCAATCCCAGCAATAGGATTCCCAACAGGGTTCCTCACATTATCCATCCCACTCTGGAGACTCGTTAACCCAACAGAAGCAAGACCTTTCAAGATCTCAGGTACATCAGGCAAAACAACACCACGGATCTGCCAGTTCTGTCTTGTTGTCACATCAGCACATCCATCTTCCCCATACTTCCTAATCACACTCGCTAAGTACCGAGTCTGTGCACTTGTGGTCACACCATTTGGTAATTTCAACCTCATCATAAACTTACCATCTGTAAAACAAGAATAAGAATCAGGAGAACTCTTTAGATTATGATAAAGAGGATAGTTAAGTAGAAGAAGAAGAAATCAACATACATTGATGCTTCCTGCGATGGAACAAACCAAGCCACTTGAGTCTAACATCAATATCGTCTTTTGTCAATTTTTCGCTATCGATCTCTTCCATAGATTTCTTGGCGAGCTCTTCAATACCATTCTCCATGAACAGCTTCATTGGCTCACTCTCGATCTTAACCTTCTCCTGTGGATTAATCCCTTTACGAAACTTTTCCTTGAGAATGAAAAACCCATCTCTCAACTCGACTCTCGGCTCGAGCCGGTCGGCTTCTACGGTGGTTGATTCCGCCGGAGGAGCGGTCTGAGCGGCGACGATGAGGGATCTTCTTGATTTTGAAGGGAGGAGAGTGTGTGGAGGAGGGCTGAAACGAAGAGAGAGGGAAGTAGAAGAAGTCATGATGGAGGACGAAGGAGGTGTTAAGAGAAGGTAGGATACGTGTGGCCATTTTTGTAGGAGGAGATATGAGCTCTTGAGCTAGCCAAAGGGTCAAGTTTCTTCTCATCATATTGTCAGCAGGAAACAGACACTTCCACGATTTTGTCTTATGTTTTTGTTTTTAAATATAGATGAAACTGAAATCAATTTTAGATTTGAATTTAATGAAACTCTTTATTTTCTACGATTTCTTGATAGAGGTAGCTTTGACTTCGAACCAAATTTAGCGGCATCTGTTTCATACTCGAATGGTAATAATTATATTATTTTATTACTTTCTTCCATCTAAAGGAATAAAGTGTATACATATTTTTTTTTACAACGACCAGCTACTATTCAAACTTGAGATGGTTTGAATAACCAGAGCGAAATAAAATAATTACTAAAAGAAAACTCTTTATGAAGGATTTCGTAGTCCTAGCTAAAGACCTTGTAGTCCTAGTTAAAGAATCCAAAAGCTAGTTTTGCGCTTGTGAGATATGAATGATCTTGAACTACAGAAAGCATATCTAGTGTTTATATACACTCCAATTATGTCGCAAAGCTTGGCCAAACATGAGATTTCTTAATCATGACGATCAAATTCTTGCAATTCGTTCTAAAGCTCTGACAAGTTGAATGCTGAAGTATACTCTCCATCGCCAACCATAGAGCTTCCAATTCTTAATGCAAGACAGACTCTCGCCGTATATAATTTCTTGTCCCTATAAGTTGAACCTTCCCCAAGTTGTCCATCCAAACCCATCCATACCCGCTGAACTATGTTGTGGATGTCCAAGTCCTATTTATCATGCAGATTAATACCCAAGCTTAAGACTTGGGGTTCCTCAATACTATGCTCTTGTGGAATAGATGACACTATCTCGTTTGACTGAACCATATTTGACACTCACTCTCTGTATAACAAACTAACTCCATTGGGTCTTTATCTATCCCCCTAAAGAGTTTATCATTTCACTCTTCCAAATATACCAGATTATCCAAGGATAAAGATCCATGTTTATTTTTGGCACGACAATATTATTCTTTCTCCATAAGAGATAGGCCACATGTGGACTTGTTGGCGTTGCTGATAAGCACCAAGCTGGTAAAGCTGATGGATATTCAAAAATAGCATGAGTAACAGACTCTTCTAGTTTTTCACATCGTGGCCAATAATTATCACATCTCATATTGCGCCGTGTCAAATTCCTCGTTACTGCCACATGACATGTTGTTGTCCAAGCAAAGGCTTGAAGGTTAGTTATACTGGGTTCTAGTACCTCTATCTCTTCCTCAGTCTTCAATAAATTTTGTGCCACCCAGTATCCACATTTAACCGTGTACTGAACACTCTTAGTGTAGTTCCAAAATAATGTATCACGGCGATGAGTTATGTTTATGGCCAAACTCCTTATGAAAGGTATATCAACATGTGCAACATAATCCTCTAGTAGTCCAACATCCCATTTCTTTGATTCTAGATTGATAAGGTCACTGACTCTCATGTTCGGGTGCAATACTGGGGCAGAATGCCGAGCCGACTTACGAGGTGTAGTAGAGATTCAAGGATCCTCTCACACCTTGACCTCATATCCAGAATGAATCTTTTGTCTGAGCCCCAATAGAAGTAATTTTTGTACCTCTGAAATACTGGTCCACACATAGGATGAGCTGTTTACATAGATTGTTCGTAATGACAAACTTATTTTGTAGTATCTTCCCCGCAAAATTCTTGCTACTAAGGAATCATGGTATTGAACTAATCTCCATAGGTGTTTTGCTAGTAAAGACAGGTTGAATTCATGGATCATACAGAAACAAATCCCACCCTCCTCTCTAGGTAAACAAACCTTTTCCAGTTATGCCCAGTGAATTCTTCTCTTTGGTGGATTTGAACTCCACCAGAATTGTACAATGGCACTCTCAAGATTTTCACATATCTCTAGTGGGAGCAAGAAACTAGACATAACATATGTCGTAAGAGCTAGCAAGATATATTTAATCAAAAGTTCTTTTCATCCTTTCGAAAGCCATCTACCCATCCATCCATTCACTCTATTCATTAATTTGTCCTTGAGGATTGCAAAGAGCTTGCATTTGCATCCACTGATATCTTATGGGATTCCTCGGCATGTCTCTATTCCTCCTTCGTTTTGGATCCCAAATGTATCTTTTATTTGGTGTCTAACATTTGCGCTGATCCTCTTACCAAAGAGTAGAGAGGATTTGTCAAAGTTGTTACATTGGCCTGAAGCTTGTCTGTATTTCATGACTACTTTTATCATTTCTTCACATTTACGGGGCTCCGTCTTACAAAAAGGACTATCATCAACAAAGATTAGGTGGGATAACGAAGGACATGCGCATATAACGCGCATCCCCGTTATCTTTCCTTGGTTTTATGAATGATTAAGAAGGCTAACGAGTGCTTTCGTACATAAAATAAAGATGAAATGAGACAAAAGATTCCTTGAAGTAAACCTCTTTGGGACAATATTTCTCTTTGGCTGACATTCATAAGCACCTTGTACTTAACCAAAGTGATACACCTCATTATCCAAACAATTCAAGTTTCTGAGAATCCCATTTTTTGCATAACCACTTCAATGAACGACCTTTCAATCCTATTATACGCTTTACTCATATCCGTCTCAATAACCATTCTTTATTACATCCATTTGGCTTAGTTCTCAAGGCATGGAATATTTTCTGGGCAATCATAATGTTGTCCAAAATATGTTTGCCATCAACAAAGGCTGACTAGGTTTCTGAGATTCTTTCTGGGAGAACTTTCTTTAATCTTTGGCATAAGACCTATGAGAACCAAAATTCACACTGTCAATTTTAGTGAATGGAGGAAAGTCAAGATCCTCGACTTTCCTTGAAGATCCAAATTATTTGCAAAAACACACGAATACAAAAAAAGAAAAAGATGACAAAATATCAAAGATAAATTGCACGAAGGCGTTTTATTGAATAAGATGAATTGAGATACATAATTTCACTGAAAATAGGATGAACAAGAAATTGTTAACAATAGAGAATCGCAGAACCAAATGGAAAAACGTTATATGTACGGAACTCGCTAGTCAAGCCGTCTAAGTTCGAAGTTCTCCTAAAGCTAACATGAATCTCCTAGGTTAAAATTTTTGGCCCCCTGAATTGGTGTGTATTTTGTTATGGAAATATTCTAGATGTAAATAATAAATGTAAATATGCTAGATCTAGGGTTTTAAGCTTTATGAATTATAATGGATAGGAGGTACAAAAATGTAAATATTCTAGAACTCAAATGTTAACTATTCTGATCCTTTTAACTCCAACTCTCGTATGCGAGCAAAAGGAATGGCCATCGATCGACAGCTAAGGCCTGGTGTCGATCGACGGTGAAATCAAAAGGAAGTATGAACGAGATTTGATAAGCCCACCTCACTTATTAGACCAGCTCTCGCATGTATCTAACAGCCTAATTCAACAGAATCTATTCTGGCGCAGAACTTACTCTCGTAGTTGTCCATGTTCTATCATCGAGATCCTAGTTAGCTACTCTAGAATGCAAGCATTAAACACAATTCAATTGATGGAGATTAACTTAACCTAACAATCCTATTTTTGGGCTAATCCATAGATGTTATCATTCAATCCTAAATCTAATTAGTAACTACTCAAGCATGATCTTTGTCATAGAAATCATAGATGAATATAATAGATATGATATAAAATATAAAAACCAAAGGAGTTCTAGGAGGACTCTGAAGGAGTCTCTCTTTTCTCTACTAATACAAAATAAATCTAAAATGTTCTGTAAAACTATCTCTCTCTCTCTCTCTCTCTCTCTCTCTCTCTCTCTCTCTCTCTCTCTCTCTCTCTCTCTCTCTCTCTCTCTCTCTCTCATGACATAAATATAAATATAAAAACCCTATGTCTAGGTCAAAAACTCGTCCAGGGTATTTTCGTCTTTCTGACTTGGGCTTTGATCATCGATCGATGGCAAGTGTGTTACATCGATCACTCTCGAGCTTTGATCATCGGTCAACGTCAACTTCAAGTGTGTTTTATCGATCGATGACTTCGTCGACTCCCTAGATGATCAGATATGGATTCTTCTCTTCTAAATGCTCCAAAAGATCCAAGTATCTCATACATCCCCAAAACGTTCCTGGACATGTAAATACTCCAAAACTTAACCTAGACACACATAATAGACTCTAAATAGAGCCTATAGCATGGCCTAAAACTGATAATAAATAGACTATATCAACTCCCCCAGACTTAACCTTTTGCTTGTCCTCAAGCAAACAAGTCTGTGAACGAGGTTTCTAAAAGTGGGGACTCACATTATATCTAAGTATAACTATCACCCTACTTTCTTGCAACCACATCCTATCAAGTCAATCACAGAGAAACTTTATATAGCCTATCCTAGTATAACAACCAACAACTTAGCAAATACTAGCTTGACTCGCCCCTCTACTGATCTCATTTCTTTGCATAAAATAAAAGTGAATGCTTTACCTTGGGAGTATCGATCAAAGGACACATTAGGTTCTTACCTCTGCAAGTATCTGAACAACTAAGTACAAAGTCTTCTTTGATTCTTTTCTCCCCTCTTTTTCTCACTTCTCTGAATCTTTTTAGATCTCTTCTTGTTATTCTTCTCTTTTTTTTTTTTCTTTTTTTTTTCTTTTTGGGCAAAGTTGTAGGCGAATAATAGGGTCATAGGTAATTTACATACCCCTTGCTTCCATCAATGTGTGATCATTCCTTTGAATTAGAATAATGGGGTCATAGGTAATGTACCTACCCCTCTGCATCCTGGGAAATCATCTCACTCTTTTAGACTTTTAAATAGATGCTGAAGAGAGAGAGAAGGGAACCAAAGGTGCAATGAACTGTACCTACAGACTTGCAGAAGGAACCCGATCCAGTGTATACCAAGCCCCAAAGCAAGCTGGTAATGTCAGGACTAGTGTTGGAAATCAACTTCGGTTCCTTCAAACTTTCTAAGCAAGTGTGATATAGTGGCAGGATGATCCACTTTAGTATTTCTATTAATCTCTGCAAATAACCTTCTAAAAATGGTGTTAAAGTTAACTTGGTCAATAATATTTTCTTGATCATAATCCCCTTTTTGACTCAATAAAACGTTTTGAAAAACTCATATATAGAGAGAGAAAATAAAACTCAAAACAAATCAAATAGCGTTAGCGAACCTCCCCCAGACTTAAATTACACTGTCTCCAGTGTAATTTGCCCCGGTTTGGTTAGAAAAAATTCAAATCATAAGTAATAGTTTAAGTAAAAAACTCGATACCAGACTCTGTAATGAGTGCCGATCGACGCGAGGTATGATATGTCGATCGATGGTCGCGATCCATTATCGACTGATGATCACTCTGTGGTGTCGATCGATGTCTGACCTTTAAGTTTCTGCTCTTTTTTTTTTATAAGTATAAAACTCAAAAAAAAAAAAAAACAATATTAGCTAAACCTCTCCCAAACTTAAACAACACTATCACGAGTGTTATTCAGTCCGTGACTGGTGAGGAAAATAAATCATAAGGACACAATTTGATAAAGGAAAATGGTATACCTGCCTGCTGATGGTGACCGTCGATTTTTGCTGGTCTGAAGTCTGACTGAATCCTTCCCTTTTTTCCTGCTAACCCCCAGGAGCAGGTCCCTGCCGGGGCGGTGTCGCGTGATGCGATGGGAGGAGGTGAAGGCATTACGGCTTCGGAACCTGATGAGGTTATGGGTGAAGGTGTAGTACCAGCTTTGATGGAAGAGTGAGGCTGTTATCCCGAGTGAGATCTTTTAGACATATGTGTTTTTTTTGCCTGAATGTGGCCATGTTTAAGTGTCGTTACTGGCCATGTGTGGCTTTGAATCCCTTCCGCTCTGTGGCTTTTGTTTTTAATGAACCGCATATTAAGTTTTAACGGCATTTACATATTTTTAGAGCAAAGAACGTGAGTTGTCATCGCACATGTGACTCTCGATAGATCATTATTTTTGTTGTTCGTTTAAGATGAGATTTTCTAAAAATTTACGGAGTCCCATGAACGTACATACATAAGAGAAGATACATATTTTGGATCTCTTATCGTTTTGATATTATGCCTTGAGATGTTTGAGACAAGTGTCTGAGACAAAGATTTCGTCTGGAAAAGGTTTTTGACGCAAAAATTTCTTGGACCGTTTAGCAACGTCTCGCGGTGTCGAAGATTTTGATTTTTTTCTTACGCTGCATTTTGCGTTCAAAATTTTCACGGGACTTATACGATTTTTTGTAGAAATGTTTTGTGTTATTTCCGCGTTCGGGCTCATACGATTATTATTTTATGTTACTTTGGGCGTTTGTTGACGAGTTATCATTTTGGCCTCAAATTTGTTAAGCGTTTATGTGATGGGAGAGATTAGCGGGACTTCTAGAAGTCGTATTGTGTTTTCTTATTATCGAAAAAGGTTTAAAAATATCGAGTACAAGGGTGGAAATTTAAAATGTTGGAGTATATGAATATATGTATACGTACCCCCCCCCCCCCCCCCCTTTAGAGATTAGAGAGAGGGACAACTGAACTCGTCTTGCGATGAATTGGCTACGTTCCCCTTTCAAGGATCAAGTCATCTTGTAGTTTAGTGAGTTGCAATGTTATTGCTTAGTGATAGTATTTCTTGAGGTGCATTGCATTTCAAGTTCTTGGGATCTTGAGGTCTTGCGTGTTAGCGATTTCGTACACTCATGGTCGGACCAATCTTTATGACCTCTTATGGTCCTTTCCAATTTTCTCCCAATATACCTACGTTTCGTTCGACAGTGTTTTGGAAGACTTTGCGTAGAACTAGATCTAAACCTCCGGTTTTGCACGTGCGAATTGTAGTATTTTGCGTTTGCTTGTTGATAATTCTGAGTTCATATGATGGCTGGTCTCAGCGCTCGTTGACGAGGTCAAGATCGTCCAGCAGCATTACGTTGTTTAAGTCTTCTCACTCGGGGAGCAGTCTACTTCGTTGTCCGTAGAATTCGACTTCTGCCAGAATCATGCACTCAGTTCTGTATACGAGGGCTAAGGGCGTTTCTCCCATTGATTGTCTCGGGGTTGTGCGGTGTGACCAAAGGACTCCCTGTAGCTCTTCTTCCCACCGGCCCTTTTTGGCATCTATGTGTTTTTTGAGCCCGTTCGTTACCCTGCGGATATCCGAGGGTTGATTTTGTTAATTGTATTTTCTATTTTTCGCAGAATGCTTCGGACCGGGTCGAGATAAGCTGGGACCCGTTATCTGTTATGATTTTGTAAGGGAATCCGTTTATACATATAATGTTTTCTATATGAAATTTTTGACTTGGGCGTCTTTGATGCTTGTGTATGAGTCTGCCTCCACCCATTTCGAGAAGAAATCCGTTAGAACCAGAAGGAATCACTTCTGTTTGGAATTGAGTAGGGGACCGACGATGTCCATTGCCCAACGCATGAATGGATATGGGGACGAAATGGACGAGAGGAACTCTGCGGGTTGGCATATTGTCAGTGCATGCCTTTGGCACTTTTCATATTTCGTGCGAATTTCTCGCAATCTCCGATCATTGTCGGTCAATAGTAACCATGGCGTTTAATCTTGATTGCGAGCGATCTTCCACAGGAGTGGTTTCCACAAGATCTGGAGTGAACTTCTTCCATAACTTTTCTTGCTTTTTTTCCTTCTACGCATGTCATCAGTGGCCCAGACAACTTCTAATTTTAAATTTCTCCGTCAACCGACATGTATCGTGCGGCTTAGGTTTTGATTTTGCGAGCCACCCATTTCTCTGCGGGGACTGTCCCATCGATGATGTAAGCTCGAATAATTTCCAATAATGGCTTATCGCAGGCATATTTGGAACCTTTTCTTCACCCATTTCCTCATCAGGATTAAAGGCTGCATCTTCTCCGCCTCCCTCGGCCACATCGCGAGACTCGACCCTCGCAGAATCCTTCTCGTCGGGGTCGCCAGAAAAAGGGGAGAGCATGCAATCAGACTTCAGGCCGGCAAAAGTCAAATCGAAATCCCCCTCGGTAGCTGCCAGCTCTTCCTTACGAGCGGACAGCCTAGCCTCTTCAGCCTCTAGAGCCAGGACCTCGTTCCCCTCAAGTAACTTAATCTCGTCGGTACTTCCCTCAATGACAGCCAAACCAATGTCCCTGTCACGAATCACTAACAGGGAATCTAACGAGTTTGCGATCCTCGTCAAATGAGACTGAAACTCGCTACACAAAGCACTCTTCACTTTGTCCCTAGCATTCTCAATTCCGCAGCTCGTAGAGCCTCCCGCTCTCTGGAGTTGGCACTGTAAACAACGCACCTCCAAGGCCTTGTATTTCTTGGCCTTCTTCTCTTTGAGCAAGGAGCTGGCGGTCTTCCCAGGTCCCTCTCAAGCTTGCCAATCCGAGCTTCCAACTGCGACACCTCAAGGGAATGTACACTCTCGATAACCTCAAGCGTCGCCTCAAACTGTGATGATTTTCCCTTTGACTCACCAAGCTCCTTTGTATGTCTCTCAACCTCCGACTCGCACTCGTGAAGGTCCTGTCTGGGCACCCGTAATGCATCGTCTCTTGTTAGCTGCCTCAGTATTAGCACAAGGCTTCTTATGGGTTTTTGGTACAACAATTGGAGTAGTGCTGGGAGCAGGTAACCCTAAAACAATCCCCCTCGTTGCTGGAGGAGAGAGTTTGGATTCTGGAGCTTGCTCATTCTCAGCACCAGGGATTGGAGTTGTGGATGAACATGTCGGCTGCGCCAGGTTCTCAGCACAAGGCATGAGTGCAATAGCCTCCCCATTCTCAAGAACAACCACAAAGAGAGGGGGTAACTCAGCTGAAAGTATTGTAGTGCCGGTTGGGGTAGAAGACTGCGATGAACCAATGTGAGGAGGGTTCTCCAGTTCCACATGACGACGTATCAACTCGTCGCTAAAAGAAAGAAACTCGGTCATGGGAGTCAGCACAACACCAGGGATGGGACAACTCGACGAGCTTACCTGAAAAGCATTTCCCATCTCAGTATCACGGCTCCTCAGGTCATCACGTGAAGAAGTCATTTTAGCTTAAGAATAGCTCTCGGAAAAGAAAAGTAGAGAGAAGTTGGGAAAGCAAAGAAAGTGTGGAATGAACGAAGATGAAAGTCCAATACTTAGAGAAAGATGAGGACGGAATAGATCTCTACAATAAAACAATCATCAAAGTTTTTCGAGAAAAAAGGAAAAAGCACTGATTTCATAGATTCCAATTAAACGCATATCACTAGCTCGCAAGAATCACACTCAAAATATACGAGATGGAGGGCTAACTGTTGGGGTCAAAATCGGTAATCTCAAAATCAACGTCCAAAATCACTAAGTTTCTTTCCAGCAAGAGAAAATCATCCTTCGAGAAACCCGCTCGAGATAATTGCAAAGAAGTCTCCGCGAAAGACACTTGAGGGAAAAGCTTCAAAACCGAGAAAGAATAACGAGATGACAGAGAGAGAAAAAACCATCTCGCCCTTAGGGAGAAACCACATGCCGGAGCGTACCGCCCTGGTGGCGAGACCAAACAGACACCAAACCATATAGCCCTTAGGTCGAGACCACCTGCTGAACCATCCTGCCTTAATGGTGAGACCAAATGGATACCAAACCATGTCGCCCTTATGGCGAGACCAAGAGCCTTCTGGACCATTTTGCCCCTCCGGCGAGACAAAAAGCCTTCCGGAACATCTCGCCTTAAGGGCGAGATGACGAGCACCTCAGCCGTCTCGCCGTAAGAGCAAAACCACAAACATTTCATCCATCTTGCCCTCAGGGCAAAGACAACAAGCACCTCAGTTGTCTCGCCCTTAGGGCAGGACCACATGCCCTCATCCATCTCGTCCTCACGGCAAGACTATGAGCCCTCAACCGTCTTGCCCTAAGGGTGAGACCATTAGCCCTCGTTTGTCTCGCTCTCATGGCGAGACCACAAGACCTCGATCATCTCGTCCTCACGGCGAGACCATATATGCTCCGTCTCGACGTCAAGGCGACGCTAACCCTATCTCTCTCCCAGAGTATACTCGTAATATTCTTCTTTGAATCTCTATTAAAATGTCTCTTGTTTCGTCGCTATCACAGTTTCCATTAAGAATTTACAAAGAAAACAAGCAAGACGCTGTTTTCTTGTAAAAGTTTGAGTAAACGTCAAGACAATATTGTTTAGCTTAAACACCTTTGTATCTTCGAATAAACTGACTTATTTGTATCAGTTCATGGTACCAACAACTTTGAAAATGTACCAAGACAAATTGACGGTTTTTCTGAGAAAAATCGTAAAAATGCTTTAAACCGTAAAATGGCCTAAGTGGTCTAAAATGATTCAAGCCCACTATTTAAAACTCAGGAATGTGCCCAAAAGCAATGACGGTTTACTCGAAAAATAGAAGAAAGAGATAAATATCAAGTTTCCGCGAAGAGTTAAACTCAAATCGAGGGCAGAAAAAGAAAACTCGACCGACTTTGAGAGCATATTTAAAGGGAGCCAAGACGGAGTGCGCAAGAGGTCAGAAAATTAGACCTTAGAGAATTTTCTGTTAGCTTTAGGAGAACTTAGAACTTAGGTGACTAGACTATCAAGTTCCATACTTAGAACGTTTACTACTTTGTTCTCTCTTTCTTCAGTGTTGATGAATCTCAGTTCATCTTATATTTGGTGAAACTCTGTAACCTTTACTTTATCTTAATCAATAAAACGCTTATGTGCAACATTTATGATATTTTGTTATATATCTATTTTTTGTATTTGTGTGTTTGCGCAGGGAATCCGGATCCTCAAAGAAAGTCGAGATTCTTGACTTTTCTCTATTTACGAAAATCGACAGTATGAATTTCGGTTCCCAAATGTAAAGCTTGTTTAGAATATTACAAAGTTGGTTTCTTCTGAGTACAGTAAAGGAGAATGATGTAATTTCCACTTACACATGCAGTGCGCCACAATATCTGAGCCATTAACCCATTGAAAGTCGTATGCATCATTTATTCCTAACATCCAAACCACAAGAGCAAATGATGTTGTGTTTGCAATTCTTCAAAACATGTTTTCATAGAAAAAATCAATTACATTGAGTGTGAGTTTGCTCTATGTTTTGGATGCGCTACTGTACCTAAAAAGATGAGGTATAAGCATGATAAGCATATGCACTCTCTTTCTTGTGGGGCAGAGGCAAATACCTTGATGAATTGTTAAGAACTTTGCAAGAGAAAAATAATTCCAAAAGAACGGTTTTGTAACTGTGATGTATACTGTTGTGTCACCCTGCACATCAAATGTCTGATTGGGAAGGACTTATACATGATGTCGGATTCATCATTCAGCTTCTTCAGTACAAAGGTAGTTGTTCTGACCAACAATCATCTTATAACACGGCCTATTTGCAATGTCCTTGAAAAGCGTTGTCCATACAAAACAGTACTCCAATATTCTTGTACAGATCTGTTCCCCGAAGTGTTTTAGAAGTTACCTTTTTCAATAGGAAGAGGAAACTGATCACTTCTCTTGTTCTAATAATAGGCTATTGAAATCCGTATCTGTACTATTTAGAGAATGATTTTTGTTAGCTTCATTCATGATTCTTGAGTTGTTTGATTTACTTTTCCGTACATATGATGAACTAAAATATGGTTTTCAACCACATTCAGAAGATGGTTTTGAACTAAATTCAGAAGAGGAAGTACATTCGAAGTGGGGATCCCTTAATTGGTTTGAAGAAAGACAAAGATAAAAACAGCATAAAGAACTATTGGCTTTGCAAAACTGAACTATTTATTTGGTTATTAAGAAAAATAAAGGCGCAACTGGTTTCGAAACATATTTAACATTCTGATAGCCTAGACTTAGAGATACGTTTTTATTCATATTGGCAATCATGTTACCATCATATCCATCTGAAGAAATTTGAAGAGCATCAACTTGGTTTCCTGGCTTGCCACACCGAAAAACCGACCACCTGAGCCCATTGCTTCAGCTTCTGCTTGATTGTCTTCCGATCATCACCTTTTTTAAATGTACCAAATCGTGATATTAAAAACAACAGAAAGAAACACTCCTACGCTTTGGCCTAGATGTTTTATCAGTGGAACCTTTGTGGGAAAAACCTGCCAAAAGCATGCTCACGCCTGGAACTATTTGAGCATTAAGGTGACTACGAGAGAAAAATAGACGCCATAATTTGAATTCACATACCTTTGTCGACAACCGTTGTGGTGTTAGAGCTGCTGCTGTCAGGTACGGATGCGAACGACAAAGTCCGGGACAAATGGTTACAATATTGTCTATGAAGTATGAACAGCACAGTACAAATCTAGAGCCGGGATTGTATCGGTAAGCCTTTGGTTCAAGTCAGGAGAATCTGGCTCAAACCCAAACCAAAGCTCCATGCAACCTTTAAGCTCCTCGAGATCGTCGTTCGTGACACTCTTGCTGCGAGGAATGAGATCCATTGATCGTTTCTTTTTCTTCCGCAGCCAAGCCTCGTTGCGGTTCACATCATGCGACCATGAGTGCTGCTTGGTAAGTGTTTGATTGGAAAACGGTAATAAGATAATGAAATGTGGGTTTAGCAAAGACTCTTATTGATGGTCGGAAAAGCGTTCAGTCGATTACAAGGAGAGATATGAGGCTAAATAAGGAAACCGGAGCTCGGAGAGCCTCCCGGAGTATGATTACACGGCGAGAAAGAAAGTGAAAGTAAAACCCTAATCTAGCCGCCTTAGTGAGTTCGTCTATTTTTGGATACCCTTAAGCCGTTGCTTCTTCTCCTTATATAGCCGCTTCGACACCTTTCTGTGACCTAATTTTCGTCGTCTTGATGGGCTTTCGACTCGTTAGGCCGAAAGACCGTAGTTTGATAAAAGCAGCCGTTAAGCCGAGTACGTTCGCTCGACGGCGGCTCGACTAAAAGTACCCTCGAGCTGTGTCGAGATATCGACACGGGGAGTCGCTTAGCCGAGCTACTGCTATAGCCGACGGGCTGGGCCGTCTGTTCTTCGGGCCTTGTGGGATGGCAAAATCCATCCTATACAGTAAGTCCCCCCAGTTCATCGGTGAGTGATGTCGTCTTGAACTCAACGAACTTAGAGGCTGTTGGTTTGGAAGAACGGACGGTTCGTCGTTTAGGCTTGACACGCGATTTATCACGCTGAAGAACACCTCCTCGTCTCGCGGGATGGGCGCTAGCTCGGGTTTTAATTGAGCAGGTTTTCTTGGATAAATCCGGTTTGGTCCTTTCCATTGGTACTTTCAAATTGAACCCGGCTATTGCGGGAAGACGATGCGATGCGTAGGTTCTGTGGGCAACTAGGCGTTCTTTCGAGGCCCAAATGGGCCCACGTAGACCTAATGATGACGGTGTGGGGGATCGCGCCACTTCTCTCCTATAAATATGCCTCCCCTCCTCATTTCTGTCATTCTTCTCCGCACGTCCATGTACTTTCTCTCTCTTGTTTTTGCTTCTCTCTCTAGCTTGTTGTTGTAAGATAGTTAGCATTATGTCGTCCGAAGGAAGATTGTCTCGCAAACAAAAAGGAAAAGCAGTTGCTTCAGAGTCTAGTCCTTCGAGGGACATGGACGGGACTCCGCTCGACACTTCGAGCTGGTTCATCAGGAGGCGATGATGGACACCCGCAGTCTGGGACTGCCCGAGAGATTGCTTGTTTCTGAATCGGCGCGTTTGCACTGAAGGGAAGAAGCAAGGACCACCACCGAGGCGCAAGTTTGCACAAGAGACAGTCAGGAGGGTGTGAGAGATGGGGCTCCTCCTGTCGACTTCGTTCCAATATGCTACTACCCCGGCGGGATTTTAGAGGAAATGCCGTCTCTTTCTCCCGAATTACTTCGTTCTCCGGAGGCGAGAGGCCAGACTTGGGGAAACATCCTCCCAACGTGATCGACTGTTGGGAGCGTAAAAAGGCTTTTGAGGGAAAGGAGAGGAGTCGGGGTTACTTTCCTCATCCCTACAGAAGAACAGAGGCCGTGGTCGCCACCCATCGGCTTCCAATGCGTCTACGAGTCATACTTTCAGGACGACATGAAGCTCTGGTTCCCGATTCCTCGGTTGGTTACTTCATACGCGAGGCGACATGATGCCGCGATAAGCCAGTTTCTGAATGGCTCATGGCGCCTCGCGGTAGCGTTGATAGTCATGGCTGCTGAAATCGACGTCACGTTGAACGTCCGTGCCTTCGAAGAGCTAACCTCTGTCAATCCTTTAGACGAAGGCCTTTGGTCGATCAAGATGCGACCGAATTACAACGTGATAAAGGGGTATCCGAACAAGACGATGGACTGGAAGAGATCCTATTTATACATCAAGTCAGATCGTTCTGCCTTCGAATATCCCCCAGACGACAACTGTCGCGTGTTGTGGAACGCTCTGCTCGGTAGAATATTTTTGTTAACTTGCGTAGGATCTCCGCATACTAACCGTTCTTGTTTCATTCCCTCGCAGGTGACCATCCAACTTCCCGTGAGTACCTGGAAGAATTCTTGTCGAATGCTTGTGCTATACTGAGGCTCCAACCAGAACATTGGGGAAACGTTACTAGAGACAGGATTCGTCGGTGCCTCGACCGGATTTCCAGAAGTAAGTTTACGATTAGTGCGAACCTTCGATTCTCGTGCTTGGCCTTTAACTCGTTGTTTTTTAACTTGCTGCAGGAGACTGGAATTCTATCTAGTTTCCTGAGACTAACACTGTCAAAAGGAGAATCTCGCTCTTCACGAGAGACGAACAGCGAGCAATCAACGCCTCTATAGGAACGAAGGGACTTCCCGATCTAAGTGCCATGATGGCTTCTCAACTGGGCCTACCGAGGCCTGAACCGGTGAACCCTCCGAGCGAGGTGAGAGTCATCGAAACAACTGAGACGATGACCCCTGCTCGTCAGGACGTTCCGTCTGTCGTCGTAGCTGCTTCTACAAAGAAAAAGGGCGGTAAGAAAAGATCCCGTGACAATCTCGCTATCCGCGAGGCTTGCGAGGTATCCCCATAAGGGGTTGATGCTGCCAGCCAGTAGAATACGTCTGAAACGCCTAAGGCGAGAAAGAAGAAGAGGCAGCCGAACGACGAACCCTCTCCTGCGAGAGAAGAATCATGCCTAAATCTGCCTTTGGTGGACGACCCGGATGATGCGTCTCCTCCGGCTTCGCTTCAGTTAACAAGGAAGCCGAGGAGAACGAGTGAACAGGGGGGATCCCGTCCTGAGGGTCCTCCTGTCGCAACTTCGGATGCAGATGCTGCCCCGAATGTCGCTGAAGGCTCTGTTCTGGCGACTGCCAGAACATCTACCAGTGGAGTCCCGGTGTTGAAGAAGGTCCCGAGGGTCGTGTTCCCGGATCGTGTCTCGTTTGAGTACGATGGGCCGAGCCCCCTTATATATGTTCCGTATAAGTGCGCGGAACTGGTGAGTCAGATCAGGGGAGGACCGAGGTCTCTCCCTCCTGTGGCAGATCTGTTCTTCAAGGACGAGTATGTCGACGCTACTCGTACCAAGTTGCTGGTAAGAAACTTCCCGCAATTTGGCTGATACTTAATGATTCTGACTCCTTTTTTTTGTTTTGCAGAGTGACGGAAGCATGAACTTTGTCATCGAGAAATATGACGCAGCCCTGAAAGAGGCGCTTGCGAACGCCAAGAAGCTGAAAGAGAAGTCGGCAGCCAAGGGCAGGTTCTTTCGTAGGAAGACGGCATAATGGACCGCCGCATATGAAGAAATGGTTGCTAAGAGGGAGCGAGCGATTGCTCGGAGGAAGATCCACCAGGAGCGGGCTAACGTCACTGAGGCTGACCTTCGCATCGCCAATTCCACCATCTCGGCCTTGGAAACGAAGACGGGTCAGCTTAAGGAGAAGATAGGGCTGGAGATCGAGAGCCACAAGAAAGAGCTTGATCGCCTGCGAGAGTCTCGCACCTTCGAGGTCACTAAGGAGCGAGTCAGGGTCGAGAATGAGATGATTACGAAAGGCAACAAACGTTTCGCAAACATCCGTGATTACCAGACTCGCCGAGCCCCATTCAATAAGATGCCGCTGCTCCAGAGCCAGGTGTTTGGCACGAGGAAGTGCCTTGAAGCTTTGAAGGCCATCGGTTGTGACATCCCTCAGGAGACGATCGACATGTTAGCTGCTCAAGAGAAGCAGTTCGAAGAAGAGGCTCTTAACCTGGACGTCGGCGAGATCCCAGAGGCCGACCTGACCCTATCCCCGCTTAAGCTTGACTTCCAGTTCGTCGACGAGCGCATTATGGTTGGTCTTGATCCGTTTGGGTCTAACACCAACCTAATTGATGCCAGGACTGCTTTGCTTCTTCATACGCCAAGCTCTCCTCGCGGACTTCACACCAGGACTTTGGCGTCTCCCGATCATCACCCGACCGACGAGAACACAACACTTGCTCCGGATGGAGATCATTCGGCGATTCTCCTACTATTAGACAGCTCGGCAGAAGGCTAGGAAGAGGATCGGGGAGAGGAGAGGAGTGCGGGCGACCAAGGAGACAAAGTTGATGACGGCGGTGTCGGGGGAGCAACCGAAGAGCGGGATGCGGCAGATCACGTGGCCTCGCAACCTTCCTCTTTGCCTAGAGCCAACACGGATGTGCAAGGAGGATTGGAAGAGACTCGAGTGGGCGAGGACGAAGGAGCTGCCCAGGTCGGGAACCAGGACGCTGGTGAGGATCTGGCTGAGCGTGCCGAGGGGACGGCCAAAGGTGTCTGAAGATCGACTTCTTATCCCTTATGTACTTGTTTTTCATGTTGCCTTGTCTCTATTTTCCGAACGTATTGAAGCTTGTATTTCGAAACACTTGACCTTTGTTTGTGCAATCGATTCCTCGCTTTTGTGACTCCATCTAGTAAGTCTCTGAATCCTTTTTTAGGACTTAGAATAGTTTTGACTCAGTCGGTGGTGAAGTAGTTTGAGATTATCGGGCGAACAACTACGTCAACTCGTCGAAATGAAGTAGGTCACCAGTCGATCCATCGTCTTTGCTTTAATCGAAACGGTCACATTAACTCATTGTAGGGTCATCCCGTTTCTCGCGATTTCATTCGATGGGTCCCCAAATCCTTTTAGAACTTAGGATAGTTTTGACTTAGTTGGGGGCGAGTAATCCTGAATTGAATTGAATCACAAATCGATTCGTCGGCCTGGCTTAGACTTAGATCATCGGACAAAACAATTATACCAACGTGTCGGAGTGTCATCGTTCCTGAGAAGGAGGATCACCGGAGTTTTCCGAACGTTTGGTCGACCTGATTTATTTTCGTGCCCTACTCAGTCGGGGGAACAATCAAATGTTCAGTACCCAGTCCTAAGCTGATAAGTTCCTTTATGCATTTGGGCCGTTACCGAGATGTCGGTTAAAAAGCACCAAAGACAGGTGAATCGGGGATTGGCTCCTTTTGTTTTTGAATGAAGACAGTTCTAGATCGACTTAGAAGTAACTCCCAAGCATTTGGTCGGCCAAACCTCGCTTAGTGAATTACCGAAATGTTTGAAAGTCGTCATTTCGATCGTATTGGTTAATGCCGTGATACGACCGGATCCCCGTGAAAGTGTGTTTGATCAAAACATGCTCGATGGTGGGGTGCGAGTGCCGGTACGCTCGACTGAGAGATCAGTGCTTGCTCGTGTCGGCATAGCATGAATGATGTGTTTTTATGCGTTTTTATGCGTTCATTCTAGGGAGACTCCTTTTGAAGGGGGAGTTTTGTTATAGTTGAACCTGTAAAGGCTGCCTACATACCCCTTGTGGGGGATCAAGCCATTCGTAGTTCATTTTTTTTTTGAAGTGAAAGTGGCTATGGGCGCATTCACTCGTTTTTTTTTAGAGTGAAACTGGCTATGGGCGCATTCACTCGTTATTTTTGAAGTGAAAGTGGCTATGGGCGCATTCACTCATTTTTTTTGAAGTGAAAGTGGCTATGGGCGCATTCACTCGTTTTTTTTAAAACAATCAAGAGAAAAAGAGTCGAAGATGCTTCGAGTTCCAAGCCTGTGGTAGTTCCTCTTCAGTCGATGTCGCGAGACGGTAGACTCCAGGTTTTATTACTTCGATGATTTTATAGGGTCCTTCCCAGTTAGCACCGAGTTTGCCGGCCTTCCATTCCCTGGTGTTTTCAAATACTTTTCGGAGGACGAGGTTGCCGAGCTCGAGGGGTCGGGACTTAACCTTCTTGTTGTAGTAGCTCTCGATTTGATGCTGGTAGTTTTGAATTCGAAGTAACGCTTGGTCGCGCTTTTCTTCGATATCTTCTAGTGCATCGAGAAGCATATCGTAGTTAAGTTCGATGTTTTGTGGCATTTTGTAGCGGCGTAAGATGGTCACGTTTACTTCGTCCGGTGCCAGTGCTTATATTCCATAGGCCATCGAGAACAGTGTGGCTTTTGTTGCTCCGTGAGGAGTTGTCCTGTGGGACCACAGGACACCATCTAGTTCGTCGGCCCAACATCCCTTCTTCAAGTCGAGTCTTTTCTTCAGTCCGTCGATGATTGTTTTGTTAGTAGATTCGGCCTGGCCGTTACTCTGCGGATTCCTTGGTGTCGACATATTGAGGCGGATACGCCATCTCTCGCAGAAATCTCTGAAGTTGTGCGAGATGAACTGGGACCTGTTATCGGTTATTATTTCATAGAGGAGCTTGTGCCTGCAGATTATATTTTTCCACACGAACTTCTGTACTTCCTTGTCGGTTATCCTAGTGTATGCCTCAGCTTCCACCCGTTTGGTGAAGTAGTCCGTTAATACCAAGATGAACTTTTTATGCCGAGAGTTCGGCATTGGACCTATTATGTCCATTCCCCATCACATAAATGGGTATGGTGCAGTCAAGGTGTGGAACAGCTCCGTCGGTCTATGGATGGTGGAAGCGTGTCGCTGGCACTTGTCGCATCTCTGGACGTACGATTCGCAGTCTTCGTTCATTGTAGGCTAGTAGAAACCATGGTTCATGACTTTCAGTGCGAGAGCTCGTCCACCCGAGTGATTACCTCTGGCACCTTCGTGTATTTCGGCCATGATGAGTCTTGTCTTGTCGCCGGAGATACATTTAAGAAGTAATTTTCTCGCGGTCCATCGGTGAAGTTCTCCTTCCATGACAACGTAATGCGTGCTACGTCGCTTAAGTCGTCGTTCAGCCCATTTCTCGGGGGGCAGTTTATTATCGGCTAGGTAGTCGATGAACTCCTTTCGCCAATCTTGGTTTTCCGTTGTATGGGGCTCTGGTTCATCGATTTGCGTTACGTTGATGATGGATCCGGCAGTAGCAATCGGCTCAGCCATTGTGTCGATACTCGATTTTTTGATCTTATGTATCGGGATCGTTCGTTTGACATGGTCGTGCAGCTTGCTTCCGAGGGCGGCGAGGCCGTTCGTGCATACATTTTCCCCGCAGTGGACCTTGGTGAGTTCGAAGAATTCGAAGTCCCGCGTGAGTTCCTGGACGAGATTGAGATATGCGTCCATCTGCTCGTTTCTTACGCCGTAATCACCGAGGTACTGGCTGACGACAAGGTGAGAGTTGCAGTAGGCGCTGACTCACTTAGCGTTAACGGCTTTGGCGAGGCGGGGTCTTGCTATTAGAGACTCGTATTCGGCTTCGTTATTAGACGCAACGAAACCAAAGCTGAATGACTGTCTGATGAGTTCGCCCGTTGGTGATTGTAATTGTATGCCTGCCCCCGAACCTTTGTTCGTGAACGATCCGTCTACGTGCAATATCCAATTTTTGCTAGGTAGAACCAGCTCTCGCTCGAGTTTTGGTGTCAATTCTATCAGAAAATCGGCTAGGACCTGAGACTTAGCGGTTGTTCGGTTCTTATACACAATGTCGTGTTCACTAAGTTCCATGGCCCATTTGGTCAGCCGTCCTGACTGGTTGGTATTCTGCAGTACCGTTCGGAGGGGCTGGTTGGACAATATCTCGATCGTGTGCGAGTGGAAGTACGGACGGAGTTTCCTTGCCGAGGTCACGACAGCAAGAGCCATTTTTTCAAAGGTTCTATATCGTGTCTCCGGTTCTGTCATTCGCTTACTGATGTAAAAGATAGGCTTTTGCTCGCCTCGATCTTCCCGGATGAGGACGATGCCGACTGCTGAAGGCGTGACGGGACAGGATATCACCAGGCTCGGGTTTAGACAGGACCGGAGGGGTAGTAAGATAATGCTTTAGCTGACTGAACACTTCTTCGCACCTCTCGTCCCAAACGAATCTCTTATTTCCTCTGAGGAGTTCGTAGAAAGGAAGGCACTTATCGGTAGACCGGGAGATGAACCTATTGAGGGCTGCAATTCGTCCGGTCAGTCGTTGGACTTCGCGACTGTTCCTCGGGCTTGGAAGATCAAGGATGGTTGTGATTTGCTTTGGTTTGGCCTCGATGCCTCGCTGGGTGACGATGTATCCCAGAAATTCACCCGAAGTGACGCCGAAGGTGCATTTCGCGGGGTTGAGCTTCATCCGGTATTCATTGAGCGTTTTGAAACAATCCCTAAGATGGTCGAGGTGATTCTCGGCATGAAGCGACTTAACCAGCATATCGTCTATGTAGACTTCCATTGTGTCGCCGAGTTTATCAGCGAACATTTGGTTGACGAGAAGCTGAGAAGTTGCTCATGCATTATTGAGGCTGAATGGCATTACTTTGTAACAGTAAGTCCCTCTGTCCGTTATAAAGTCCATCTTCTTGCGGTCATCCGGATGCATCTGAATTTGGTTATACCCGGAGAAAGCGTCCATACAGGTTAATAGTTCGTTACCAGCTGTCGATTCTACCAGACGATCTATGTGTGGTAGCGGGTAGCTATCTTTCGGGCATGCCCTGTTAAGGTCTGTAAAGTCAACGCAGATGCGCCATTTTCTGTTCTTTTTCTTTACGACGATGGGGTTAGCCAGCCATTCAGGATACCGTACCTCGGTGATGAAACCTGCGTCGAGGAGCCTGTTGACTTCATCGTTTACAGATTTAGGTCGTTCGGGTCCCAACTTTCTCCTTTTCTGTCGGATGGGTTTGAACGTTGGATCGAAGTTCAATTCGTGAGAAGTTATTGCTGGATCGATTCCTTTCATATCAGAAGTTCTCCAAGCAAAGGTCAAGGCGTTCGTCTTGAGGAAAGAGACAATCTTCGGGTGCATTTCATCGAAGAGGAAGGCTCCAATGCGCACGATCTTCGACAGGTCGGATTAATCGAGGGATACTTCCAGGATTTCTTCCTCTTGAGGATGGATTTTGCGGGTTAGCTTCGTGACCGAGTTGACGAGGGAAAGCGATTGCTGCAATTTGACTGTGGTAATTAGCAGTTCTCGTGCGGCTTTCTGATCTCCTCAGATTGTCTGGATCGTACCGTCCCTTCCAGGAAATTTGATGCATTGATGATAAGTAGATGGGACGGCTTTCATGGAATGTAGCCATGGAGTGCCAATGATTGCGTTATAAGGTGCTTTGGCTCGGATGACGGAGAACTTGACGGTTCTGGTTACGCCCCCCGCGTAGACCGGAAGACGTATTGTGCCAATCATTTATTCCAAGGCTCCGTTGAAACCAGTTAGAATGCGCGAGGAGGGTTTCATATCCCGCAGGTTGATGCCCATCTTATCGAGTGTATCTCGGAAGATGAGATCCACCGAGCTGCCAAAATCAATGAGAATCTTTGTGACTTGGCAATCGCCAAGTCCAATGTCGATTAGTAGTGGGTCGTTATGCGGCGTGTGGAGGCCACGAGTATCGCTAGCCGAGAAAGTAAACTTATGATCATCCTCAGTCTGCGAAGGCCACTTTTGCGAAGTAATCGCTTGTCGCCGATAGTTCTTGACTGCTCGGACTGAGTCCCCGCAGGAGGAGTGATCCACCCATGATGACGTTGAGATGTGGGGTACGCACAGCCCTTACGGATTCTAAACATGCTCGAAGGTTGCCGACGGTGTGTGTAACTCTTGGATTTGTCGTAGGACGTCGCCTTATCTCTTCGAGGTGACGTCGCAGATCGGACTTTTTCAAGCGACTAAGTTTGATACGTAAATCGTCGGACTTTGAGTTGAGTTGGTTGCGGAGATCGGCTGTTTGGGGTTTGAGGTCCGCCTCTTCGATTTTCCGCGCTTTAGATTTGTTGATCTCCGTGCAAAGGTCCACACAGTTCATGCTTCTAACTCCAACGACGGTCTTTCGCTTCAATAAGGAGCGCGGGTCTCCGGAATTAGTTGTCGTAACTAGAGATCGACCTGCTTCTTGCTTCGTTTTGCCATTCAGATCCATGACTTCGAAGGATCTTTCGTCGTTGGACGAGTCGCTGGGTTGGGCGAGGATTACCTCTACTCGTTGCCGGTTCCTCGGCTGCTCCTCGTCGGTTTAATCGTTTTTGGGAGCCAGGTTGCTTACGGGAGCTCTTCTGGGGCTTGTCCGTTCTTCGTTTTGGAGAAGTTTGGCTTGAGATTTCTGAGCTTTCTTTTCTTTGTTTTTGCTCCAACTTTTAGCATTTTTTGGCTTTTGCGTGGGAGGCTCGATCTCAATTTTACCATTATCGATCGACTCGAGGAAAAATCCAAAAAGGACTTTGCATTCCCTCGTGTCGTGCGATTTGACCTTGTGATACGAACACCATTTATCGGATTCAGTTGGGTTTGAACCTGTCGGCTCGGAGGAACTCAATGGTTTCTGGACGGAGTCTCGGTCCCAATGATTCCATCCTTTCTCTTGTACGACGGTGGAAACCTGAGACTCGTTTTCGTCGACAGTGCTCACATATCCTTTCTTCTGAGTGGGCTTACCACCAGAAGAATGTTGTTGAGGCTCCGTGCGTGTGTCATTTGTTCGAACAGACGTCTGCTTTCCCGCCGCTTCTTTGGCGGATTTGGATTTGGTATCCTCCTGCATCCGGATAAAGTTATGAGATCGAGCGATAGCATCCGAAACTGACCTGGTCGGATTCCGGTAAAGATCAGTGTGAAACTGCAACTTGATGTGGAGGGTGTTCATCAACGACTCTACTGCTATATGGTCGGGAACATTGACCTTTGATACGATGCCTTTGAACTTTTCCATAAAATCACAGAGGCTTTGGCCGTTGGCGTGGGTGAGGTTCCAGAGGTCGGAAACGGTGGCTTCCTGATGGGAAAACATGATGTAGTTCTCGAGGAAAGCCGTTGATAAGTCGTGGAAACAATCAATGGAGTTTTCTTGGAGTCCGGTGAACCAGCTGAGGGACGGGCCTTCGAGTGTTTTGACGAAAAGCTGGCAAAAACCAGCGTCCTTTTCTTCATCTGGAAAGTTTGCACGTCGCATTGCGATATTGAAGTAGGTGACATGGACGGACGGATCGGAGATTCCGTCAAAAGTCGGTAGATAGAGTTTTTCCATTTTGTGAAGTCGAACTCTCGCTATCGGTAGTAAAATTGAATTGTTTTTAACATAGATGAGTGAATGTAATGTTTCATTGTATTCTTTGGTTTAAGGTTTGGTAACATATTTTTGTAGTATTTGTGGGAACCGAAATTTGCACAGTTGATTTCCGTCAAATAACAAAAGTTGGAAAACTTTAGCTTTCCCTGAGGTGTCGGATTTCTGCTAAACCAAACGTCAAGCAACCAAATAATCAAATACAGACGATGAAAAATAACTCATAAAACAAAAAGGAGAGCAAAATAGATCTTATTCCAAATCGGCGGAGAACGAATACAACAAGATCATGCCTTCAGCTACGAGAGCTGTCAGCGAGATTCCTAGTTCTAATAACTGAAAACGAAAAACCTAGTTGAGTCGCAGCTCGCTAAAAAGAAAATAATGCCTAAGTTCCTCTAAGTGCTTGTTTGAAGAGAAAAAACGTGTGTCTTGAACGAAGTCTTGATTTTTTATTATATACCCATCCAAGGTCGGTGGTGTCTTCCCGTATTGTCCCTAATTCAAGTTTATCCTTTGCAAAAGTTTTTTCTTTTTCTTCTCGATCTTCATGCTAATCTGGAAACTTGACGTTTATCTCTTATTTTCATTTATCTTTTCGGAAAACAAGCAGACCGTCATAACGAGTTGGCCTCTTTCTCGTCCAGTGTTTCTAAGTGGGCTGTTGTTGTGACTGGATCCTTTTCAGGCCGTTTTATGACTTATCAGTTTTTATGATTTCTTTCGGAGAAACGACCGTACGTACGAAGCTAGCTATCATTTACTCCGAGATAAATGGTAAATGGATGATTGGTCATGACATTGGTGTTTAGTTAACCGTCTGTCCTTTTATACAAATATTTGGAATTTGATTTTTATGAAAGATGAGTCTTGCGGTTTTTATCGTAAAAATCTAAAGACAAGTCCGATCGAGACGAAACAAAAGCCTGTGTGATCAGGACTTCAAGAGTTTTCACATGGCTTGGATGAAAAGGCTTTGGGTAGTGAAAGGTACCCTCCCTAGGACAGGATGCTTGGTCTTGGACTTCCCCGCCCTAGGGTGGGATGCTTTGGACAAGGTGTGCCCCGCCCTAGGGTGGGGTGGATGGAAAAGGGGTGCTTGGATCAACAACATTCCAGCCCTAGGGAGGGGTGCTTGGATCGACAATGTCCCCTCCCTAGGGCTGGGTGCTTGGATCAAAAATTTCCCCGCCCTAGGGTGGGGTGGTTTCGTCTACTGACCGTACCCCGCCCTAGGGCAGGGTGGTTTTGTTAGTAACCTCCCCTAGGGAGGGGTTGACCGTGGGTTGTCCCCGCCCTAGAGCGGGGTTGATCGTCGGTCGTCCTTGCCCTAGGGCGCGGTGGATTGTTCCTGGATCATCCTCCTGAAGCTTGTTTTCGAGATCTTTCCGAAGTTTTCTTGCAAAGTTTTCCGAAAGAATTGGATGTTAATGTCAAACGTTGAGTTTGAGGGTACATTTTTGTCCAAACAACCTCTGGAACCGTTTGTTCAAAGATTGAATGATCTTTTGTCGAGGCTTTGTTCCTCGATCGTTTTTAATTCGTTTTGAATTATACGAGGTATTAGTGCTTTCGTTTTATCTTTTTTTTTTGAAAGAGAGTACTTCTTCGGGATTTTTAGCCGTTGATTTTGCCATGACTGATTTTTACCCCAACAGACACCATCAGAGGTGTATGACTGCGGCTATTTCAAATTGACACTCTTTAACAAACTATTGGCATCATCATCAGGCTACAATATGGTTTAGATGGTTGGATCAGATGGTTGTAATGCAGCTGCACATGAGTTCCCATTTTATAACTTGTGCTATTCAAGTACCAGGTACAAGAGAGTAGTTTATCTGTTCAGCTTAATATTCTTTTTAGGGGTGGAGAAAAACTCAAACCAAACCAAACCAAACCGATCCAACCGAATTTAAACCAACCCAAGCCAAACCAAAGTATATGTCTAAACCATGTGGTTTAAGATTTTATCAACCCAAATGGTTCGGTTTGGTTCTAAACAGAACCAAACCAAAAAAAGGAAGTGTTTTTAGTTATATTAATTAAATATACTAATAATATTATAATTTAATATATTTAACTATTTAACTTAAATAACTAAAAAAATTATACATTTACTTCTAAATGAATATAATAAACACAACTAAATATAAAATAAAAAAATATGAATCCCATACATTAACATCAAAACCAAAAAATTAGTTATGATATTTATAATAGGTTTGAGGGCAATAATATAAAATTATTAGATTAAATTTTCTACATTTTTATTATAATGTTTAGCTTTATGTTTAAATATAAATAAAATAATAATTTAGTATAAATGATGATTGATTTATGTTTTTCTAAATTATATTACTGGACTAAGATGACAATGGAAGTCCAACTCTACATCATAGACTGTATATCAGAAGAGTAAATATGACCTTGCTTCTCAATATGGTTTCCTTCAGCCATTATCTATGCCAAATGGAGTGTGGGAATCCATTAGCATGGACTTCATCGAGCCTACCTTCATCATCATGCAAGCACTGCATTCTTGTGGTTATTGACAAACTCAGTAAGATGCACACTTTTGGCTTTGTCACATCTTTACACAACTGTTGATGTCGCTCAACTATACTTGGACAATCTTCGAACTTCATGGGATAGTTCAGAACATTATAAGTGACCATGACCCTACATCTTACGTGATGTGTGGAAGGAAATGTTCAGGGTTCATGGTGTTGATTTGAAGTTTTCTACTGCTTACCATCGCCAAACTGATGGGCAGAAAGAAGCCACAAACAAAATATTGGAGACTTTACTTAAGATGCATGACTTCTAATGCTCCACATACTTGGAGTAAGTGGCTGCCACTTGCAAAATTGCGGTATAACACAACCTTCCGCTCTGCTACAATAAATACACCTTATGAAGTAATCTTTGGTCAACCACATCCTCTGCATTTGCCATACCTATCTAGAGGGGGCTCTTCTCCTACAGTTGATCACAGTCTATAACAACGTGAAGAAAAAATTGCAATGCTGAAATTTCATCTCTCTCGTGCTCAAAACTTAATGAAACAGAATGCTGATTATCACTGCTTTGCTAGGGAATTCAAAGTGGGAGACTATGTCTATCTTAAGCTGACGCCATACCGACAAAACTCACTGAGAAAAACAGGAGGATTCCACATAAGCTATCACTACGATTTTATGATCCTTTCATGGTCAATGATAGAGTCGGTTATGTGGCCTACAAGCTAGATTTTCCACCTGAAATTGCTATACAAATGTCTTCCATGTCAGCCAGCTTAAGCTATGCCCCAACCCGCCATCATTTACTGCGTCCTTGCCACAATATTTTGTTTGATGCATGCAATGACAAAGAATCAAACTGTGTTGGGAAAGAAAATGATTAGTCGTCAGAATAGGGAAGTCACTAAATTGCTAATCCACCTGAAAGGAGAGTCTCCTAAGAAAGCAACGTGAGAGTTTTACCACTACATCAACAGGTATCCATATTTCAATTTTTGAGGACAAAGATCTACTCAACAAGGGGGTACTGTTACAGAGGATTACTCTCTACTATCTACATTATTTCAGTTTATGTATCCGGTATATATTACGCGGTTTACTTTATTTGGTTTGTTGGTTACACCTACCTATTTTTGTTTGTCCTTGTAAAACTCTATTTGATGTCTTTTTTGGTTAAAGCTACTTTGTTTCTCTCATGTCTGTTTCCTCACCTCCATTGTCTTCTTCCTCTAAAGGTCTTAGATGCTCCCTCTTCTCTGATCATCTTTTACCGATTTTCTCTTTATTTTAGTTCTCACCTTAACAAAGGCATGTAAGCCCTAAGATATCAAAAATGATTCTAGTAAAAAGGAGAATTATTTTCGTTTTCCATGGCTATTTTATGAATACGTCATAATGCTCTTAGAACAGTCACACAACGAGAAAGCATAACAATTAAATTTTTAGATGAGATACGGATGGATAGAACATATCTATAAGATCTCTACTTTTTATTTTCTTTTGGCATCGCAATGATGATGAATGTAGCCCGGGAGGTACAGTGAGAAGATAAAGAGTACTATCACGACATTAATGCCACAGTCTTGCAAATGGGGCAGCGATTCTTAAGCATGATCCATTGTTTAATACAGTCCTTCTGGAATTCATGACCACACTACAAGGTCCCAAGATCATCACCGTCTGCATACTCTTCCTGTCAAAAAAGTAGAAGAGACACATCAGAAACTAATTCAATGTGATACCGAAATGACTCAAAGGAAACATAACCCTACCACACGATTAGTCAGTAATATGGGTAACTATCGCATAAGAAATAGCTTTCTGGTCAAGCAACTGTACAAATGCATGATCAACGTAGAGTAGTTAAGAAGGTTACAGGAGACACACACTTAAATTTCATAGTTAAATACCTGAAAAATGCAGAAAGGCTCTATGTCCTGATGCAACTCAGCAGAAGAAGATGTACATTTGTGTTGTTTCATTGTCTTCAGAATGACATCTTCCCTTAGCCCAGTGCTCACATCTCCTATGCGTTCCCCAAGTGCCAATAGCTCCTACATTCATTCCCACACGATATTGGTGAATGTGAAGATTGCGATAAAACAGTCAAAAGGTAATTAATACTCACTTCGTACTACATGTTGTCAACATCAAGGCGCATTTCTTGATGCTTATCGTGCATTTCAGTCATACTCTGGAAGATAAGTGGATCGAACACCATGTAATCCTATTAAATTTGAAAAACATAATATCAGCTACATATTTGATGATTTAGAACATGCTCACAACAAATACTCTTAATGGTTTTTGTTTCCATATAGCCTGTTTCCAATCTGATCACCCAAACCAAAACCAAATTTCATAGAAATACTAGATGGTTCAATATCTCTACTTTGAAGAAGGGAACCGAAGAACCCAAACGCCCATGCCTAAACAAACTAGTGCTAAAATAGTGTCATAATGTGAAACCTATAATACTTAGAACTATGATATGCTGCAGCTATAAAGATGTCATATACTTGATAGCAGGACACTAAGGCTTTATAAAGAGACAATTATTTTTTCATGGCATGGAAAGGCATAGTTGTTTCTGCATGAGAATTGTTGAAAATAACTTGTGTCAAAATCATACCTCAATCCGTAAATTCTCCCTTCTTCTCATGGCAGTCAAAACCTGACATATCTACAAACAAAAAGACAAACAAGTGCAACTCAGGATTAAAATTCTTTCCGAAATGCACAAAACTAATTTACATGTAGCAGTTGCTAATAAGGTTTATAGCATCAACCAATTTATCAGTAAAGAGCGAGTATTTTATAGAACATAGACCTCAAAGACGAGGTGATTCCTTCCATCACCTCTGAGGAGGAATCCACGAGGGACTGAGCTGCTGCGCATGAATATCTGAACTCGGCCCTGTTCGAGAAACAAAGGAAGAATTGATAGATGGAGCAGGGTTTCCAGGAATGAAGATCCAAATAGTTTGATCATGCACATGAATTTCTCATGTCACCCGTAGGTGGTGCAAACATGGGCTGCTCTGGATTGCTTCTCGGTGTTTCCCACTGTGGTCTGAATCCCTCTGCTGGCATCCCAATACCCGAAGAAGTATCCCAAGCAAATTGGGATATATTCCTTGTCAAATCAGGAAGATGGACTAAATTTGTCTGATTCTCACCACTTCTTGATCTCACATCTTGAGGATCTACGAAAGGAGAGTCTAATGGTAATCTCTGTTGCAAAGATCCAGTGTGACACATAAAACCCCCACTATGTGATATGCTGAATCCTACAGACTCCAGAGGCTGCCTCAGATTTAATCTTCTGACAGGTCTAGATGAAGTGTCAGCGTTTCTTACAAAATGAAAAGCATTGGTTGCAACCACTCTTCCACCACCAAAATGACTTGTAGAAGTTTGTGAGGGTGTAGCCAAACTCAAACTACTTGAAGCTGCATAAAGAGAAAGACCTGCATGCGAAGCACTATTTTCGATCTCCGGAAAAGTAGGACTAGGAGCTGGTGCTTCAAGAGCCTTTCTTTTGCGACGAACCCCAACCATCCAAGGAAGAGACTGGGCCACTGCTGCTCTCTCCAGTGGCAAGAACTGAACTTTCTAATGAACTCCCATAGTTACTATGACGGAAAACGAGGCCGGATGTCTGTTGTGCACCATAGTCATCGCTGTCCATGTCCATGCTCATAGCATTAGAGCTTGAACTGCGCAAGAAAGTAGGTCCATTTCTGATGTAACCAGCAGCATGAACCCCTCCATCTACCATCATAGCATTCAAACCTAACTGTCTTCCATCTTGTTGCAGCTATTGATTTGTCTTGATATCAACCTGATCAGATAGCCCTGATACGGAGCTGGATTCCCCAAGCCTCCACCAGTTATGATTTTGAGCAGCATGAAAACTCGGACTTGCGTAAGTTGGTCTTCCTGGAGGCGTACTAGTGACTGGTAATCCATTGTCCACTTGATTTATCATGGTGTTCAAAGAGCTCTCTGTGCTATAGACCGATCCATTATCTCCCTGATTCAATTCAGTGGATGAACCACCAGTATTCTGCTGCCCTTGCATTGGATTCATAACTCTGACTACAACACAAGCATTCAATCAAAAGTTACAACCTAGTCACAAACAAGAAGCAAATAAATACCCATGTGAACTTGTAAGAAGAGTATATTTTGGAATCATAAATTTTGTAAAAAACGCTTGATGTAAGTTATTCCAATATATTTTGGCTAAACAATAAACAAACCTTAAGAGTATATGATAGATCATGTAAACTTATGAGCTTGCGTAATAGTTTTGATTTTTTTTTTTTTGCAAAACTTCAAATAACAAGGAGAAATTTTTTTGAGTGTATAGCAATTTGGATATTTGATTTTTATTCTCATATGGAATACCAAATTGGTTTGGTCAATTTCTGAAATGTCAAAGTTGTACTATTTGTACTTGTTGTGCCAATAATACTAATGTGGTATATATTGAAAATTTATACATGTTGTTTATGAGTTTAGGTTTAGGGTTTGTACTAATATTTTCACATTATAACTTTATAAAATTATGTTTGATGTTTACTTTTCATAACATTATGAGTAGTCTAGTTAACAAACCTTAAAATATAAAGTATATAATGTGATTAAATAAAGAAAAATTATCATACAGTTGAGATTAAAGAGGTAATAGATGTTAAGATTGTATTTCATATATCGCTTTAACAAAGTACAAGGATTGTATATATACAGGAAACACTAGGTTAGCTCTTAGCATAACATTCCTAAAACAGAGGAATGGAGATCGTAGGAGTTAATACGGAGAATATCCGTAGAGATATGCAATATCTCTTTACATGCCCCCTCAAGCTGGAGCTGGTGGTAGCACTCCAAGCTTGTTCCGCAGTTCCAGAAATCTTGCTCTCGAGAGTGGTTTGGTTAACGCATCGGCCAGTTGATCGCGAGTATTGACATGTGACACTGCCAGTTCTCCTTGTTGCACTTGATTCCTGACAAAGTGATAGTCGATTGCAATATGTTTCATGCGGGAATGAAAGACCGGGTTTGCACACAGAAACGTAGCACCTATATTATCGCAAAAGACGACCGGTGACATGGGTAATGAAACGCCTAGTTCGGAGAGCAGATTGCATATCCATGTTATTTCAGAGGTCGCATTTGCCACCGCTCTGTACTCCGCCTCAGTTGATGACCTTGCAACTCCATTTTGTTTCTTGGATGACCAGGAGATCGGGTGTTGTCCAAGGTAGATGACATACGAATTCGTCAAGATATAATCATCTGAATCACCAGACCAGTCCGCATCGGAGTAGGCTCGTAGGAGAAGTTTGTTTTGTCGCTGAGAAGAAGATGCCATGGGTAGGTGTACCAGCAAGGTATCGGAGAATCCGTTTTGCAGCTTGCCAGTGATCTTCTGTTAGCATATGCATGAACTGAGAAAGCTTGTTGACTACGAAGGCAATGTCGAGGCGCGTGAATTACAGATATTGTAGGCTACCGATCAGGCGACGATACTTGGTGGGATCAGAGAGTGACGTTCCTGAGTGAAGATGAAGTTTTGGTGAGGAAGCCATAGGTGTCGTCACTGGTTTCACATTTGTCATGTTGTAGTGGTGTAGGAGGTCTAGGATGTATTTTCTTTGGCAGAGATGAAGTCCCTTCGGCGATCGATGAGCCTCTATTCCCAAGAAATAATTTAGATCCTCCGGGTCCTTAACAGAGAATCGTTCTGCAAGGAGTGTTAGGATGCGTTGTATCCCATTCGTCATGTTTCCAGTGACCAGAATATCCTCTACGTATATGAGGAGGTAGATGTACTGAGTCTCGGTGTGGAGAATGAAGAGAGACATGTCGGCTTGAGAGTTTTTGAACCCAAGGCTGAGAAGGAAGGTTCTTAACTCAGTGTACCAGGCCCTCGGTGCTTGTTTGAGCCCATAGACAGCTTTGCGTAGACGACACACATAGTCTTGATTATCAGAGTTTGTGAATCCCAGTGGCTGATCCATGTACACTTCTTCCATGAGAGTTCCCTGTAGAAACGCGTTATTAACGTCCAATTGCTTTATGGGCCACGCATTGCTCACAGCCACATCAAGAACTAGGCGCAGTGTTGTGGATTTAATGACTGGGCTGAAGGTTTTAACATAGTCCCGGCCATACTCCTGATTATATCCTTTTGCTACAAGCCGTGATTTGCAGCTCTGGCGTGTGCCATTAGAGTTGTACTTGTTCTTGTATAACCATCTGCACCCCACAACATTATACTCTGGTTTTCTTGGGACAAGATCAAACGTAGCATTCTTTGCAAAGGCATCCATTTCAGTTGACATTGATGCTCTCCAGCGCTTGTCTTTTAGAGCTTGAGTTATTGTATTGGGCGCTGCAGGTGCAGTGGAGGATAGAGCTGCTGCATAGTTGTACCTTGGGATTTGGTTTCTTGATCTGGTTCTTGTGGCGCATGATCATCGGGTGTTGATTTTAAGCTGGAGGAGGAGCTGGTGTGGAGGATCCTGATGTTTGAGTTAGTGGAGAGTGGACTGGAGATGCAACTGGATCTGGCTGAGCAGTGTTTTGAGGCGTCGCAGTCGTTGATGAAGAAGATGTGGACACATTTGGGTCGTCATTATTGGGAGGGATGAAGCCTGTGTGCGTCTCTGCAGTCACGCTATCATCATTAGTAACACTAAGTGAAGGGGTTGCTAAACTTACCTGCTCTGACGAGTGAAGGTCGGAGCTCGAGGTGCCCGTTTGCTCTACAAGTGGCGGCTGAGGAGTGGGTTGGTTTTGTGGTGGAGGTTGCGGTACTGTGGGGACAGGCGTGACTGATGAGGTTGGGTAATATGGTGGTGTAGAGTCGGGTGTAGCTGAAGGATTACGGGTGGTATTTTTCTTGAAGGGAAAGGTTGTTTCGTCGAACCTGACATGCCGAGAGACGTAGATTCGGCCAGTGGTAACTTGAAGGCACATGTAAGCGCTTTGTGAGGTGGAGTAGCCAATGAATACACATGGTGTTGACCTGTCTTCAAGTTTGTGTGCTGTGTATGGTCGTAACCAGGGGAAGCAGAGACATCCGTATACGCGCATCTTCAAATAATTTGGTTGTGTTCCAAATAGTTGAGAGAAAGGCGATTTCATGTTAAGAACAGCAGTTGGTAGGCGGTTGATGAGATAGGTGGAAGCTGAGAATGCATATGACCAGTAAGATTTCGGCATTGATGTGTGAGTGAGCAAGGTGAGACCGGTTTCGACTACATGATGATGCTTCCGTTCAGATATACCGTTGTGCTCTGGTGTATGTGGAGGGGATGTGAGATGAGAGATGCCAGCTTCAGTGAGTAGTTGACGAAGAGCAATAAATTCGCCTCCATTATCAAAGTACAAAGTGCCGATCTTTGTAGAGAAGTGGTTCTCGACAAGAGCCTTGAACGCAGTGAACGTATTTTTGACTTGGGACTTCAACTTTAATGGGTATAGCCATGTGTACCGGCTGAAGTGATCCACAAGTACAAGATAGTACTTATAATTGTCGACAGAGGTGATTGGGGAGCACCACAAATCGGTGTAAATGTACTGAAGGGGGCAAGATGAATGTATGGTGTTTTGGTGAAAGGGAAGTTTGTGTGTTTTATTGATGGCACAATCTGAGCACAAAGTGTTTTGGGTTACAGACTGAGTCCAAGGTAAAGAAAATTTTGAAACAACAGCTTTAAGAACAGAAGCAGACGGGTGTCATAGGCGATAATGCCAATCAGACAAGGTTGTTTTTGGTGTGGAGGAGGTAAAGAAAGCTTGAAGGGTAGAGGTTTTGGCTGGCCACTCATAGAGCTCATCCTTGGTCTTTCCTTGGATTAACGGGACCCCCCAGCTGAGATCATTCACCTGAAAGTGAGCAGGGAAAAATTCAACAGACACCTTATTAGCATTACATAGGCGATAAACCGAAATAAGGTTTTTCTGAATATTTGGCACACAAAGAACATTATTCAGATGTAAGTTTCGTGAGGTTGAGGGAAGAGAGATGGAACCAGTGTGAGTAATTGAAAGACCAGACCCATCACCAATCAAGACTGAGTCATCACCCTGATATGGCTGGTGAATCGACATGTTGTGAAGATCACTTGTTAAGTGATGTGTTGCGCCAGAGTCCATTAGCCACGCGGTTGAAGGATGCTGAGCTGAGACAGCAAGGTTGGCTCTGGGCTGCCACGGCCTGAAAGGTGAGGAGCTGACGTTGGTGAACTGCTGTGGCATCTGAGGGCAACGGCGAGCACTGTGACCGAAAACACTACAGATTTGGCAGCGACCTTGATAGCCTTTAGATGTCTTGTACTCCTGTTTCTGCGCGTTGAACTGATTGGGCTTTGAGTTGTTGTTCCAGTTCGATGTGTTACCTCGCTGTTGATGTTTCGTAGGTCGAGATGTGGCCATATTTGCAGTCATTGGAATCGAGCTTGCAGCAGGTGTGGAGGCAGCCAATATTTTTGCTTCCTTGTTGATCAATTTTTCATGGATCTCTACGATGGAAGGAGTTGTGTCTCTTCCTTCTATTTGTTCCGCGACTGACTTATACTCCTCTGGAAGCCCATCAATCACATACTCAATTTTGTCTTTGTGATCTAGCGGTTTCCCGAGCAGAGCAAGTTGATCAAAACGACTTGTCAGGCCTCTCATGTACTCATCGATGCTCTTATCTCCTTTAGTATAGTTTTTGAGTTGCAAGCGGAGTTGCTGGATGTGCCCACAGCTCGGAGGAGCATACGTTGAACTGAGTGACTTCCAAACCTCATGAGATGTTTTGGTGTTTGTGACAAGCGACTGGATGGCTGGAGACAGAGTGCCAATGAGACCACTGTAAATGAGTCGATCTTGACGTCGTCATTTTGTGAAATCTGGATTGACGGAGGTTTGAGTGTCGATGGTGACTGTTTGAGCAGGAGCTGGTGTAGTACCATCTACATAACCGGCGAGATCGTAGCCGTCGAGTAGAGCATGAACTTGTAGACTCCAAGTCATGTAATTGGTTGAGGTGAGTTTGTTAGCATCGATCATGTTAACGTTTAGTAGAGGTTGAGTGCCATTAATCTGTTCTGCTATAGCAGCCATGGTGATTTTGAGAGAGATGAGATCGCGAAAGAGAAGAGAAAGGAGATGACGGCTGGAGGAAAAAAAATTTTAGGGTTATCGGTTGGCTCTTGATACCATGTTAAGATTGTATTTCATATATCGCTTTAACAAAGTACAAGGATTGTATATATACAGGAAACACTAGGTTAGCTCTTAGCATAACATTCCTAAAACAGAGGAATGGAGATCGTAGGAGTGAATAAGGAAAATCCGTAGAGATATGCAATATCTCTTTACAATAGATCCCAACCGAAAGAGAGAAGGAGATAAGAGAGATCGCATGGTTTAGATTAAAACAAAGGTAATATGATTCGACAGTTCAGATTGCACTTTCACTAATATCATTATTTTAATTATATGTTTTTTAGTGTGACTCAAATTAAAAGAGAGATGACATGATATAATAATTGAAAATACAATTTTATTAAGAGAAATATAGTCATTTTGCACAGTCTTAGTGCATATAAATTAGTTTTGGTCTTTTGAGATTTTTTTTTAGAAATTTGTTGTCCATTTTAGATTAAAGTCCAACTGGGGATGGGGAGGGTAATCAAGTTTTCATGAAAGTTAATAATATTTTACCTTTAGGATGTAAGATATAACCAAACACAATGATTCAGAATACTTCCTTCATGATTTTTTTTTGGGAAAATTGCCAAAACATAACTAAAATTTGGGATAGTTGTCCCCTTAGTATAATACCATCACTAAGTTGTCCATATATAGTATAATATTTTTTAGGGGAAAATGTTTTTTAGGCCAAAAAAATAGATACATTGTCCTATTAGGCTAATTTCTATTTTGCACAATTTTTGCCTATAATGCCCTTTAGTATTTTTGAAAATAAATCAAATAAATAGTTTTATAAACTAAAAAAAATCTAAAAATAGTAACTACTGATAAAATACCAATATCAACTTAGTGATATTTTTTTTAGTTCTAAAAATGTTAAAAACATTATTTCAAATTTTGTTCTACAAAAAGTAGAATTTATATTTTGATTAGTAGAAACTGCAATCTACATTTTTCATTGAATCTACTATTTTAGAATATGGGTTCTACGAAAATAATGACAATCTAAACATTTTTAGAATGCACATTCCACGCTTTACTTGTCATTCTAAAATCTGTAGAAATCAAAATCTACACATTACTATAAATCTAAAACCTGTAGACTTCGGAATCTACGCATTACTTTAAATCTAAAACCCGTAGAAATTGAGTTCTAACATATTTATTGTATTCTACATATAGTAGGATACATATTCTACAGATAAGGGTTTTTTTTTTAGTTACTTCAAAAATACATTAAATAATATATATTATAATTATTTATAATTTTAATTTCGATTTTATAATTGAATTGTTAGTTTTTTCTAAAAAAAAACTTATTTAGATTATATAATTTAATTATATATTATAATTATTCACTAAGTTTATTTAAATTTTAAAATTGAATTTTAATTTTTAAATATTTTTTTAAATTATTTAGATTATATAATTATTTTATAATTGTTTACTAATTGGTTCACTAATTTAATTTTGATTTTATTATTATTTAGGTTACATAAATAATTAATATATATTATTAATTATTTAGTAATTATAATTTCGAATTTTAATTGAAATTTAAGGGTATTACTGCCATTTTGAAAATAATTAGCCTAATAAGACAATTAATGTTTTGTTTAGACTAGATGGACAATGTACCTTTTTTGGCCTAAAAAAGCTATTTTCCCTATTTTTTATAATCTCAAAACTAACATTTCATTAATCAAATTAAACACAAATTAAATTAAATTTTAAAAAGTTTAATGAAAAAGGTAAAAATAAAAGGTTTTAGAAAATCACAAGTCAAAGTATGGAGAAATCATAGATTGATGAAATCCTAAACACCACATATTGTATATCTATGCATCATAAAACAAGAGTTCAAGAAAGTCACAAGACAAATTATGGAGAAATCATAGATTGATGAAGAAGAAAAAGTAAAATCATTTATTTTTTTGACAAGGCAATTCGATCAAAACACGTTTTTGGAAGTTAGTATATTTTTATAATATTTTCTTAACTGAAATTTCTTTAATTTTACGCAAAAAAAAAAAAACATAGGTTTTCTTATCCGTAGAAGACACTTTCTACACTGTGTAGAACGATGACAAAAATCTAAAATGCAATATCTATCTCATGTAGACATACAAGTAGTGTCTAGATTTTGCATTCCGGATAATTTAAAATACTTAATAAAAATAAAAATTGCATTCTGGAGAAAAGTAGATATCTTTACAATTAGTAGATTGTTCGTTCTAAAAAAAAGTAGATGAACTTGTATAATCTAGAATTCATTTAACACAGAAGCATATTAACTTTGATCCTAACAGAAGAAAAGGTCTCCAGTTGTGTATGGAAAAGACAAGCCACACTTATGAAAATTGTATTTTCCCAATCAAACAGAGACACAAGAACAATTAAGAGGCAAGGTTCAAGGATGCAAGCTGCTCGGTCGCACCACCCGCAGCTACACTTCTGAGAACGTCCATTGCCTCGGCTACTTTAGCCTTGAGAGCTTCGGGCGACTCCAAGAGATGGAGCACTTCCGTCTGGTCCATCTCCAAAAGCATCCCAGTCACTTTGGCTGCAGAATCCGCCTCAAGCTGCTCCACAAGCGGATACAGATTCTCACCGAGCATCTACACACATCACAACATTACAATCAACATTTAAGAACGAACCCCACATCAGATAAAAGCGAAAGAAAAGAAGATTTCTCACCGTCCGCTGGTGTTCTGGAGACGCATTGGCAAGGGATGTAGCCAAAGCTCCAACAGGAACATGCTGAGAAAGCACAGGTTCACGTAACGGCATATTTCTAGGCATCTCATATGGAAGCATTCCAGGAACATCATGGGGACCACCACGGCCTTGCGGATAGCGGAACATTCGACCCCTGAGGTGCATCTGATTATTACCCACAATGAAAGATTATCGTGAAACCTCCTACTAAGACATAACCAAGAGATAACTACGATTGAGAAGGAAAAGAACCTGGTGCTGCTGCTGCTGCTGCATCATGGAAACTTGCTGTTGCTGCTGCTGCTGGATTCCACCAGGGCGTCTCCCTCCAGGACGTTGCTGTCCCTGCTGAACCATTGGCATGAAGAAGTTGTGCAACGGTGCCCCACTAGGTCTCATTCCAGGAACCATCTGCTGCTGGTAGCCGAACCCGGGCTATCATGCACAACCACAGTTTACAAGTCACCCAGCATGAAAAACTATTTATAAACCAACATTCTTAGGAATGAGACGACATATAAAGTACTACACATTATTACGCCTTACATCATCATCGTAAAGATGCAAAACGCACTAGTGATTACATGTACATGAACGAATGTTCCTCACTAATAAAAATAGTGAGGAAAAAGAAATACCTGTTGAGGAATCATAGTAGGAGGTGTCTGACCATAAAACACTTGTTGTCCCACACCAGGACCGCCCGGGGGATACATCGGCATACGAGGACCAACGGATGGTGGCATTGCACCTGGTCTCATTTGGGAAAACTGAGCCAATCGACATTATTGTATAGATATCCGTTATTACATGAAACCACTTCACAGGAAAATAAAAGTTCCAAAAGGCATCATCTAAATCATAGATCATATGATGCATAACAGCTAAGAGAGCATGCATGGGTTTTCCTTGTTACTTTATAGACTAGTAATTGGATAAATAAAAGACCAAACCTGCAGTCTAGCCCTTCTGTCTTCCTTTTTCTGAGCAACAGCAACATAGAGCGGTTTGTTTTCAATCATTTTACCACTCATCTCTGACATCTGTACAAATCCCACTGTTAGTAAAAGCTGAAGAGGTACATTTGTTCATTATGAATGAACTCAGCAAGATATTACAATTAGCTTACAGCTTTGGTCGCTTCTTCAGGAGTTGAGAATGCTACAAAACCAGAGCCCCTGCTTATGCCACTAGGATCACGCATCACCTATTATGTTTTCGAAAGGGAATGTAGATAAGCAATTAACAGACTACAGTACAAATCATGTTAGCAGAGAAGGGAATCTCGTCGGACCTTGCAAGATGTAACCGTTCCATAAGGTGTAAAGAGCTCCTTGAGTTTCTCGTCAGAAACGCTGTCATCTAAGTTCTTAACATACAAGTTAGAGCTTTGAAACTTGTCTGCAGCTTCCCTCAAACTCTGCTCATACCGAACCTTCAGTTCAGTTTCCCTTTCAGACTTCTTCTGGGCTCTACCAACATACCATTCCTTATCCTCAAATGTTTTTCCATTAAGAGCTTCCACAGCCTTGGCAGCATCATCGGCATTGTCAAAGTTAACAAACCCAAAACCCTTTGACTTCCCATCTCCATCTTTCATCACCACAGCACTTGTTATCGTTCCAAACTCACCAAAAGTGTTCTTCAAATCATCATCAGTAGTTGATTCAGCAAGGTTCTTCACATACACGTTGGTGAATTTTGTAATGTTAGAAGTAGAATCTCTCTCTTGCCTCCTGAGGAAGGGTCCGACATACACTTGCTTATCATTCAACAGCATGCCATTCAACTGAGCCATAGCTTTCTGGGCAGATTCATCAGTTTCATATTGCACAAACCCATAGCCTTTTGATTGACCTGAAGAATCAACAGCTACCTTGCACGAGATAATGTTCCCGAAAACAGAGAACGTATCATGCAACGCTTTGTGGTCTATGGAATTATCCAGATTCTGCCATATATAACAAGGTTTAGTGCAGAAGGAGAGAAGGGGAAAATGAACAAAAAGAAAAAGCAAAGTCAAAGAACAGCAGCTAAATTTTCATTGTTCCAAGGGACTAAACAAGATTTCAGTATCCCAGTTCTATAAAAGAAAAAGAAGGGAAAAAAAAAACATCTGGTCACAAACATTAGTCTGAATGTTGAAAGAAAAGACACAAAAAGATACCTTGATAAATATGTTTCCTGCACCACTTCGACGAACACTAGGATCACGATGAGAATACATAACCCTGACAGGTTTTCCATTAAGAGGTATGAAATTCAGTTCCTGAATCGCTCTTGCAGCTGCCACAGAAACACAGCATAAAGACCACAGAAAACTACATTACTAAGGGCACATTCGTCACAAAGCAACAACATTACTAAACAATTTCTGTTTTAAGACAAGACACTTCTTAACAAATAAGTCTCCCATCTGTTTTGTTCAACACAATCAAAAGGTCAGAGTCACTTTCCTTCTTTGCTATATCAAGGTCAAGTCTTCTAGCAAAAGGACCACAACAACCAACATTCTTTACTTGATGCTATTTATGTTTAAGACAAAAAATGGTATCAATTTTGTTTTGTAACATAAAACGGTATCAATTAAAAATCAAAATGAAAAACCCTAATCGGTAGAGAAGGCAAACCATCTTGAGGACTGGTGAAGTTGACAACCATATCCGAGAGATCTCCGAGTAGCCAAATCCCTGCAGACACGAACCGACACAACTTGACCTATTTGGCTGAACGAATCGAAAAGCTGCGAATCCGTAACACTTGCATCCAGATCGCCAACATAAAGCGACGTCGTACCAAACTGTCCACCCGAACCACTCGGCGGAACAGAGCCGTTCGGAGTTTGACCTTGAGGTTGCACCTGAGCCATTTTTTCTCTCTCTTTTTTTTTGAATATTCCTTTGCTCTTCTCTCCCCTCTCGTTTCTTACAGATCGAAACGAAATAACAAAGCAATGAAGAGAAAATGAAGCAGAGAATATAGAAACGAAGCAGATAGACTTCTTCTTATGTCTTTTTATGGGTTTTATGGTTTGAGGATAATAGAAAGAGAGGGGAGAAGAAAAGGGTTAAGCAGTTGCCGGCGGCGAAGCCTGCGGCGGCGCGTGCGATATCGAAGATAGTTTGGTGAGAGATTTTGGGGGAGACTGAAGACAACTGCGAACAGAAGAGAGAGAGACACCACGTTTCCGATTTATGCAAAGGGCAATTCTCTTAAATAGCATTTTTTAAGTTTTTGTTACAAAAATAACTTTAAAAAAATAAAATGACCAAAATAGACTTTTTTTTTTGAAAATTTGATTTTTTTTTTATTTTTTTTTTGAAATTTGAAACCCTAACCCCAAACCCACCCCTTTACTCTAAACCCTAAAGTTCAAATTAGTTAACCCTAGGGGTATAAATGCATATAAATGAATTTTTTAGCTTCTAAAAAAACATTTTGGTCATTTTCTTCCTTAAAAGTTATTTTTGTGACAAACAAACTAAAAAGGGTTATCTAAGGAAATTTCTCTTTTATAAATATTGGTTATTATTTTCTGTGCGTGGAAAAATAAACGAATCCTAGAAATGTCGTATAAGAGAGATCTCAACCATTGGATGTGTCTGAAGTACGTATTACACTCATTGGTAAACACTCATTATGTTACAAAAGAAAAAAAAAAAAAAAAAAAAGGTAAACACTCATTAACCACAAAATCTCATAAAATCCCTTTATATATAGCAGAAACAGAAGCATCGCTCTAGAAAGAAGCTCAGTTCAGTGAAGCTTCGACCGAAGGAACGCATAGTCATATAGCTGAGGAATTAGCAACAGGGGATATAGGTCAGTGTTATGTGGATGGAGCGTGAAAAGAACTTGATTTATTTACAGGTCAATGATGGTTTTATACTAACATGACAGGAGACCATATGATGGGGGCCATAAATATCCGACGAAGCTTATCACCTTTACATGCAGAATGTGAAGCACTGATATGGGCTATAGAATGCATGAAAACCCTGAAAATCAACAATGTGGTGTTTGCAACAGATTACTCTCAACTGGTGAAGATGGTGTTTTACCACACATATGGAGGAATTTCAGCGATGTAAGGAATTCTTCCCTATCTTCTCGATCAAGTATATACCAAGAGCACAAAATACAAGGGCTGACAAGCTGGCACGTGGTGCGAGGAGTTTCTCTTCGGTTTTGCTATATGTTGATTCAGTGCCTCCGGTTTGGTTAGCCGAATTGGAGAGCACCTTTCACTAGTCATAGATATTGTTGTCAAAAAAAAATATTAATATATTGAGAAGTCACTTGAGTGACTTTTGATTATGTTTTAATCATAGGTAAAATATTTGAAAAAAATTATTATAATTTAATTGGTTGATGATATTGATTTTTTATTTATTTTAATCATGTTTAAATTAGGTAATTCTATAACCAATTAATATTAGTTGTCAAACAATCTATATAATCTTACATATAATCATTTATAGTAATTAATTATAGTAATTATGGGAAATTTATATAATGAATCATAATTTATTTTTCATCTTTGATCATTTATTTATACACTATATAAATTATATTTTTAAAATTAATTAATAAAAACTAATATAGTTATTTTTATAGAAGTCATCATATTGACTATTGATGCATTATATAACTAATCCTCATATATATTAATTGAGAAGTCATTTAAGTGACTTTTGCTTAGATGTCAATCATATGTGAAGTTTGAGAAAAATTGTTATAATTTGATTGGTTGTAATATATATGGATGTAACAAGGAATCATACATGTCGTCATATGCGATGTGATAGTCATTTCCCTAGATGTGGAGTTACTGTTGAATCAAAATTCATGCTATGCTATCTTTGAATGTTTACCGGCATTACAAGTGTGGACCTTATCATCTACACCATCCGACCAACCACTATCTCGGTTTTGATTGTCTATACCAACTTGGACTACCTCTTTTAGTGGAAAACGATATTGAAGATCTTGAGTTGGATAGAGATCCTTATCCATGGATAATATAGTATTTCTAGAAATCTCATAAAGATAAATTATTCAGAGGAATCAATAGAGATCCTCTAGAGCTAGTTAGGCTTGTATAAGGAGAATGACATGCCTGATTTGCCGCAAAAAAACAACAACCATTGTAAAGGGGCAATCACTACATCCAATAGCTTCTCAAGTTGTATGCTTACAGAATATTTTTATGGTGGATAGTTTATGGATTTCTACATCACAATACAATGGATGTAGATGGATTTGGAAAGATACATTAGGTCAAATAAGCTTATATATTATTAAAAAAAAAAAAAAAAAAAAAGAAAGAGGTGAGTGTCGTCTTGCATACAAAGTTGGAAGCACTTGTTTGGGTATTAGAAACTATGTTACTCTACTCAATTTGTCAGCATTTTGGATTATAATGCAAAAACTTTATCTCGATGATTGAAGAACTTAGGGCATGGCTAAGATTTTCAACATAACTAAAGGAGTTAGCATCTCTAACAAGAATATCCCAAGACTAAGATCTCTTACATACCTCCTTGAACACAAAAATGCAATCGCTGATTCATTAGCTAAAACTGCTAATTTTTTTTCAGAAAATCATTTTTATGTTGGTTGTTCGATTTCGGTTTGAATTCTTAAATCACCTTTTGTTTGAATAATTTAATAAATTGATAATGCAAGAAAAAATTATTAATATTTTTGTTTTTGGAAAAATAATGTAAGTTCAGTATTTAATTGATTGTGTTTCTTATTTTGATTTTTCTAAACATCATTTTAAAATAAATTTCATTCTATCTATTTCAAATTATAATAAAGACTTCCTATTTTTTTGAAATAAAATATTATAGAAGTATGAAAGACTTCCTATTTTTTTTAGAGGTAATTGGGTTAAAAACAACAGAGAATGTCAAAATTAGCAAAATGCCAATGGAAAAGGTTTCAGGCATACGTGTAATGAGTGAGGGTGTTAGAAAGACGAGAATAGCCTTCGCACATCGATAGTCTAAGATTACCGTTGTAGGCTTATAGCTGACGATTTGAGATTTCTTTAGATTTAGCTATCATGTACAAAGATTTGCTTTAGATACTGCGATTTTACCTCGGTAACCAACGATCCACAGTCTCTAGTAGTTTAAGCTGTATCCACAAAATCTCTGACGCATGCGGCGTATCTATATACGAAATCTAACAAAAGATTTGCCTCTATTACATACAAAAGCTTGTGTATACATTATATTGTATATCTCCTAGAACTGTGATCCTCTATAAAAGTCGTGAACCGGTTCCTTTTAGGATAGAAAACACAGATAAAAAAAGTTGAGCTTTGGTAAGTCAAACGGTTTGCTTGATTGTCGGAGCTTTTGGGTGTATACTGAAGACTATTGACAGTAAGTTTTCTGAGAAACTTTTCCTCAGACGGTTTGCTCGAAGACGGTTTTCTCTTAACCATTGCTGCCAAAACGATTGTTGATATATTCTGTTTATTTGTCTCTTATTTGTATGTGTGCATACTCGTTTGGGGCCCAGGCTTATGTGTCTATTTTTGGTATGAACAAGCAGGAAATGGGGCGAGTGTTTCGTATTTGGCGAGGGGATTGGGAAAAAAAATGAGAGACAACATTGGCATTTTGTACCAACACCAGCAGATTACGGGTTTAGTATGTATGTTGATTCGCCTGAGACACTTGAGGTTATAGAAGACTGTGTGAGGGATCATTACTCTCTTGGCGAGAGTTCTCCGATGGTTATAACCTATGGGATGCCCGATTGGATGCTGTTTCCAAGTGGTCGAACTCCACCAATAACCATATCAACAACTTCGGATCTGTTGAGTTTGATAAGGGAGAGGCCATGGCTGACTGATGTGAGTTTGTTAGTAACTCTCGGGCCCAAGAGTGTGGCAGAGTATCATTTCCATCGTCGTTCAAATTTCTCCATCGGTTCCACAACCTATGTGGCTGATAGTTCTCAGGATGAAAGAGCTAGAGCAACATACGAGAGTGAGTTCCTAATTTTTTTATTTTGTGATAATCAATATATATTAGAGTGCTAAGTTTAGAAGAAGAGATCATAAGTTTCTCTTTATTTTTTGAAGCTTATGAATATGTAAATTATTTCTTTTGTTAATGAACCAGGCCTGGTGTTTGGCTAGAGAATTCCCACAAGCGAGAGGGTGATGAATGAGATATTTGGGGAACAAGAAATGCTTATTTTCCATAGAGTTGCACTCGAGATGAGTTATGTGGACTGTGTCCGCACCCGTCAAGGCTGGAGTGGTGTGGTAAATAGGATGGGAATCATTGAGGTAGATGATGACGAGGATATGGAGGATGTTGATCCGGTTCAAGGACAAACACAACATAGCTTTAGGCTTACCGAAGGTATAACAAGTACATTTGATTAGCAAAACAGAGGCTGTACTCACGTGAATATTTTCCTCATTGGCATCCATGTCTGTGTTATATTAATAACCGGTTATCTAAGCCGGATATATGGTTATCCGTAATCGTAGCTGGCTAAGTCTTTCACATAGCGAATATACGTTACTCCTATAAAAACTGGTTATTTAGATGTGTATATAGATTTACGAGTACATATATACTTTAAAGGCTATCATTCATCCCTTTCTATGTCGTAAGCTAACAGGAACCTTCAATAATTATGTGCAAAACAGGAAGAGTGAACCAAGGAGGTGGAGGAACTCAGACTGCAATAAGTGCAGCTGATGCACCACATGTCATGTGGGAAGTAGGTTTGCCAGTGTTGAACTACACGGGAATCTTCGAGACGCAGGTTAAGGATGGAATGGCAACAAGCGACACTGAATTCTGGCAAGGGTTGATTCAAAAAGGTTCTAAGTCAGCCGAATAGCTCGGCTTTGTTGGCGCAGGGACGGAGAGCCAAGACGTGCCTCCTGAAGTCGAGACGGTTATCGGATTGAATGAAAAAACTATTGTGGAGAAAACTGTGGCAGCTGAGGGAGGTGAACATGAGGGTGATTCTTCTTCAGGGTCTGTCTATGTAATATGCACGCAGTTAGAAGGAGAACCTGTTGGAAAGAAAAAAGGTTCTGGAGGGTCGAGTCTTGGAGAAATTGTGGGAAAATCGATCATGGTCGCGCATAGGGAGAGATCTGGTAAGCTATTTATAAATAAATAATGCAATTTTTTATTGTTATCTGATGAAAATCCGAACAGCTGCAGGTGATGCTACAAGCATGGGATTTGGGACCGAAGAGCTTTCCAGTGAGAACCTCAACATCGAAACAGAGAAGGCTGTGGGGTCAGCTGATTTGCACCTTACTTTGGCATGTGGCGATATGGAGCCAAAGGGGTCGAAGGTGGAAACGGATAGGATGGTGGAGACATCTTCGGAGGAGAGCGACACCGAGGGTGGGTGTTGATTGGATTCACAAGCAACATATTAGTATCTTATGTATTATATTAGGAAGTATGTTGGGGTAATGGTTTTTGCCTAGACGGTTAACTTAAAGTTTGACCAAGTTATGTTGTTTTTGGTGGTTAAACTTTTACGTAACCGTGATATATTATGGTTAGTAAGGCGATGTTTGATATCGACCCTTATAAAGATGTGTGGAGGTTTCTCTTTTTTGGGAGGTTTGATGGACAATGATGTAACTGTTTGTTTAAAAAGTAATTATGGTTTGTGATGATATGAATGAATAAGTGTCAATGTAACTTATGTCGTTATATCTTTTGGCTTAGCCAGTTAGACATTGTAAAATCGTGTTGTAAATGTGTTGTACGGATAACATATGGGATAACCTGCTTGGTGCTTATCATTCCTGAAAAAATGACTACCACGAAAAATTGTCATAACAAAGGCATACACCGCGGAGCAATTGAAGTTATTGTTAGATGGTGTTATTTTTTTCCTAAAACAACTAATGTATCTGGCTGTTTGAACTGCAGGAGAAATTGGAGATAATGGTGTAGACGTGGGTGTCGGTATGCTGTTCAAAAACTGGTATGCTTTCAAACAGCATATGGCAATGTATGCCATTGCCAAGAAAATTTGTTTCCGATGTGTGAAGTCAGACCCAAGCATGATGATACTCAAATGTTGTGGGGCAGCTTGTCAGTGGCGTATATACGCAGCCCGATTGAAGGAGTCTGATGTGTTTGAAGTGAGGAGTTTAGTAAGAGGTCATTCGTGTACTATTTTTTGGGGATAGATTACATCTACCCACATAGGCCCATTTAGGCGCGAACTCGGCCTAGAATCAATATCGAAGTCGGCCCATACAGCTCATCGAACCGACTTCAACTATACTTAGGGAACCTATATAAAGGAGGAGATAAGAAGGAGGAAAAGGGAGACAGATACTTCGAGGGCAAGCCTAAAACTAGGGTTTTCATTACTCTTGCTTTGTTCTTACCTTGTTCTTCATCAAACACCCCGATTTTAATCAATAAACTCTTTGATTTGTTCTCTAAATCGTCTCTTTGATAAACTCACCATCAAAATCGATCACCGATCTAGGTTACTGATTTCAGATTCAACAATTGGCGCCGTCTGTGGGGAAATTTGAAAAGTAACGATCAAGAACATCAATCAGGACAATGACAGGATCTCCAACGAACCAAGTAGGTCAACAGCCAGTCGACCTAAATACCGTCTTGGCCTCTCTCGCCGCCATCGTTCAAAGACTCGATCAGCAAGATGCCGCGAATAAGGCGACTCAAGAACGTCTCGAGGCAATCGCCGCCGCTTGCCTGCCTCCTGCTCAAGTAGACGATCAAGATCCGGATACCGCCCGACGACGTTTGTTCCAAACCATGATGCGGGATCAAGCAGTCGATCAAGCTTCCAGCGAAGAACTTCTACGTCTTCAAGGAACGATTAAAGAAATTTTGTCTAAAATCCATCAAGCCACGAGTTTCGCACCAGAAATTGATCGAGACTTGGAAGCAACTCAAAAGACTCCGTTCACCAAGAAGATCACCGACGTCCGAGTACGACATCAGGACAAACTCCGGATACCGTCTTTCCGCGGAGACTCTGACCCCAGTGACCATATGACCAGCTTTAACATTGCTATGGGTCGAGCTTATTTCTCTACGGAAGAACGAGATGCCGGTTACTATCAACTCTTCGTCGAAAGTTTAGCGGGACCGGCCCTCACCTGGTTCTCTCGGCTAACGGCAGACTCCATCAGCACCTTTAAGGAACTTTCTACCGAGTTCCTCAAGCATTATTCCATGTATATTCGCCAAGGGGCCTCAGCGACCGACTTGTGGAAAATTTCTCAAGGACAAAAAGAATCTCTTCACGATTTCATGGAACGATTCAAGAACCTCGTCTCCAAAGTCGACGGTCCGGATAAAACCGCAGTAGAGGCTTTACGTAACGCATTATGGATTAGGTCGTACTTCTGATCTGACCTCTACACAAATAGTACGATCACCCTAGAAGACGCGCTCCATAGGGCAAACTGCTTCATCCGAATGGAGGAAGATAACGCGGCTTACACCGCAAAGCAAAACGCGTTGAAGGCTCATTTAACACCAAAGCAACGACTACCTACCAGGAACCTCGTCAGCATCAACCTAACGAGAAGAAAGGAAAAGTCTTCTCGGCAACTGAGGAACCGGATGCCGCTCCCGCCACACTGACAACCAAGCGACCATGGAACGTGTGGGACAGAACTCTGGACGGGAAGCCCCTAACATATGATGAAACCAAGTTCTGCGCTTACCACAAAGCCAAAGGCCACGACACTAAGGAGTGCAAGCAACTTGCAGAAGCCCTATTCTCGGCATTCAAAAGCGTTGCCGTCACACCTGACCCACCGAAGTCAAAGCAAAGTAGAAAGAAAGGGAGCTGGACAAAGAACCGACAAGCTAACGCCAAGAAACAAGAATCTAACCAAGCAGTCCACCCCGACACCGTGACGATACCGACATCGAAGATGAAAGACCGCAAGTAGCTCGGCGGATCAACCTTATCTCAGCAGTCCCCTCGACTTCTTTCTTCTCTGAAAACGAAGACAACCAGGATCTCCGAGATCATCTTCAGCGCAAGTGCTCTACAACCGACCTGCGAGATGTTCTCCTTCGGAGTAAAAAATCAGAGCCTTCAGAGGTCAAAGACAACCAGGATCTCCGAGATCATCTTCGGCGCAAACGTTCTACAACCGACCTGCGAGATGTTCTCCTTCGGAGAAAAAAATGAGAGCCATCAGAGGTCAACGACAACTACTACCTCCGAGATCATTTGCAGCACGATCATTCTGCAATCGATCTACGAGATTTTCTCCTTCCAAGCAAGAAACCAAAGCTTTCGGAGGACGATCTCCGACAGAAACTTACCCGCAAGAAGAGTACCATAACACCTGACCTGCGGGAGACACTATCTAACAAGCGCCCTAGCATTTTTTGCCGAATTAACGTAATTCACGGTGGATCACCCCTGTGCAACGATTCGGTAAAATCAATAAAAGAATACCAACGCAGAGCCGTGACCGCCCAACGATGGCCGATGAAGCATGAAGGGGAAACCTCGATAACATTTTCAGAAGGGGATCTCACCGATATAGATCAGCCGCACAATGATCCATTTACTAGTCGAATTGCAAATCGGCATTTGCAAGGTCACACGTGTACTCATCGACACCGGAAGCTCGGTTGACCTTATCTTTCGGCAGACTTTAGAAAAGATGATGGCGGATCTCAAGGACATCAAGCCCTCGTCGAGAGCCCTCACCGGTTTCAATGGCTCGTCGACACACATGTTGGGAACCATCCGCCTTAACGTCTTTGCTGGAGGAGTAAGAAAACTCGTTAAATTCTCCGTCATTGATACCAAAACGCAGTATAACGCGATCCTGGGTACTCCATGGCTTCACATGATGTATAAAATTTCCTACCAGGGAAGGTACCGTCTTCACGCTCAAAGGGAACCAACGCCTTGCACGAAGCATGTTAATCTCGGATTTCAAAAGTCGGCAGGTCACTTTCCTCGTCGAACCAGAAAAGTAATTATCACCGCAAAAAGAGGAAACGATCCAAGTCAGCATTGATCCTGATCATCCTGACAGAACCGTCGGAATTGGTTCTGAACTAAGTATCGATCTCACGACCGAGTTAACCACCTTCCTTCACTGCCCACCGACTCAACGTCGACCCAACGTATAAACCCATCAAGCAGAAACGACGAAAGCTTGGTCCCGAAAGAGCTAAAGCTGTCAATGACGAAGTCGACAGACTCTTAGGGGCGGGATCCATCGCCGAGGTTAAATATCTGGATTGGCTGGCCAACCCGGTCGTGGTTAAAAAGAAAAATGAGAAATGGAGGGTGTGCATCGATTTTACCGACTTGAATAACGCATGTCCAAAGGATAGCTTCCCTTTGCCTCATATTGATTAGATGGTGGAGTCCACAGCCGGAAACGAGCTCCTTTCTTTCATGGACGCCTTCTTAGGCTATAATCAGATTATGATGCACCCGGACGATCGCGAGAAGACGTCATTCATCACGGATCGCGGTATGTATTGCTACCGCGTTATGCCATTTGGGCTCAAAAACGCAGGAGCCACCTATCAGCGACTCGTCAACAAGATGTTCGCCGACAAGTTAGGGATTACTATGGAAGTCTATATCGACGACATTCTTGTTAAATCGCTCGTCACCAAAGACCATATCCGACACCTTTCGGAGTGTTTTGATACCTTGAACAAATACGGGATGAAGCTCAACCCGGCAAAGTGCACTTTTGGAGTTATTTCAGGCGAATTTCTCGGCTATATTGTGACAAAACGAGGGATCGAAGCAAATCCAAAACAAATCTCCGCGGTTCTAGACTTACTCGATCCCAAAACATCGCGAGAGATCCAGCGTCTTATCGGACGAGTTGCGGCCCTTAACCGTTACATCTCCAGGTCTACCGATAAGTGTCTCCCTTTCTACGAGTTGTTGCGTGGAAATAAGAGATTTCTCTGGGACGAGGTTAGGCCTGGGCATTTGGGGTCCCAATCAGTTTTCGGTTTTATCCAATTGGGTCTCGGTTTTTCAGGTTTATCAAAATCAGCCCCATTCGGATTATATGAAAATTCGGTTCGGGATCAGTTCGGGTTTTCTCGGGTTTGGTTCGGGGTTAGTAAATCTTCAAAGAACTGGTACAACCCGATATACTTTCGGGTTCGGGTCCCAATCGGTTCTTCGGTTTAAAAATACCTGATTTGTACCTACTTTGTAACCAAAACATAAGTAAAATCAGTTATTTGATTTAAAAGTACATGATTTGTACCTATTGTGCAACCAAAACACAAGTAAAATCGATTCAAAAATTAAAAAAGAACATCAAGCGTGATTATCCAAAATCAAACGAAAGATAAACATAGTTACTGATAGAAAAAAATCAAATAATTGACAACACAAAACGAAAATCAAGTTCTCATGAAATAAAAAATATTATTCAATGAAAATAAAATAAAAATCTAAAAATTTCAAGTTTCAACCGTCACCTTCAATCATCAAGACGCTAAGCATGAAACTCTTAAACATAAATCTCAATAACAAGAAATTAGACATATAATAAATTAAACAATAAAAAACTATATTTCGAGAAACACAAACTTTTCTCAAGTCGACCTAACCAAAACATATATTAAACTATATATTAATATTAAACACAAACATTAATATTAACCATATACCAAAATATATATTAAGCTAAGTATTTGAGTTAATTATTCATGTAATAGATAATTATTTTAGATGTTCAATAATATATTGTAGCTTAATATTAAACACAAACATTAATATTAACCATATACCAAAATATATATTAAGCTAAGTATTTGAGTTAATTATTCATGTAATAGATAATTATTTTAGATGTTCAATAGTATATTGGTGTTTTTTTGATACATATTAGAAATTGAGATCATGTTTGATACAAGTTATTTTTGGGGATTTTGAATTGGTTCGGGTTCTATCGGATATCCATTTAAGTTCGGCTTCGGTTCGGATAATACCCATAACCCGAAATACCATAAAACAAGATCCATTCGGTATTTATGTCGGATTCGGATCGGTTCGGATTCATTTTTATCGGATCGGATCGGGTTCGGTTCGGGTTTTCGGTTTTGGTTTATTTGCCCAGCCCTAGACGAGGTATGTGAACAGGCTTTCGCAGCATTGAAACAGTACTTGACGACTCCCCCGGTGTTAGCAAAACCAGACGCAGGCGACACTTTGTATCTTTACATCGCAGTCTCCTCTTCAGCATTAAGTAGCATTCTTATAAAGGAGGACCGAGGGGAACAACATCCTATATTCTATACCAGTAAGCCCCTCACCGATGCCGAGATAAGATACCCTACCCTCGAGAGGATGGCTCTCGCCGTAGTCACATCGGAAAGGAAACTGCGACCTTACTTTCAATCCCACTCCGTCGTTGTTCTCACCGACTTGCCTTTGAGAACCATACTCCAGAATGCTAACCAACCGGGGAGACTTTCTAAGTGGGCCATCGAACTCAGCGAATACGATATCTCGTATAAAAGCAGGCCCGCAATAAAGGCTCAAGTCTTGGCCAATTTCATTGTCGAAATCCCACCTGATCAAGCAGCCGACCTCGATATCCCAGTGAAAAGTTGGATCTTGCACGTCGACGGAGCATCATCTAACAAAGGATCAGGAATAGGTGTTCACCTCCAATCACCCACCGGAGAACTCATCGAGCAGTCGTTCCGACTCGGCTTCGCGGCATCAAACAATGAAGCCGAGTACGAAGAATTAATCGTCGGACTTCGTTTGGCTAAAGTAGTAGGGGCAAAGCGATTACAAGCTTTTTGCGACTCTCAACTCGTTGCCAGTCAGTATAGTGGTGACTATGAAGCCAAAAACGAGAGAACGGATGCGTATCTTGGTGTCGTCAAAAAGCTGACCTCGGAATTCGATCACTTTGAACTCGTCAAGGTCCCCAGAAAAGACAACTGCTTCGCAGATGCGTTAGCCGCATTAGGAAGCAATCAGCGTGAATAGGTCAGACGAACGATCCCCGTCCACACAGTTGAAAAGCCGAGTATTTCGTTACCAGTGGGTAAAGACGTCCTCGCCATCTCTTCCATTCTCGCCGAGATCTCAAACTCGACAACCCAAAACGTAGATTGGCGAACCCCTTTCCTGGATTATCTATACAAAGGGATACTTCCAGAAGATAAGTGGAAATCCCGTCGACTCAAAGTAAAAACCTCCAATTACGTTTCTATCGACGGCAAGTTACATCGATGGACCGCGAACAAAGTGCTTCTTACCTGCGTCGGAAAAGAAGAAGCAGAACTCGTTATAATCAAGACCCATGAAGGGGAAGGGGGCAATCACAGTGGAGGCAGAGCTCTCGCGTTGAAAGTTAAGTCTCAAGGGCATTAATGGCCTACTATGGTCACAGACTGCAAGGAGTACGCGTCACGATGCGAGAAATGCCAACGACACGCGCCCAACATACACTCACCAACCGAGTTGCTGAAAACCTTCGTAGCCCCGTATCCATTCATACGGTGGGCAATGGACATATTCGGCCCTTTACCGAGCTCTAGACAAAGGCGTTTTCTACTCGTTGTAACCGACAATTTCACTAAATGGGTGGAAGCTAAAGCCTACGTCCAAATCACCGAGAAAGAGGTTCAGAATTTTGTCTGGAAGTACATCATCTTCCGCCATGGACTTCCTTACGAAATAATTACCGACAACGGATTCCAATTCACCTCGAACAAATTCCGGGAATTCTGTGACAAATGGAGAATTCGCCTCAGCTTCTCCACCCCGCGATATCCTCAAGGAAACGGTCAAGCCGAAGCAACCAATAACGTTATCATCGACGGGATCAAGAAAAGGTTAGATCTCAAAAAAGGACACTGGGCTGGCGAATTGGACGGAGTGCTCTTGTCTCATCGAACTACACCTCGGAGCGCAATAGGAAAGACACCATTCTCACTAGCTTAATGTCACCAGTCTCAGGAGATTAAAGATGCCCCAACACGGATTCTTGAATCACGAAATGATGATCAATGCCCTAGATCAACTCGAAGAACGACGAGATCAAGCCTTATTACGGATTCATAACTATCAACATCTTTCCGAGTCCTATTACAACAGGAAAGTGAGGTCACGACCATTACAACTAGGCGATCTCGTTCTTCGCAAAGTTTTCGAGAACACCAAGGAGTGGAGAGCAGGGAAACTCGGTACAAACTGGGAAGGACCGTACAAAATCACACACGTGGTCAAACCAGGAGTTTACCGACTTGAGACATCTTCTGGGGAACAGATCCCAAGGTCTTAGAACTCGATCAACCTGAAGTGTTACTTCGGCTCCTAAGGAAAAGAACACAGAACTACGAGTGACTTGATCCCATCTCGGGTACGTAGGAAGCCCTTAACCGGGTTCAGTCACAAAAACAAAAAAAATAGAGAGAACTACGAGGGACTTGATCCCATCTCGGGTACGTAGGCAGCCCTTAGCCGGGTTCAGTCACAAAAACAAAAAAAAAATATATATATATATAAATAAACATATATATATATATATATATATATAAACGACTTGGCTCGTTCTGATCATTTAAAAACGAATATGTTTTTCGATCTCGTAACAACTAAACCACTTGAAACTCGTACTATGTTATGAGATCAAAAGTCGGTACTAAACCACAGTAGACGAACACGTCGAATGGATTTACTTATTAAAGTCGAATGATGTACGCGACATCACAGTAGGCTATAAAGAGGAAACATTTGCTCGCTAACTTAGAAAAGTTAACCAGTACATTCTTTCCTATTTGTACGATCAAACGATGTCGGCATATTTGACGAAATAAAGTCCTATTCGTTTATTCTGCAAAAAAATTAGCCTCGGAAACACACGTCGATTAATTTTGTTCCTTAACGATATAAATCATCAATCAAAGTCGGTTTGCGGTCATTTAAAAAAAAATGAAGCAAGTCGGTCTGAGAGCAAAATTAATTGACAAACGGTGACCATAAATCAAAAGGCCATACTCGGCCGAAGTTATTACATAAAAAAGGGAAGATTACAACAAAAGCAAGCTAAGTACGAAGCTCTTGGATATCTTCAGGAGAAAAGACCGCCATGTTGGAACCATGCTCATCAAGGTCGATAGGAAGGAGGTCAATCTCGGACGCGTCTACAATCTCCATATTTTGTAGCTCCTCCAAGAAGTGGGCTTCATCAGTTCTCGCCTTTTAAAGAACCTCCTCCATTGACAGACCTTGCGTCTGGATCTTCTCTAGACCCTCTCGGGTCCCCTTCGCCTGCGAGTAAAGGGCGAGCTTTGATTGGATCTCGGTTTGTTCTCCCAGGAATTGGCCCATCCTCTCATACGTCGGCATAACCTTTTGCCTCAGAACGGACTCAACTCGCAGCCTTTCCTTCTTAACCTCATGCTCCCGAGACTCTCTCAGCCTCCTGGTCGTCACCTCGAAGTTCAGCGAAAGCACGGATTTCTCCTGTTCCAGACCAAGGCACCGAGAATTGAGGAGCTCCTTCTCAGCCTTCAACGCCTCCTGCTCCGCGGACAAAAGCTCACTACGAGATCTTTCGAGCTCGGCTTTCTCCAAGGCTTCGTTCTTCTCAGCCGTCAGTCCCTCGACCTGTCGTTCATAAGAGCTACACTTATACGCCAACTCTTTCCTTCCTCTTCTTCTTCAAAGACTTAGTTTTCGCCTCTAGTGAAGTCTCCTGAGATCTGAGTTTCGTCTCGTAATCCCTCACCATGAGGTTAGCATTCCCAAAAAACTGACAAAAACAAGGGAAAATCAACAGAATTAAATACTGACTGATATACGAACCGGAAGAAGGTCGGTAAAAAAAAACTTACTATGGCACCAGCTCGAGCCATCTCCTGGTAATGAATATCTTGATGAAGTTGGTCCAGTTCCGGCATTCCTCATTTCTTGAGTTTAATTTGGCAGAACATACGGGCTGGAGCTTCATGATCCTCGATGAAGGGGACATCGGTAGACCGATACTTGAAATCGATAACATGGGGGTACTCGACTATTTCGCCGCCTTGGGACGCTGAAACAGGCCCTTGGCTTCGATCTCCTTGCAACCCTTCGACCGTGGGGTTTTCTTCTGCTGGATGCTCTTCCATCGACATCTCGGTAAGTCCCACTGCTCCAACCTCACTGGTAGGGACGACCGTAGGTTGTTCTTCAATAGAAGGGTCTTGTTCCCGTTGGTTGTCACCGAGATGCTCTTCGGATCCTGCGGTGGAGGAGATCGACTATGACTCACACACAGGGGTACATCCCGAACATTCTAGTCCCTCTTTCGTTTGGAGGGTCTGCTTACATCGGAGGATCCTCGACCGTGTTCCGGGGTGCCGATTGTGTCAGCATAAGAAGGAAGAGTGGAGAGATTTAATTTTCCCATCCTACGACCTTGATGCTACAATGAGATCTCGTTTGCTCCTCGTCTGCTTGGTGGAATAGAAAATGTCAGAATCCAAACTAATTATTGACAATGTCGGTATATATAGTTAAGTATGGCTACCTTTGCTGATTCTTTTCAAAGCGGCTTGGATACGAGCTTCACTGAAATCCGGCCAGTGCTGATGACTCAATGTTCTGATGGCTTCAACTTCTTCAAGAAAGGTCTCGGTACCACCTTGAGACCACTTGGAAAGACGATCTGCAACAAAGAGAAAACAGATGAAGGAAGATCAGTAGAAGTGCAAGAATTTAAAAGAACGAGGTCGTACCAATGTTAGCATTGAAATATCCGTTTAAAACTATCGAGGGATCTTCGAAGGATGCTTCATTGATCTTGACGTAGAAGTAGCGATGATTCCATAAATTGACTTTCGACGGTTTTCCAGTAATCACGTTGTACTTAGGAACCATCTTCCCATAGAAGAATCCCGTCTTGCCGGTGATACCATGATTCTGATCCCGTTCGCGGTATACTATCCGAGAGCAATTTTTTGTCGGTTGCAGTACGTTGTCAGGAACTCAGGCAAAGGCCACCAGAGCGAACAATTCATGAACCACGACTCGTATATCGTGACATACCCTGCTGGAGGAGTCCAAGGCCTTTGATGCTCTGCCGGAATGAGGAACGAGAACCCAGCAGGCGGGTTTGTTTGAAAGATAAGTCTTCAGACACTTTTGAAGGAAGACTTAGTTGGGAGATGGTTCACCCAGTTTTGGTTCTTTTTGACGCTAAGTGTGCGCTCATGTTCTGGATATATCTCTTCATCGAACTCGAAATCGGTTCCCGTCCATCGCATCGGAAGGAAGTCGTCCAAAGCAAAGCTGATCTTCTCGACCGAGTTTTTATCCCTATTGGACGAGTCTATGTCGGCACTGGGAGTAACCGGCCGGTCTGATTCCGGTTCAACGTCCTGCTCCACATCGTCGGCAGGAGCGTGACCACTTGCTTCTCGATCTTCCAGCTCTAGACTATATCTAACGATGCCGCGTTCGTTGTCATCGAGCAAAGCTAAATCTGCGGTTGTTGGTCTCGGATCATCCATCCCTCCGAGCGTTATCGTTCTCGGTCTGCATATCAGCGGTGAGCCAGAACTTTCTGAATCAGAACCGGTGGCGACCGCTTTTCCTTTCGAAGAACACCGGCGAGGGGGGAGGACATTCTGATCGGAGAATCAATATGTAGAGAGAGAAAGAAGAGAGAAGGCAGAGGGAAATACCTTTGATTCTGAAGTGAAGCAGCAAGAAGATACAAAAATGAGGATTGAGGGGAACTTTTATAGAAAAATCTCGGCACAGGAGACGAGCAGTCGTCATGATTAGGTCTACAACCTATATCTGTGACACGTGTCCCACTTACGACGAATCTCGAGACACGGTTACTTTAAGGAGAGCGCGTAGTCTTCACAAACTTAAACGACAAGGCGCCGAGACGAGAAGAATATTTACGGACTTACATGAGATAGTCAAAAAGAATCAACTCCCGTGCGACTACCGAGATGAAATATAGTCGAGGTCACGCCTCAAATCCACCTAGTCAAAGAAGTTCACCGAATATACGTAGTATGATTATATTCGATGAATTGGGGGGGGGGGCTTATTGTTGGGGATATATTACATCTACCCACATAGGCTCATTTAGGCGTGAACTCGGCCCAGAATCAATATCGAAGTCGGCCCATGCAGCTCATCGAACCGACTTCAACTATACTTAGGGAACCTATATAAAGGAGGAGAAAAGAAAGAGGAAAAGGGAGACAGATACTTCGAGGGAAAGCCTAGAACTAGCGTTTTCATTACTCTTTCTTTGTTCTTACCTTGTTCTTCATCAAACACCCAGATTTTAATCAATAAACTCTTTGATTTGTTCTCTAAATCGTCTCTTTGATAAACCCACCATCGAAATCGATCACCGATCTAGGTTACGGATTTAAGATTCAACACTATTGATGAGCGAGGTGCGTACCAAGGCCAAGCAACGTCATCTGTGATCGGGGAGTTGATGAGAACCAAGTTTGCTGGAGTTGGTGGAGGGCCAAAACCACGGGAAATCTGGAAAATGATGCGTGGAGACCACAATGTTTCGATCTCTTATTGGAAAGCTTGGAGATCTTGGGATCTAGCCTTGGATAATGGGCAAGGAAATTGTGCTGCTTCTTACATTCAGCTGCCCGCTTATCAAAATAACCTTGTATCTGCAAATCCAGGAACATTAGCCTCATTGCACACGGAGAGTACCGAGGATAGTGGGCAGAGGTTCAAGTATATGTTCCTAGCCATGGGAGCTTCCATACAAGGGTATGCTTTCATGAGGAAAGTTGTTGTCGTAGACGGAACACACTTAAAAGGAAAATATGCTGGGTGTTTGCTTACTGCATCAGCACAAGACGGCAATTATCAGATTTATCCTTTGGCATTTGCAGTTGTGGATAGTGAAAATGACATGTCCTGGGAGTGGTTGGTGATTGTCTCGGATAGACATCCTTCCATTTACAAGGGTTTAAGCAAGGTATGGACATAAATAATAACGTGTTATCGTATGTCATAGCCGGCTAAGAATATGGGATTATAATAATGATTGTGTTAGACGTCTAAAAAAAACCTTACACCTACAATATGTTTTCTAGAGATATAATGTGTTGACATAAATTTATGTTCTATTAAAACACAGGTTTATACAAACGCTGGACACTGTGTTTGTGTGGTCCACCTAAAGAGAAACATCAAATCCAATTTCAAAGGAAAGCACTTGGACTACCTGGTAGCAAAAGCAGCAAGGGCATATAAACTTCATGACTTCTACGTAGCCTTTAACGAGATTAAAGTGATGGATGCTTCATGTGCAGCATACCTGGTTGAAATAGGGTTTGAGCACTTGGCTAGGTCTCATTTTCCAGGAAAAAGATACAACATAATGACAAGTAATTTAGCTGTGTCGTGGAATTCTGTGCTGAAGGAAGCAAGGGAGTTTCCGATAATCCCCCTTATATATTTCATTTGTGTAAAGTTGGTGAGTTGGTTTGCATCAAGGCGTGAAACAGCCAACAAGAATGAAGGAGTTTTGTCACCCCGAGTCCTCGGAATTGTTAATAGAAACTTTGAGTAGTCAGGTGGTTATGAGGTGCTTGAAATTGCTGAGGGGGAGTACGAAATACGGAACAAGACTGGGGGGGGTTTCCATGTCAACCTAGGGACGCTAACCTGTAGCTGCTTTGAATTTCAGATGTTGGATATTCCATGTTCCCACACCATATCATCTGTTTTAAAAGCTAGAGTGAGTGTTGACACACTCGTGAATGAAGCTTACAAAGTTAGTGTCCTGAGGTGTGCCTACCAAGGGAGTATACTGCCAGTCACGATTAGCACAAGCGAAGCAGAGACTCAATCACTAATGTCTGGCAAACGTTTGTCCCCTCCAGCAACACGTCGTCCTCCGGGTAGACCAAAGAAGCAGCGCTTCTTCTCTAGGGGCGAGAAACGAGTAAGCTTACAAATATTGCAAATGTTCAGGTCTGCATTTTAGGGATTTTTGTTCTAACACAAGATCATGTTTGTTTGTATCTCTTGAACAGATGAAGGTCATTCGGAGGAAGATGGCGTGCAGCAGGTGCAAGGGGCTTGGTCACAACAAAGCCACTTGTAAAAATCCTATATAATATATGTAATGGTTATGAAGGAAGGGGTTTAATGCGCGGGTCGACTTGTATGGAATGAAAAGGAGGATACAGATCGGGTCCTAGTGTCTGTCCATCTGGGATGTGTCGGGGATTTTGTTACATCGCATTGTTATTATAAATAAAAAGGCTCCTTTCGATCTTTATAGTGATGACATGATGACTTGGTTTGTGGATGATAAATTTTCAGATTGTTAATTAGGCGAAAAACTTCAATATTCTGACACTGATCAGAAATTGTACCGATAATTACCGAAGGTAGTTATAAAATTCATACAACGGCTATATTAGTTTATATGTGACTAACAAACTGGATAAAGCTCTATGAATTTTAGTTGGGCTTTAAGAGACATCAGGTGCAAGCTACATGTATATATATAAATTGTTAATAATCAGAGTAACCCTGTAAACTGATCAAATTATCTTTAATAACTTCAAGTACCTGATAACTACATATAGATATGGCTAACAAAATGGTTAACTATGTAACCGAGACTCTTATCTCAAGTCCCTTACCCTTATCCTATTAAAATGATACACACGTACACTCCGCAGATTAACCACCAATTGACGAAGATGGTTATTAAAGCATATAGACTATATTAAATTGTATATGGTTAGTAAACTGATTAACCATGCAAATTTCCAAATTGAGATTCAACAACATCCGGTGCATGCTCTGTATATTTATAAGGGGTTATCAAAACTTTTTAACTGTAATAATCCTCTTGTTTATCAAATATTTGGGTAATAAATTAGTTTACGTGGTTATCTACATTTGTACACAGTTAATGTGTTCGAGAAGAGTACTGAAGGTTTGCTTTCATCTTAGAAAACCCTGGTTAATATAAGGGAAAAGCAGTAGATCGCAACCGCATAAAAGACCACCCATAAAGGCTGGAAAATGAAAATATCTTCATATGCTAGGGAGTTTCACAACACCGATATGGAAATAAAAAAGTTGGAAAAGCTTGACACTCCCTAAATGTTTACGATGGGTATAATCATATATATATATAAAAGCTCAACATGAAATTCCGACAATCACTTGATTAACATGGATTTGAGGCTGTCCACCACCACCACAACTTCGCTAATGTCTTTTTTAAACTCCAAGATAACTTCTTTCATCTCCATTAGTTCTTTTTCCATCATCACTTGCTTAGCGGCCAGCACATCTAGTTCTTCAAGTTGCGCTTCGTCAGCCCATTTGAACAGGTGGTTATCGCCGGAGACAGACCCGCAGCGATAGAACTTACGTCCGGGATTTCCTTTCGTTCTTGATGTCAGAATGATAGGCAACGACCCGCATTGGCACTTTCTGGGGATTCCCGGCCCTAGATCCATTGCAATATAACCTAGATAAACAAGTGAGAAACATATGCCGCCTCTTGGAGGTGGGAGAGAATAAGAAATTTCTAAGAATAGTGAATAACCTGATAGGAATTGAAGTAGTTGGATCCAGCAGTTGAAGAACCCTAATTTTCCTTCTCTACAGTGGCGGCAAGATAGAGGATGGGGTTCACTCGGTCCCTGTTATATAATTGTATATGATATTCGTAGTGTTTTCTAAGGGGGTCGATTTTGTAAAAATTTTGTTTTGGTATCTTGGACCGAAAAAATTATAAGTGAGAGGGGTTGGATCATATAAATATGAGAATTGTTAAACATAGAGGATTACTAGAACTTATACCGTTTAATACAAAAATGGAAAATTAGGAGAATCAAAAAACATATTCAAGCGTCCGTTGTTTCGTAAGGACTCTATTAGATCATGATAACGCAACGAGAGACAAATGGGGTTCGCGTCAAAATAAGGATGTGAGAAGGATTGGATCATATAAATATGAGAACTATTACCATATGGGCCTACAGCAACTTAGACCGGTTAATATAAAAATAGGACGGTTAAGAGAATCACAAGTACATTTCCAAGAGTTCGTTATTACATAGGGACCCTATTACATGCTGCTAAACGGGTTTCGATTCGAAGTAAAGACAACAACTACACAGCATCTCGCCTGTCCGCTTGAGAATTATGTGTTGCATCTAGAGGGTCTCAACATTTCTTTCATATAGGGTGACGACAAGTCGCTCGGCTTCTGTATCAAGAACATATGGTGTTATACATTTGCAAACCTCGACGCCCGCAGCGGTGTGTGCTTGGATGAAAAGAATGGAAGATACCGCAGAGTCTGTAATGGCATTGCGTTGTGGTATGGTTTGTGGCCTATCTAGTGCCATGGGTTTGGCTTCTCTTCCAACCACTTGTTTTCCAACCTGTTTAAGTAGATAGGGTGGATTTCCTTGTTCATCATGTAGTCTGTCATGAGCGCGATGTTGCAGTCTAGCACCGATATAGTTCAGCTACCGCAATCAACACAGATGCCTACCCAGTATTTTTTGTCTAGATTGAATGGGAAGTAGAAACGCTCGGCTTCGGCTAATGACATATTCTGCATAATCGTTTCAGTGACGCTATTGGGGAATCTGAAGTTGTCTTTTTTGGAGACTTTGGAGAACTTTGTGTACATTTTTGACAACTGAGCCACAAACTGAGTGTCTAGGAACACAGAAGCAGACTGCTGATTTGTAGGTGAGAGGGCTCGAAACAATGAGCTTATGTGAAACATAAGCACGTCTACAACCTGTACACAATGAAAGATTAGATCTTATAAATACATCTTTCTCCTGTGTAGACTAACATTTTGTATAGAACATCTACTGGTTATAACTAACCTTGGAGGACAGTGGGCTTGTTCTTGTGACAATATCGTACACCTCGCTACTCTGGAGAGTTCCCCTTCCAGTGGTTATGCAACTGATTAGATGGGTTATGTAGTGAGTTAGCAGGTTATTGTTACAGTTATCATGCTAACATCAAAATTATCTGTGTGCACCATACTTCATAACTTACAAGTCGGTCTTCATTTTGTCGAGCAGAATTGAAAACTTAGCAGAGTAGTCTATGCTACCGCCATGGTTGTGGGAGTCTGCCGCCGCTTGTCTGGCTCGGTTTAAAAAACGTATATCACATTCATACTTTCCCAACAATGATCTAGGTGGGACCTTCTGTCTTTTGCTTTTCCTGCAACCAACATTGGCTTCTGCAACATCTTCTGATATGGTTTTGTCGTGCTCGGCAACTGCTTCTGCAGTGGCAATGTCATTGGCAATCACCTTAACTGGTGGTTGAATCTCCTGAGTTAGACCAAGCGAGAAAGTAGGCTCCGGGAATAATAGATCAGGATCTAGTGTCTGCGAAAGAATGTCAATGTTCTAATCCTGGCACCACAGGCTTTCGGTAAGTAGGATGTCTTTAAAATGCAAAAAGGAAGAGATTACAAACTGAATTCGTCTCTGGATCACAAGCTTTAGTTTGGTGTTCTCTTGGTGGTTGTTGGGCGGGATGTCCAGCGTCTTCACCGTTCTCCTCAGCATCACTTCCCTGCAAAACATTGTGGGACGGTTACACATACACAACATTTATCAGTGGTAGCTGGCTAATATATATTTTGGATGTGTATAGAACTACTTGCCCCGGTTTCTGTATTAGGTACACGGTTAGCAAATGCGACGGCCTCTTCGATGATATTTGGTATATCAGAATTAGTTTGTGTCCCCGCATTTTTCCCGGCTACCACTGGGGTTGGATCCTGATGTGTGCCCTCAGGGGCTACACTATACTCTTTCCTTGCAAGGTCGCTGAGGAGTGTCATCTTCTCTGCGTTTTCATCTAGTTTATCAAACATATCCTTCATGTTTGACAGCACCAGGCTTTGAAAGCTATAGAAAGCCTCCTGTAGAATTGTTATTTGACTAGAAATTCGGGTAAAGTTCTCTTGGACACAGTCTTTCACGATCGCTGCAACAAGCCCTGCATCTAACCCGTCTTGAACCGAAGAAGAATTAGAGGTTTTTGTTTTACTTGATTTGCGGTTAAGTGATTCCGCTTTTGCCTCTTCCCGTAACCTATTAAGCTCCAATTTAGAAAGACCACCACAGAAATTTGAAGGCGAGAAGTGAAAACGCTGTTGAATTAGCGTCACCATATTTTCCACCTTCGCATCTTCTTCGTCATCTGACCATTCAAGCTCCGAAGAATTATGTATTTCAGAGGCTGAGTGAGATATGATAGAACATACTTGGGCCTGCACTTAGTTATACGCAGCAAGTCACTTTGAGTTTTTAGCAAAAATTGAATAAATTTGCACTGCTTATACGATGAAATAGAAAGCACAATTTATTTTAGAACATCATAAAATACCTGCCCGGCAGCGTCAATGTCTCTGGCATGCCCTGGACTAATGCTTTTTTTTATCAGATTTCTCGTGGCCGTTATTGTCGTCGTCATCTCCGCATTCACCTTCCGACCCAGAAGAGCTACCATCTTGAACAACCTCTGTGATTGAGGGAACAGCTTCGACCATCACGAGCTGTAAGATAACACAAACCCTTTTAAAGAGATGGTGTTTTGGGCAAAGGAAACTTCTTTCCTCTCTTTTATGCTGCACATAAGCATGTCAAATGATACTCTGCCCCATGGGTACGCAAAAAAATGCGTTCAGATCTTTGATTAACTCAGCGTGATCTTGAGAAATGCGGGGCGTATGAGTCGTCGGAAGAATGACAGATGCTAGAAGAGCAAAGTATGCGTACTTTAGCCTGAGTTCTTTGTCGGCAATGGTTTTCTTCTTCAACATCCTGATAACAGAGGACACAAGAACTTCTTTCAGTGTGCCGAATAGTTCACCCCAGTATGGTTTCTCCGTGATGTGCTTCTTCGATCTTTTTTTCGTCCTACTAGGAAATTTCTGGCAGTTGAGTCCCGTCACTACAGCAAATTCCCTGAGAGAGAACCTAATCGGTTTTCCTGCAAACAGGAACCATGCTTCATGCTTCTTCGTCACTTTTAGTTGCCTTGAGATAATGTAACGACCGAACCTCCCTGAAAACGTTGGTTTATCGGCGATCTCCACCATCTTCCCAAATGGTGACAATCTGACAAGATCTACTTCTTCTGGGTCGAGTGCGTTGAGGATTTTCCTGATCCCGCATGCTTTGTGGTACGGGGTTACCCGCACACCAGCTGGTTCCTCTCCCGCTGCGAAAATTCTTGCAGGTATATCAAGAAATGGTGTTTGTGATGCCTCAGATTCCATCGTTTCAGGGAGAAACAATTTGGGAGAAACAAAGATGAAGAGAAAATGATTAAAAATTCAAATTCTTTCTGGGTGGGGGTTGGGAGAAATTGAGATCAATCTCTGACAGATTTTATTCGATTAGATATTAGGACAGTAAATAAAATCTACACGAATCTAAGTCTAAGATTTGGTCTACGATTTTTGAGAAGATACAGATTTACAGAGGGGTATTTGCGTCTTATAATTAAGTAAACAATGTCAAAAAACTTCCATTGGTAGTCTCCTAAATACGGTATAGTTCGTTGGTAGGGACACTAATTTCTCTTTTTTTTTTTTTTTTTTTTTTGTCAACAGACTTCCTATTTAATATGTCACAAAGTATATTTAGTTTACATTTATATTTAAAAAGCATTATATAAAATTAGTAGGAAAAACAGTTTTTTAACAACATCTTATATATTGAGATTAAAGGAGTGTTTTTAGTTGTGAAAGAGAAATATCTCATTCCTCCACTTTTTTCTCTCCAAATGGTTCTCACTAATCGAAGACTTAATGTGAATATTATATGTTTCATTGACTTCATTACAGTCTTATTTTCAAATATTATATAAAGTTAACTGAAAAACTAAGTTTATATAGAGACTAATACAATTAAAGAATTCGGAGTTCAAGACATGTCTACATGAGTCACGTTCGGACTTTCGTCGATAATCACAACTTGACAATCACGCCATTAACATATTCAAAGTCATACTGTATCTTCAACTTCAAATCACAATAAGAGTTATAATCACGCTATATATATAACACTTTTTGAATAATCTCCTGATTATAAGCGATCGAACTAATGTCAACATGTATCACAAATTTCAGATCTCAAGTAAGTTTTCAGGCCTTGGGTTTGAAGATGAAGATTCTGATAACATTCCTCTTTAGTTGCGTTCTAGTTTTGTCTATAATGTTATTATCATCCTCAAACAACATCAAGAACCAACTTCTTGATGCTATAGCCACCGGTAAAAAAAATACGTTCATTTTTTGTGTTTTATGTATTAACTAAGAATTGTTCTTCTGACTTCATACATTTTCATTTTCTTTCCACAGTTTCAAAGGAATCTGAAACACCGAGGGATAAACTGTTGTCAGGGCTTTTAACCGCCGATTTCAATGAAGGTTCTTGCTTGAGTAGGTATCGTAAATCTTCGTTGTATCGCCAGCCTTCACCATACAAGCCTTCCGAATATCTCGTTTCTAAGCTCAGAAGCTATGAAGTGCTTCACAAGCGTTGCGGTCCAGACACAAAAGCATACAAGGAAGCAACAGAGAATCTTGTTCGTGATGAGAATTATGCAAGCAGTACTTCTGTTGGTGAATGCAGATACATTGTGTGGGTTGCAGGTTACGGGCTTGGAAACAGAATGCTTACTATTGCTTCTGCGTTCCTCTACGCTCTCTTAACAGAGAGAATCATTCTTGTTGACAACCGCAAGGATGTTAGTGATATCTTATGTGAGCCATTTCCAGGTACTTCTTGGTTGCTTCCTCTTGAATTTCCATTGATGAATGGTACTTACCGGTACGACAAGGGATACTCTCGTTGTTACGGAACAATGTTGAACAATCATGCCATCAACTCGACTTTTATCCCGCAGCATCTATATCTTCATAACCTCCATGATTCAAGGGATGAAGACAAGATGTTCGTCTGCGAAAAGGATCAAAGTTTGATCAACAAAGTCCCGTGGTTGATTATTCAAGCCAATGTCTACTTTGTTCCATCTCTATGGTTTAACCCAACTTTCCAGCCTGAACTAATGAAGATGTTCCCACAGAAGGATACCGTCTTTCACCTTTTGTCTTGGTATCTTTTTCACCCGACCAATCAAGTTTGGGGTATGGTCACAAGGTACTACCATGCTCACTTATCCAGAGCAGACGAGACACTCGGGATTCAAATACGGGTTTTCACAAAGAACGCAGGATATTTCCAACACGTCATGGAACAGATCATAGGTTGTACACAAAGAGAGAAACTCTTGCCTGAGTTGGTTACACAAGAAGAACCAAAACTCAATACATCGAGTATCACGAAACTTAAAGCTGTTCTTGTAACATCTTTGTATCCTGAGTACTCCGACAACTTAAAGAACATGTTTTGGGAGCGACCAAGTTCGACAGGAGAGATTGTTGAAGTTAATCAGCCAAGTGGAGAAAGGCTTCAGCAAACAGACAAGAAGCTTCATGACCAAAAGGCGCTGGCTGAGATATATCTACTGAGCCTAACGGATAAGATTGTCACAAGCGCAAGGTCTACATTTGGATATGTTGCTTATAGTATTGGAGGATTAAAGCCATGGTTACTTTATCAGCCAAGGGATCTTACAACTCCTAATCCGCCATGTGTTCGATCCACGTCAATGGAGCCTTGTTACCTTACTCCTCCGTCTCATGGATGTGAAGCTGACTGGGGGAAAAACGCAGGGGAGATTTTTCCTTTTGTTAAGCATTGTGAGGATCTTGTGGATGACGGTCTCAAGCTACATGATGAATTATAGATCTTGTTTAAGCAATGTTATCTCTCTTTTAAATTTTCCTTATAATAATCATCATCATTGATGTTCAATTTTTAAATTAAATGCAAAAATGTAATCATGTTTGTATGCTTGATAGAAGATCTTACACTTGACAGTTTACAGTTGTATACTATGTATTAAATATGTTAGTGCATAGAAACATTTAGTTTTCAAAATTAGGAGTGGGAATAATCGAACCGAACCAAACATTCGGTTAAAATCAACCCAAATAATTTGGTTTGGTTTGCTTTAAAATCGAAGCAAATCAAAATCTAAAATATTTATTTAATTAGATTAGCTAAATATATTAATAAAATTAAATATGAAAGATATTTAACCATCTTCCTATATATTAATTGAAAAGTCACTCTAGTGATTTCTGCTGACGTGTCGATCATATGTGAAATTTTAAAAAATTATTATAATTTGATTGAATATTTATTTTAGTCAAATCTAAAAATAAAAAGAAACTCTAGAACCAATTAATACAAGTTACCAAAAGACACAACGTAATATTACAAATAATAATTTATGGTAACTAATTGCATAAGTATAGAAAGAATATATAATGTTTCATCAATTTTTATTTTTATAAATTTTTTATTTAGAATTATTGAAAATATTTTTACATATTTTTATAGAAATAATAATGGTTGTATATTCTCATATAAAATAATTATATTTGTATATAAGACATTATTAGAAATTTTATGTTTTTTAAAACCCACACAAGATTTATAAATTGTTTTGTAAAGATTTTGAAACTATTTAAAAATATTTTTTAATGCTGTCCTACAAAATTATTTTATTAGAGTTTCTAAATAATTTGTGAGACTTTTATCAAATCTATTTATATAAATCTTGATCATATCTTGTTTAGATATAAAATGTTAAATGCTTCGAGATCTAATTATAATTGTATAAATGTATATTATAATGATTTATAAATTATATAAAATTATTATACACTTATTATTTTATCTATTAAAATAGAAGAAATTTATGTGACTTATGGTTATCATGCTTAAAAAATAAATCATTTAAATCATATAAAATTATAACACACCATTTATTTATATATTAAAATAGAAATTGTTTAAGTTATTTTTTGTTACATATACGTTCATATGTGAAATCTTACAATTTAAATAGTTGATATTTTAGACTTTTATTTATTTTTAGTGCTAATATAGAAATTAGTTTTACAATCAATTATCTGCGAACTTTTGATTTACATACTGTTTAATACTTAACATATATATATATAATTGAGTTTATAGTCATATCTGAAACTTTTGTTTTGCCAAATCTTTCAAAGAAACACATAAAATATTATATTTTTGTTCAATTTAAAATAAATTAAAAACAATCAAACAAATAAAAGAAACATAAATAAAAACAATCATCAACGAAGATGTTAGAACTATAGAAGTCTCTAACCATCTTCTTAGAACTACACAAAGTACATTTTATATGGCTATCACTTTTATTTTTTCACCGGTTAAAATAAACTAAAAGAGCATTTGCAACTAAGAACTTGAACAAATTGTAATAATACTTGCATTTAAGAATAATTGTTTAATGACTTATATTTATTTATTGAACTATCTCAAAATTTCACAGTTATTCTAAAAATATATACTAAATTTTTTTTTGATTCTCAAACTATTAAATTTTAAAATTTTAATATTTTTAATTATTATTCAATAATTATAGTATTATAAACATAAAATCATGTATTTTTCTTATAATATTATATCCGCGAAATCGCAGACAAACGCCTAGTTTAACTTAAACAACTAAACATAATATTATACATTTTACCACTAAATGAATAGAAGAAACATAACTAACAATAAAACTAAAAACATGAATTTTGTATATTTATCATCAAAACCAAAATACTACTAATAATAGTTATATTAGGTGTAAAGATAATGAATGTACTTTGACACTCATTTCAAACGCCAAGAGGGCCTACAATCAACACAAATCAGCAACCTGAAGATGCACCAGAGCCTATGATCATCGAAGAGGCAATTGAGGGATAATCTAGGAGAAAGAAGAAGGTTCATAAGCATCTAAGGAAAGAGCTTAATGAAGGAGAAGGATAGCTTCACCAAAAGAATTCTCAAAATCCTTTTTTAGATACAATGTTTGATGAGGCTTACTATACTCACAGATTTTGATGTTTTTCAAGGAAAGCAAAGAAACTGAAAATGACATAGAGTGAATATTATATCACCTAGAGAGAAGATGAAGCAGAGGAGCATACTGAAGAAGAAAAGTGACACAGGGAGGTTTGTGATTCCCTACCTGATCAAGGGGCATGATTACCCAATGCACTCTGCGACACCAACTCTTCAGTCAACATCATACCATGGCCATGGCGGACCAGCTGAGTCTGAAGGTGGAACCTTCTAGCGATTCATTCACTTTTGTGGATTTCTCTAAGGCGAAATCAGGAGAAATTGTTAGAGACTTTCAAGCGCAGATTGGCAGTGCCTTAGTCCTAGTAAACTTTTATATCATGGATATCCAGATAGACTGGAATTCTTCTCTGCTACTTGGGAGAGCTTTCATGGCCAATATAGGAGTTGTTTGCAACAAGCAGACAAATCAGTTGTGTCTGACAGCCATACACAAGAACGTCTATTATAATCCAGTGAGAGTTGTCAAAGGACAGACACCCTACATTAAGATAGAAGATGATCCAGGGCTTGCTCAACTTGTTTTTGCAATTTCAATCATGAGGAAGACGACAGCGATGGAACATCGATCGATACCAAACATCAGCATAGGTCGACACCAGCGTGCTAGCGTTGGTTGACACCATGTCATCAACACCGATTGACACTTTAGAAGATATGAAATCCAAGGCAACCTACACATCAGACGATCCAAGACTTATAGCATTTTGATATTCTGATCCTGGCGCAAAGTATGAAAGTGATGGTGAAGCATCGATTGACACTTAACCTGAATCATCGATCGACACCCTAGCCTATGAATACTACCAAGAGAGCTTTGCTATTGGTAACAAATGTCTTGCACCAGACGAATTCAGTGTTATCATATACCAGCTAGGACGTGCACGAGTAGTGGATGGCATAGTTATTCTATGTCTCCAGGATATCTGCTAAGTCTTCTTTGGAGACAGCAAATGGTTCAGAAAACCTTTTTGGTCTGCTACAGCAAAAGGAGAGTCTTCATTTAGACCACCTTACCCAGTCAGAACCTGGACATACATGAAAGAGCAAGTTGAAGAGATAATGCCTGAGATTACTGCAACGCAAGAGAAGATGTTTGATGAGTTCTTCAAAAAGATTGATGCAATCTATTTCTCTCTCAACAACAGTATTGGATGGTTGAGTAAGTGTATAGAAGAACTTGAGCTCAAGGTGGACTACATTCAGAGGATCATTCAGAGACAACAAGAGTTCAAGTAAAGAGGAGATGAATCAATCAAAAGCTTCATTACCACTTAGTTCGACATGACCAGAGATGATGTGGATACTTGTTTTCCAACAAGTATTGGACTACCTCAATACTAGCTCAAAAACCTCCAAACGTCAAGCTAAAGATTATTACCAAGCGCTGAGTGTGAAACAACCTACTTTTTGGTAAGTTTTAAATTTATTTTTTTATTTTTATTTAGTACTAATTTTTGGATCTTTCCTATTTCAGACTTAAAAACGAGGATGACGATCTGCAGCATCAACCGACACATGATCAACACTGATCAACAGACACAATAGAGTATCGATCAACACTTAACTATGCTGATCGACAGTTAAATGTGCTGATCGACACTCATAATAGAGGCAGGTACAATCCGTTTTCCCACAAAATTCAATTATGGTTTTGTTTTTCACACCAATCTACGACTGATTAACACTGAGGAAAATGTTGTTTAAGTATGGGGAAGGTATTATTAATACCATTTTTTTTTTGATTTTTGAGTTTTTATAAGTTCTTACTCGTTTTATTGAGTCAAGAAATGGATGATAAACTTTCCAGTTTATATTATTATTTTAACCACTCTCTAGCACCGTTCTTTTGAGTTACTGACTGCAGAATGTACTAAATGGAAACACCAAAGTGGAACACCTGCCAATAACATCCATGCTAGCTAAGAAAGTCTGGAGAAACCAAAGATGACTTCCAACTTTAATCAATCAAACTTGCTTGTTTTGAAGTTTGGTATACATTGGATCGGAATCCTCCTACAAGTCTGGATGGTAAAAATTCCTAGTTTTCTGGTTCCCCTTTCAACTCTCTTCAGCTATAATATAAAATATTGAGATGATCTTATGTGGTTTAGAAGGATGGGAAAATTTCATGCGGCCCCATTATTCTACTCTTATGGAATGATCACACATCGTTGGAAGTGAGGGGTAGGTACATTACTGATGACCTTGTTATTCGCCTACACTTTGTCAAAAAAAAGAGAAAAACTGAAAGGAAGATGAACAAGATGGATTGCATCAGCATCACTATTCATTGGAATTTAGATAATAAGATTCATAGAAGAGACTAGAGAGAGGGAAAGAACTATAATGAGATTACATGTTGGTCTAGATACTTGTTTGAGTTTAATCCATGTGTCCTTTGATCAATACTTCCAGGATGTAGCCTACACACTTTATATGCAGAAATGAGTTCAGTAGAGGGGTATGTCAGATAAATTCAGCTGAGCAGTGGGTTGGATGGTTTAGTTGCTAAGTTAAGGTTTAGTACATGGAAGTGCCCTTAAGGTTGGTACTTACTTGATGTGGCTTGCAACATTGCAAATGTGAAGGTAGAGATTTTAAGTTGTATGAGCCCCTGCTATTTCTAAACTTCTTTGATAGGACTATCCTTGTTTTGCTAGAGGACAAGCAAAATGGTAAGTCTAGGGGAGTTGATATGCTATGGAATTTATCTGTTTTTAGCCATAGTATAAGTCATTTTAGAGTCTATTATATGTGTTTAGAGTCCTTTTAGAGTCTTTTCATGTCTAGGCATGTTTTGGAGTAATGTGGTGATTATGAAACATTTTGGAGCTAAAAAGAGAAGAAACTCGTAGCTAAAGAAGATAGAGTCGAGAAGAGAGGAGAGTGGCGATCAACACTGACACCTTGGCACGGATTGACACCTGATCGAGACAGGCCCAACCTAAGACAAGTCGACTTAAGCATAGAAGATCCCCATAATTATAAGACTATCCATGCCCGACTTTTACTTGATATTTATAATGTTTGCCATTTTTTGAGTAACAGATAACACTTCTACTTTCTATTATTCACAGCAAAAAAGTTTTAGGATTTTTAGTAGATTGGAGAGAAGATCCAAACTCTTTCAGAGCTTGTATTGGAACTCTATTGATTTATCTATTTTATTCTATGTTTTTTTATTATTCAGACTTGTGATATGATTTATTCTATTATGTCTGAGTAGTTCTTTGTGCTAGATTTAGGGTTAATTAGAGTTTTTATGGATTAGTCAAAACTATAGAATTTCTAGGGTGAATTTATAAGATCTCCTTCATTAAAATTGTTCTTATTGCTTGAGTTCTAGAGTAGCTAACTAGAACCCTGAAATTAGGATTGTCGATAACTATGATAGTAGGTTTTCTTCCTGAAATGACTCTCTTGAGCTAGGTCATTAGATACATGTCATAGCTGATCTAGAACATTAGTGAACTTATCGATTAGAACTGTTAAAACTGGTTTAAGGTAGCATCAATCGATGCTAGAAAGGTAGCATCAATCGATACTCATTTTGTGTCTACATGCAGGAGTTGTAACATTGGACTTAGACAATTTATTAGACTCTCAGCGATAACTGGATATTTTTACACTAGAATTCGAGTTCTATGACTATTATTCACAACAATCTTAGCTTTTATATCTCTATAATTCAGATTGTCTGAAACCCTAAGTTTAGCTACTTCATCCAATTTTTTACAAACTAGTGTAGCTGCTTTACTAGTTATTGTTTTATAACTTATTTATCTAGTTTAATCTTAATATTTCTAGTCTATTGTGTGCCCATGCTTCATGTAGATTCAATTCTTAAATACTGCAACTGAATATCTTATTTGAGAGAGTAACGTATCTCTTAGATAATTTGAGATGTATCAGCCAACTTCCTATAACTAAGTGCATATGCGACCATATTAGCTTTGCAAGGGTGATACTGAATCTTTAGGTCGTAGTCTGCCACAAACTCCAACTATCACCTTTTTGGGATATTCATATCAGGCTGTGTAAATAAGTACTTGAGACTCTTACGATCTTTGAAGACTTCCACAACTTTTCCGTACAATTAGAACCTCCAAATCCTTAATGCAAACACCTTTTTCGCCATTTCTAAATCATGTGTTGGTAGTTTTCTTCGTGCTTCCTGAGTTTCCTTGGTACCTAAGAAATAACATTGCCTTCATGCATCAACACACATTCATAATCCTTGTTGTGGTTGATAATGAGCTCCCGGTTCAATCGGGTTATCCCTCCTTATTAGTCTTGGTTCTTGAACACTTGACTCGATATCATCTGTTTATGGTCTTTCGCTTAAAGTACGGGTTTGTGGAAAATTCTCTTCTGGTGGTATTTCTTGATCGTGTCTGAATAGTTTGTTGTTTCTCTCTACGTTATTTTTGCTGGGCTCCTGGTTAGTGTGTGCCAGTGTTTGCACCCTTCCCTCGAATTCATATCGCAATCGTCTTCTTACAAAAACTCTGCATGTACCCAGCATCCAATCCTATCCCCCTCACTCCTTCTTTTCCTTGCCATTTGCAACCCACGAACATGGAATTTCCTATTTAGAGTACTAACAAAAGCAGAACTTTGCTGGTTTACTAACACATCTTTTGTGACATCTTTGACTCGATAAAAAATGGGAAATCATGTGATTAACTGCATGATCTAAATCATGCTCTGATACCACCTCCGTAACACCCCCGAACCGTTTTAGATATCGGTTAGCCAGTCGGGCAACCATCAAACAAGAACATGCCCAAACAATCTTCCTTAGGAAATTCTGGAATGTTACAACGAGTTGACAATAGATCTTCCAAGTCACAAATTTGAATTATGTAACCCAGAATATACATTCAAAATTCATTTCCTCTGATCTTCGATCCTAGGCTTTGCAACCTGTACCGAGTCATAGAGTTGTGTTAAGTCAGACTAACCTAATATCAGATTCAGCACGACACGAAGATAAAACATATTTTTATTTCATATATATAATATAAAGTTCACAAGCCCCAAATAGTTATAAATAAGGTCCATGGACGCATGCAAAAGTAAAACATACGTACTTATATCTTAAAACAAGTCTTTAGTAAAGATGTACAATCTATACCAGCTCCTATAGTTGTGCAAGAGCTATAGTCCTTCCTACTGGTCACCTGTAAGAGTTAGCGAGGAGTGAGAAAACTATTTTCACTCAGCGGGCTAGGTTTCCCTATCTAGCATACTTAACTACCCGTCATCACAAACCCAACACCAAACACAAGGGTAGTTCATCAACCAATATTTAAGATATTAAATTATGAGCAATAAAATAGTAAACAATTAAAATAATAATAAATGGAAACATTTTTCATGAGTGTCAGCACATCATATAATAAATTTAATCTTAAGGCCCAACATAATCATTTTTCTTCCAGCTAAGGAACACCAGTAATCCTCTCACTATTACCCCACAAAAGCATAGGTGGTCGGGTCTTCCCACCCGATCACGGTCCTCAGTCGGAATCGCCATGCCCTACCCCTCTATCGGACTCACCGGGGGCTGTCACATCCACGTGTGACACTCGTTTTTGGTGATCAAACAAAGTTAAACCAAGCCTACCACTTTCATGACCACGACCGGCTTAGTAGTACTATTTGAGAAAGCAATGACCTAAAAACTACTAGAACCACCACGAGGTTCTCACACAACATTACCAACACAAGGTACATATATTCCATAACAACATACAATAATCACGAATTATAGCCAATCATATAAACCTAAGTGCTTAGACCGGTCATGCTATCCACATAGCTTGGACGTCGTCTCAAGCCTCAGATCTACAAACTAACACCTACATCAATCCGGCTTTCATATCTCAGGAACCATCTCTGATCTCAGGAACCTGCACTTAAACTTGTTAACAAACAAGTAACTGTGACTCACAGTGATTAACGATGTGGTTTGACTCTTTGATTTTGGATGTCGACCAAACCCTTCTTAACTGCTCCAAACTTTCATCTTGATTCCGCACATATAATCTTCTAATCCTGTAACTTGATCTTGCATTTTTTCCTCTAGTTAACTCTCTCAATATTTTCTCTATTTTTCTCTGGTTATGGACGACCAGTTCAGATTAAGTACAATAATCTCATATCAGATTAGCAACCGGTTCCATGAGACTTACTTAATCCAAGGGATTAGACAACATACAACTCAAGGCCTGGTAAACTCTGATGATGCTCTCCTTAAAGCTGAACTAATGGCTTCTTCTCTTCCACAAGTCCAGGCTGAGGTATGGAGGACACGAAGAATTCACCAAAGCTTTTCTGATATTTCTTCTGATTTTTCTTTCTTTCTCTGATTTTCTCTCAGATTGTGACTGATTTTTTCAGACTCTGGTTTTTGCTTCTGTCTAAGGACGACCAGGCAGGTGAAACAAGGATATTAATAGCTGAGGAGGAGTTTAAGCTGAGTGTCCCAAGTTACACGAAGCTTAGGTGAGCAAGGAACAGCTGGCGAGCTGCTTCAGCAATCTCAACACCAGCTGCTGTCTTTTTCTTGCCATTCACTCAGCACAAAGCAAGGTTGTGCAAGGACAAGTGGAGATCTGCTTCATCACTCTCAGCAACAAGCTGCTATCTTTTCCCTCCTATGTAGAAAGCTGCAAGCAGTTTGTGAGTTGCACATGCCTGAATTAATGAACAAGCAAGCATACAGCTTGTGACAATCACATAACCATCTAAATGAATCAGGCAAGCAGGTAGGTAGACAGGTGCAAGTCACACGAATTATTTACTAAACTAGCAAGAAGGCTGAGAGGGGCATGGCATGATGGGTCAGGAAACAATAAGAAGCTAGTCAATAATTTTGAATAGTTCTCGACCAATGTTCCTCGATCACATTATTTCTTTTCTTTCTTTCTTATTTTGACATGTCCCCTTTTCTGAATTATTTATAAAAAAAATAATTCTTTTTCATAAAGACAGTGTATTACACTCACCCTCTTTCTTCTATTTACATGTGAGCAAGATGAGTAGTTGGATATCTGAACAGTTTTGGGATGAGCAAGATGACATGTTTTGGGATGATAACGGTTTTATTTTGTTTTTTACTCGACTTTTCGATTCGGACTATTTTGGTTGTTGAATTTTAATACATTTTATTTTGGATTTAACTCATTAAATTCTTTAGGATTTTATTTGATTAACTATTTAGTTTAAATTGACCAAGTAAATAAGTAGCACGACGTTCTCGAAAGAGGAGGAGATTGTTATTACAATATTCTAGAGAGAAAGATAAGTGAGAGAAGACCATAAAGATCATACACTCTCTAAAATATTCAATAATTTAGAAAATAAGAATTCCAACCCTGCTAATTTTACATTTTTGTGTGATCTAGACATTTCATATGTAGATGTTGATCGAGCATATAACTTGGTAGCATATTTTTTCTATCCTATATGTTCTCTCTTCCATAGCCTTCACATAAAAGGAAGATGAGAATGCTTTTTTGGTTGTTTTTGTTTGATCTCATGATAATAAGATAATAACACAAGGCTAAAATAATAAGATATTAACAAATTTTGTTTAGAGAACATCAATTATTATCAAATAAAATAAATTTTAAAAATATTATTTAAATTGATTCAAAGAGGGCATGAAAATCGACCAAAAAGAAAAAACCACTTCATATGCATATAGAAGTTTTCATATATGGATGTTACTAAAATCTCACACGCTTCTCAAAAACTACTCACACTAAATAGGTCTAAATTAGATGTCATAGTTTTTGAAAGGAAACTATTTTTGTTCTCTCTCGGATACTAAAGGCCTCTCAGCCCAAAGTAGGTCTAGGAAAAAAGTTGGTCAAGCCCGAATGATCTTGCTGGAAGCCCGGATCAAAAGTTTCAGACAAATGTCTACCATATGCTCATCAATTATTATACTTGTAATATTTTCAAAACTCGTAGAAGTCCTCGAATGAGATATATGTACTATTTTGTCCAAAATAAATAATTCATATAGAAATTAACATAATTTTAAAGAATAATTTTAGGGTGATTTTTTAGAAAGTAAATAAATAGGCATATATTTTCTCTTCAAATGTAATTTATAAGAAATGTAATTATTATAAACTATAGTTTTAGAGAAATAAATTCTAAGGAATGAACTAACATTATCTTAATTTTAAAGATCATTTCCATTTAAATAATATAAATATTTATTTTTAAAAAATTATATTTTGTAATTATTTTTTTAGGATCATCAATAATGAGGGTGTTGAATAAATAATTCAACAGTTTAATACAATACATTGATGGTGTTGAGTTTTCGAAAAAATAGGTGGATTAAAGGAGTTGAAAAGTATTGAACTAGTTAAAACTTTTTTTTGTTCAGCCTTTTGTCATGTGGTGGTTTTTCATTCGTTGTCCAGTGTTTTTGTTTTTTTTATCTCCATCTAATAACTTGAACATATTTATTGTATCAAAATTCATAATTTTTGTAACTTATAAATAGAAACTAATTTTATTTTATTTGAATATAGAAAATATCATTTTTATTATAAACAATTACCGTTATGTTCTAAACCTTTTTGTTTAAATAAATCCCACTAATTTTATAATTTTATTTATAATATTAATTTTAGTATTATTTTAAAAGTTAGTTAAGAATATAAACACAAATTAAAATAAACATTATTAAAAATCATGTCATTTAAGTTATTTAAATTAATTACAATCAAAATTATAATTAATACGTAGTTATTAAATTATAATGATAAATTTATGAATTGAAAATGATGGGGTAGGATGTTAAACATAATTAACACAATTATTGTAAAGGTTAAAAATAGAATGGATGTTAGATAACTAGGTTGAAAAACATGACGTAAATTAAAAAAAAAAAAAAGGTTGTTGAATTGTTTTATATGTCTAAGATATGGCAGTTGAAGTCCTAGTGAAATCATTCTCAATGAGTAGGGGTGGACATGAATCAGATATCCTATCCGAATATTTGGAAGTCCTTGTGGTTTGATCCGTTTTCTTGAAATAATCAATTATTCAATCCATAGACATTGGGATATTATTCAGTGTCCCAAATATACGAATTTTTTAAAATTTTAACCGGATATTTGATTAGACTGGTAAAATAAATAAAAAATTAGAAAATAAATAAAAACCCAAAATAATATATAATAGTAATATTTTATTACAAAAATAAAAAAATATTTACTTTCTAAAATTCTAATAAATAATTTAATAAATTTAGTAAATAAAAAAAACTGAAAAACATATAAAATATAATATTTTATAACTAATATATACTTCTTTAAATATATGTATATATATATATGCATATAATTGATCGGATCGGATATTTATTCTTAAATATATTAGTATTTTTTATTTTCTTTGTTTATTATGAATATTATATATTAGTATTTACTTTGCTTTGTAGAGTTACAAATATCTAAATTTTTCGATTTGAATCAAAACGGATAACAAATCAAATCAAAATTTACCGATATTTTGTCCAGTCCTATCAGTTAGGTTGCTCTAATAACCTCAAAGAAGAGTTACCATAAGAGAGGAACACTAGCTTTTAAAGTGATTTTTTAAAGAATAAACTAGAATTTGATCATCGTGGATGTGCAGATGTAAGATGTTGGTTTTTTACTTTTTTATAAATTATTTAGTAAATTTTTAAATATATAAGTTATTTATATATTTTGAGGTTATTATAAACCTACCCGGACTGGAAGAATTCAGTCCAAACATTATCTGGAAATTTATAATATGTGAATAGAGGTTAATTTTAAAATCCAAAAACTGATACCTGTAAAAATTGATATCTATCCAAATATATACATGAATGCTCATGCTTAATTGATTATATAAACAAATAAAAATATTTGTCAATTGGTTTGAATTCTTGCAATTAAAAAAATAATTTTATGTAAACATGTGAATTTTTATGGTTAAAATGTAAATAAATAATATTAAATTATTATAGTAAATATAATTAATAAAATAGTTTGGAAGAGTGAAAAAAATGTAAAAATGTAATAAAACACTTAAATAGATAAATTCTATTTTATGATTTGCAATAAAAATAATAAATAAATCATTAGAATTAATTAAAAAGGATTAAAAATCTATAAGAAACCACTTTAAAATAGATAAGTAATATTTTGTACGTAATTTTAAAAGAATATATAAACAAGAAAATAGCTTTTGTAAGTGCCCTCCAGACATGTCCCAATCATTCGTAAGTCCAAGTGTTTCGGTCTTATCCAACTTTCTACTCTTTTTTCATATTCTTATGAAGTAATGGAAAATGAGTGATGATCATAAACTATATAGTTGTAACATAGAATAATAAGCACAAAGGCGTTCTTGGATTAGTCCAAAGAACATAGTGTCTTTATTCGTATTCATATTCATAGTCAGACGGTGTTTGTCGCATTCTATTTCTCTCTTTGTCGCTAACATAACAACTGCAAAAACATAACTTTTTATACAAGATTATTTGCTCAGAAAATCATAGGATGTGGCAGCAAAATTAGACTCATTATAAAATGTGGTAGTTAGACTATTAATTCGTACTAACAATTATTGAAACATTTCTTTTTTGGTTAACCAAAAGTTCAGACATTTTTTACAGTTCACCAAAAGTTCCAGAACTTGATCAATAACTTTCTCAGGCCAAAGACAGGTTAATTAACTTTCTTCAAACCTTTTATTGTGTTTTACGCCTTAACCTTGTACGTGTGGAGAGAGACGACCAAAAGGCAAACCCGACCTCCACCACGTAGAGTTGCTTGCTTTTATATAAAGATAGCAGCACTCTTTTCACACTTGACATCATTCATTCACACAAACACTTAAAACCAAAACAATGACTTTGTCCATTTCCTTCCTTCTTCCTCTCCTCTTCACCCTTTTCATTTTCCCCACCGATGCACTGACGTCACCGTCGGACGTGTCAGCTTTAAAAGCCTTCAAAGCCGCCGTGAAACCCAACTCAATCCCTCCATGGTCTTGTCTCGCAAGCTGGGACTTTACTGCCTCCGACCCATGCGCAACACCACGTCGAACTCACTTCACGTGCGGCATAACTTGCTCGTCCGACTCCACACGTGTGACCCAACTCACTCTTGATCCGGTCGGGTATACGGGTCGTCTCTCGCCGCTCATCTCTGGTCTCACGCACCTACTCACGCTCGATCTTGCCGACAACAATTTCTACGGCTTAGTACCATCTTCCATCTCCTCCCTCATCAGCCTCCAGATACTAACTCTCCGGTCAAACTCGTTTTCTGGGTCCTTGCCCGAATCGTTAACTCGACTCAACTCAGTCGAGTCAATCGACATCTCGCATAACTCGCTAACCGGGTCGCTTCCGAAATCACTTATCTCGCTCTCGAATCTGAGACAACTCGATCTTAGCTACAATAAGCTCACCGGCTCAATCCCAAAACTTCCGCGAAGCCTCATCGACCTTGCTTTAAAGGCGAATACTTTATCCGGACCCATCTCAAAAGAGTCGTTCACCGAGTCAACTCAGCTAGAAGTAGTCGAACTCGCTGAGAACTCGTTCACCGGAACACTCGGAGCTTGGTTCTTTCTTCTACAATCTATCCAACAAGTCGATCTAGCGAATAACAGCTTAACAGGACTCGAAGTGCTTCCTCCGAAGCTCGCCGGCGAAAGCGATCTAGTGGCGGTGGAGCTTGGGTTTAACCGAATCACTGGAGACGCTCCGGCGAGTTTCGCGGCGTACCAGAGACTTTCTTCATTGTCTTTAAGGTACAACATGCTTCACGGAGTGATCCCGGCAGAATACGAACGGAGCAAGACATTGAGACGGCTTTTTCTCGACGGGAATTTCTTAACCGGGGAACCGCCGGCGAGATTCGTTAAACCGGAGTCGGAAGTGATGGGGAGTTTGGGGAATAATTGTCTACAGGGATGTCCAGGGAAAGCGAGGATGTGTGCTCCATCGCAGAAATCATTTTCCATTTGCAAGCAGGCTTATGGTGGGAAACCAAAGTCATAGTTTTGTCGGTGTCTGACACCTTTTTTGTGTCAGTGATTTGTAAAATAATGTTCTTTTATTGAGTTTACTCTATAGTCTTCAAGAAATAATACTGGTACTAAATATTATTCATCGAGATCTTCGGATGTTGGCACGAAGTAAAACTGCGTTGAAAGTACACAATCTAATGTATACAAAAAAATAAAGAACGGTATTTTAGGCTGTTTGATACAATTTTGTTTTATAATATAATAAATTTGATTGTGTCTTGTCTAATTGTTGCTTTATAAATTTTAGTCCAATAAAAAAGATTAACCATATAAAATCTGCAATGATAGACTAGTTCTGTACCAACTTAAATTTATTTTCATAGATTAGAAATTTAATAGTAGTTTTGTATATACGTTTTTTCTAACAAGTGTTTCAAACTTATGTTAAGTATGTAATAACTATTTTCAAAATTATAGATTTATAGTAATAAAATAAATTTTGATACAATAAACTTATGTGTTATGGATAATATAGTGTTCTGATACCCAATATAAATCCACAATTTTGATAAATAACTACTAACAATTGATTTTATGATCAATAATGGGCATAAGTAGTCATTTATTGATATTGACTCTTAGAATTCTTTCTTTTTATAGTGCTTATAAAAAATATTACATTCAAAGATAGTTTCAAGTTATTTATGTTACTATAGGAAAATTTTTACTATATACTTATTTATAACCGTTTCCCATTTTACATGACAAATTAGTTGATTTGGAACTACACAAATGACTAAGACATATATCTTTCTAATCAACAACCTAGATTCACTCTGACCACTATGACAAGACATGTATATGTCTCACCTTTTCACCTTTGGATCTTTTCATTTTTTATTTGCACAGTTCAAATTATTTATTTAAAAAATATTCATTATTTTTATTTGCATGCTTTTGACTTTTGTTTTTGTTTAGTTTTTTTTGTAAATCAAAACCTTAAGCATCATCTTCCTCCATCACCCTCAGATTAACGCTGCTAACAACCTGGTTTTTTAAACCCACTAACATTTTTCTTATGCCATAAAACTCACGAGCATTGGAACTGCTCTCAACGACTACAGTTGCAGCGAGTTCCAATCTCCATTCATTTTTTCATTCACCACCGTCGGAATCATGATCAATATGCTTGAGACAAGAATTATGTACCGGAATCATCATCGCTTTAGTAGCAGATTGATGAAAAAGCTTGATCTGAGAAACAATGACAAACTTTTGATTATCTGCACATCCAGTCTTCTAACTCTTATTTATTCTCCAATTTATCTCAAATTTCTAATTTGTTCAATTTTGTAGACGAGTTTGTCCCAAAATATTTAATTGTGTTGTCTAGACCAAATGAATAATCCGATTTTGCAAAATTTATCCCAACCATTTTGTTTTATTTTGTTTATGCATCCGATGTTTCTAATTTGCAAAAAAATATCCTTTTGATTTTGGTCATATAATTCATATGTTAACACTAATTAACTTATATAATTCATACGTGCAAAATTAATCCTTGACTTTCATGAATTGGTACTGAAAGGTATACATGTTTAATTTTTATGTACACAAGCAAAGTGAAATTATCTGGTGTCTATGTATTATTGTACAAGTTAAGCAGTGAATATAAAAATTATTGTACATGTGGATAATAAAAAAGTTATGTACATTGTATAGTAAACATGTAGACAAACAAATTCAATATGTACATCTAATGAAACAAAAAAAAACATCTGAATGAACTAAAAAAAGTTATTCAATTTTTTTTTAAAGTATTAAAATCATCAAATATCATAACTTGAGAAATGTCTAAATGTGCACATGTGATTTGACTTTTTTTAGCAACTATACTAAAAACTATTAAAATCATCATCATAACTTGAGCATTGTACAAGTGAACCGGTGTACATGTGTTTTCGTAAATTGATACTGCTCTAGATTAAGCATACATGTTTAATATTTATGTACACGAGGACAATAAAATTATTTTATTTTTATGTATTATTGTACAAATTAATTAGCATACATGTGAATCATTGTATACGGGGATAATGAAAATTTGTGTACAAGATATAATGTACACATCAAGTGGCTTTAAAAGTTATAGTTTTATGTACACAATACACATGTACAACAATACATATGTACATCATGTTCAATAATAATATCATGTAACATATATTTTGTGTACATATATTCTCCGATTGATTATATAATATTGAAACTTGTAAATCCATGTTACAAATTCATAAATCTCTTATTGAATGTTGCACCATGGTAAAATATATATGTCAATATTGGTTAACAAGTGTTTATGTAGATATGTTCATTATTGAAGTACTCATAATATTTTATGATGTAATGCATTTCAAAATATTTTCTATATTTATAAAGCTACATTTGTATTTTTTTTCAAATACATCCACTTACATAGTTTTATATGGACAACAATATCAGAGTATATATGTTACAAGATATGCCGCCATATCTTGATGAAACACTTTGGTATATTTTTTAAAATATATCCAGTTTACACAATGTATCTATCAGAATGTACATGTGGACACTATCATCAAAGTGTACATGTGTACACTGTATATCCAAATGTACAATATTTTGCATTTATACCATTTTACTTGTATATGGTTTACGAGCTGGGTGATATTTCATATTTTAATGATTTCTAATATTTATTTTAGTTTATTTAAGTTATTTTTAGGACTCATTTAGAGATTTTTTAGTGTGTGTTTGTTTATTTACATTTGATAGGGTCTCGCAAAAAAATAGGTTGAAGCTAGGGGTGAAATCAATTGGATCTTTCTGCACAAACAAAAGAGTTTAGAGCCAAAACAAACTTATACAAAAGTTAAATGACTATGTGTACATGTGTACAACAAAGGTAAATCGTAATATTTGAAGAAGTTGTACATACATAACTTAACTAACATCAACTTTCTCAAAATACCAAAATACGTAACATAATAGATCAGTTCATGATGAAGAAAATGTAAATAACAATATATGTACATATGATTTTGTGTGTTGTTCATATCAAATGATTTTAATGATTTTCACCATTTAGTTTTAGATCATTTAATTCATTTTATCATGTATTTTGATGTATTATGTGTATATGTTTGTTTAGTTGTATTTACAAAGGTTGAATTACGTAATTAATTAATTGAGCTAAATCAAAGAGAAAATTATTTTTTGGAAGTTTGTTAGCAAAAAAACATTTTAAAGAATAAAAATCATTCATGCAATTATCAGAATAGATTGGAATGAACAATCAAGATATTATGAACTTAATTCGAGTAGACATATGAACAATTAAAAAGTTTAGGATTAAGACAAAATTATATAAAAATTAAGGACTAAAGGTGTAAAAACATCAAAAATAGCTATTGACATTCTCAAGCTTTTTGCGACAGTGCCGAGACAGCGAGAGATAATGTCAAAACATCGGGGAAATTGTAGAAATACGGCTAAGGAAATGATAAAAAACTTTACGGCGGATTTGAGCATTCGATGATGTAGAAGAAGATGAGACGCGTTGGCAACGAGAACTCTGCTCACAAAAATTTCAGAGGCAGGTTGAAGAGAAAATCAAGGTGGAGAAGGAAAAGTCACTGGGGAGATAAGCTTGAATCTTGGCGGTTTAAATTTAAGTGATGTCGGCACAACAAAAATCCAACCTGGTGACTTTAGAGAGCCCATAACGACCACTCAGCTTCTTCTTTTTCCATCTTTTTGCATCAATTATATTTTTGTATGATACCATTGTTTTCAAGATTAGAATTTTTTCAGCCATTAAAATGATTTTTTCATTATCGAGAAAGAGAGAGAATGAAAGTAACAAAATAGTGAGATTCATTTTGTTAGAAGAATTAACTTATTTATTTAGGTTGTAGTCACAAAAAACTATCATAAGAGCAATAAGTGCTCTATGCTGTAACAAAAAACTTGAAGCTAACCCTTGAATGTAAATCATCCGTACTTATATCATAATTTATAGCATTTTTGTTTCTATAACATGTGAAATATTATAATATTATAGTATTAGAGTTTGGTTCGCGCACCCACGCGAATGTTTGTTTTACAGATATATAATTTAATATTTTAATATAATTTTGATAGTATATATTTAACATTTACCCATATTAAATTTTTGGTTAATATAATATTTATACACAAAAAAAATTTTTGTTTATATTTAATAATTGTATTTATTGTATATAACTGCTAATTATATTAACGGTTTATTTATATAGATTTACTTATATAGATTTATCTTATTGGATTTGTATTGAACAAATAGTTATATAATAACACGTATGAAATGAGGTATTGTACTGTTATTTATTAATAATAAATAATGAGGAATAAATTAAATACCATAAATATTACTTTATTGAACAATATTCTCCATTTGTGGAACATATAACTAAAGAAATATTACAAATGATATTATTATTTTTTCAAATTAATCAAATGGGAAATTTTTTTGAAAGTAAATTTATTAAATGTTAAAAAGACTTTTATATAATATATGGTCTAAATTAATCATGGAGGAATGTCTATTACTAATAGAGTTGAGGTTTGAATTAAATTTTCTAGTGACTCACAAAATTATTCATTTTTCTAAAATGACCCTTTATCATTTTACTTTTGTTTTTATTTAAATTTAAATAGAAAGTAGACAAAATGACCAAAAAATTCTAAGTACTTAAACCTATTTACCAACATATGCTATTGTTATTTTACCCAAAATATAACCCACTATCAGATTTAAAATCCGACCCATTATTAATTCTAAATCCTTAAATCAAAACACAATCCCCTTTCACGTTCTACAATCCAATTTTGTTGTTTTTGTTCTTAACCCATATTTTTTTTTGTTCTTATCCTAAATCGATTAACCCATTATCATCTACAATCTATTTCCACGTATCTCAAATCGAATTTCATCTTCAATGTGAAAAAATCGCGACAATGAAGAACACATAGTATTAATACAACTAATATAACTAATACAACTCAAACTAGTATAATTAATATAACTAGAATGGGTATGACTATTACAGCTAGATTGAGTATAACAAATATATAGTACAACTTTGCAAATATTGTTATATTTGGTTTTTGTTTTCCGCATATTAATGATGTTAGAAAAGATGATGATATTAAACCAATAGCAATGAGACATGGTGGTCTATTCTTTCCTCGCTTGCATATATCAAAATACATGAATAGTCTATTTTTCATAATATATGGTGTGAATAGTAATTTGTTTACAAGTTGTACTAGTTATACTAGTTGTACTATTTTTGGAAAAATGATTTTTATCTTTTTGCTCCCAAAACCGAAGAAAGTAGTTGCAGAACTGAACAAGTTAAAATAGAAGTAGAAGAGTATACTACAAAAGATAATGTAAAATTTATCATATGAGAGAATGAAAAAATCCATACGCATTCATGCAATAATAATTCAACTGGTACAACTAGTTTAGATACAGTAGTAGTATTATTAGTTGAATTGTATCAGTACTTGAGTTGTGATATTTTCACACTGCATGGGTGGTAATCTTCTCATCTCAATTTCTATTTTATATTCATATATATATATATATATATATATATAAATAAAAATAAGATAAGAGATTGACCAGTTGTAAACACATATACAAGAAAAATATGGTGAAACTTGTATATTTTGAAATAAAGAGATAACAAACCAATGTTTGTTGTATTTACATCAAGAGAAGAAAAAATATAAGCCACAAAATTATAAGGAAAATGGACTACGTGTGACCGATATAATTGGTACGACTAGTACAACAAAGAGAAAATAGATCATATATGACTAGTATAATAGGCTATGAAATTATAAAAGACCATGTTAAAAATATAAATGCATCAGTTGCACCAAAAAGTGTTCATGCTGTGTCTAACATATTGTGGAATCATAAATTTTATAAAAATACGTTTGGTGTATGTTGTTCCAAAATAATGTGGTTAAACAAGTAATTCTAAATTAAAAGTATAAACTAGATTATGTTAGATTATGTAATAGTGTAATAATTGTCAAAAAAAGTCCAAAAACATCAAAAAACTAAGAGAAAGCTTTTCCACTACTTACCAGTTTAGATACTTGATTGTTGCTTCATACGTAATCCATTTTTTTTTGTCAATATTTGAAATGACAGTCATATTAGTTGTACTAGTAATACAAGTTTGAATAACATGAAAAATTATACCAGTTTTACCAGTAAATGATACAAAACTAAATTGTGATAAAAAAAATAAACGTAATAACACATAGTTGTACCAGTTTTTGAGTTGTACGATCGTGTAAACAGTTGTATTGAATTTTGGGTTGTACAAGTTTATACATAGTTGTATTTTGGCAATGAAACTAAAAAACTTAGTTGTACCACATAAAAATGAATATACCTCAGTTGTACCACATCTATATGTTTATCTACATGATATCACATATTATGATATTATTAATTTTGTTAAAATGCATCTAGTGAATGTTTTTCAAAAATTTAGTGAACAAATAAGTAAACAAACCATTAAAGTATAAAATAGAATATGAAAATTATGTGATGGTGTAATAATTACCAAAAAAATATTAAAAATTTAAATATTTAGGAAAGACTATTCTAAACATCTACAAATTTGGCTAGTTGATTGTTTTTCTCATATAGAAAACCAAATAGAATTTTAAATATCTATAATGAAGAAGTTGAACAAGTTGTACTAGTATTACATGTGTTGTATATAATACAATGTTATACCAGTTGTACTAGTATTACATATCTAAATTATTACTACTTGCACTTTTTAAAAGAGTTGTACCCGTTATACTATTATTACAACTAAACACGCTAGTGGTACCAGTTAAATTGGTTGTTAACGAATTGTGTTAAAAAATTACCAGTTGTATAATCTCTAAAAACGATTTGTTCATTTCATGCTTTATTCAATAATAAAATTATATTAAACTTTAAAATCAAACTCATTATGTTTACATATTTTCATTTTTTAAATGATTCAACCAAAACAAACTACTAACATAGAAGAAAGAGAGAAAGAGAGAGTATTACACATATCAAGCGATTGAAGAACTAATAAAGATGTACATGTCTTGTTTTTCTGTTTTCTTAGCTGTTGAAAGTCTCTAAGAAACATATATGAATGTTTGGTTGTACGAATTATACCAGTTGTACAATCATGATGAAGAAGAAGAAGATAGACTAAGATGTGTGTCTTAGTTAAATGAGAAAAGGAAGGAAGAAAAAAGAGAAGATTTTAACTTAGGATGTTTACGACTAATGATAGTTTTATTAATGACAATTTAGTAATTTTCTATTTTTTGGGTAATATCGATTAAAAGTAGTTGTTGTAGAATTTTTTGTTGTATTATGTATCATAATAGATTAAAGTTCTTGAGGTTTTGATCCAGATCAAAATTTTGACTTATTTTTTTATTTTAGCATATACTAATTTTGTATATATTAGATGTTAGGTGAGGGTCTGTAACTGGTAAAATAGTAATAAAACGTTAATGGAATACAAATAATTGGAATGATATGAATGGAATACAACAAAAAAAAATATAATAAATTTCATTCTATTCATTCATGAACAAAATTGTAGAGAAATGTTTATGAATGTTTTTCTTTGTATATTTTTTTGGAATGTTTATAAAATTGATGGAATGAGTATTCCATTTCCATTCATATCGAATGGTGAAAAAATTTATGGAATTAATGGAATAAGTCATTCCACACCATTTTATTCCAAAAATGAACAATCCAGTTGCACCCTAGGAAAGTAAACTTCCCTCTTCCGGTGAATATCAACGGCGAGGCAATCCGACTTTGAAACTTCACATGCGTAGGTGTATAAGCCCAACACAGATCCACCACCATTACCTTCAATATGCAATCCACAATTTTTTCCCGCGAGTCCAAATCGTCGGATTCGATATGAGAATCAACTCCAAAACCCTAACCGCACAAAAAGAATGTATCTTTATCGCCTCACATTTACGAAACACCACATATTCCCTTTCCTTAAATGCGTTGAGAGAAGAAACCAGCTCAGAAAGAAAGAAAAAAACAAAGGGAACCATCCCATCTCCAAAACCCTCTTTAGCAATTAGAAATTACAAACTCCCACCCCAATGACTGACTTGCAGCTTCTGAGAGCATTTGCATCGGTAGCGTCTCTTCAAAAGAGTATCTATCATATATAATATTAATTTATTTTATTTTTTTAATTAAAAAAAATTAGTTAAACCAATAGGAAAGAGGTAAATGGGTAAAGACGTCTCTGTATTTTCTTGTTAAGTCCCTTGGACAAGAGACGTTCCTTACATTTTTTGACTTCGCCTTTCCACTTTTTAATTTCTTTTAATATTTAAATCTTAAGAGATTTGTGAAGAAACCACCACTAATGATGTCATGATGTTATTTATGTCGTTCTCTAAGAGCATCTCCAATGTATTACTCCATTTTCTACTCCAAAATGGAGTAACTACAAAATAGAGTTGAGTTTTTCTCCAATGTATTACTCCGTTTCTACTCCAAAATAGAATATTTATAATATATTATATTTTATATATATTTAAAAATTAGTAATATCACCTTTCAGTTATACTATTTGCAAAATAATCCATTTTCATTTCCTTGTATGTTATAATGAACAGGAGGAGCGACACCTTGAGCAAGATTAGAGAAAAAGTGGAAAGACTCCAAGACATTGATATCGTTATTGGTGCTCGGCATTCCGAAATATGCATGCCATATCCAAAGATCATAATCAGCGACGGCTTCAAGAATTATCGTCGGTGATCCAATGCGACCAGCATATTTTTCCGCCCAAGCGGTTGGACAATTCTTTCACTGCCAGTGCATGCAATCTAAGCTACCAAGCATTCCGGGAAAATTTCGTTTTTCACCAATGTGAAGAAGTCTAGCAACATCATTACATGTTGGTGACCGTAAATATTGCGATGAATATGTTTCCACTATTGCTCGGCAAATCTCTTCATGATTTCGATTGCCTTTGATTCTCATATTTTAATGTACTCGTTGGTGGCATCCGCCGGAACACCGTATGCTAGCATCCGAAACACCGCTGTTATTTTTTGAAGCGATGATAATCCAAGTCTACCCATCGTATCCCTTCATTGTAAGAAGTAGATGTCATGAGTTTCAACTGCATCAATAATACGCCAAAACATAGGACGAGACATACAATATCTTCTGGGAAATAAAGCATCATTGTAGGTCAGATTTTCCGCAAAGTAATTGTTGAACAACCGATAATGTGCACTTTCTCGATCAAAATGGATAAAAGAACGCCCTATAACCGAGCCACCATGAATCGCCTGGTTGCTTTGTTGATGAAGAAAAATTGAATCATCGAATTGTTATTAGCAATAGCAATAAGTATCCCTTCTTCTTGATGATTAAGATCATTGATGATTTCAATATTTTCATCATCAGAAGAAGATGATGATGATGATGAACCACGCAAATTTGGTATATTTCTGAAATTGAAATTCATTTAGAAATTTTTTTTTAGAAAGAATAAGGATGATTCAGTTTCAGTTTACATTGAATGCATGCTCACTCAACAAATTAAACATATTAAATATTGTAAAGAGAATTTATGTGTGTGCAATAGTTATTCAACCAATGGAAAGAGTTAACCAGTGAGAGTGATTGAGAAACACCGCTGAAAATATTACGGCCAACTAGTAATCTTGTCAACCACCACTTGTGATCAACAAATATTTTGATGAGATAAAAAGTGAACACGTCTAGCAGCTAAAATAAAATTATCAAATGAAAATATTGGACATAAATGTGTATATGTTAATTTATAATAAATGCATGCTAACTCAACTAATACAATAAATGTGTTACGAGTGAGAGTAATAGATTAATAGTTTTACACATTTATAAATACTAGTATTATGCGCTTCTATTTTCATTCAAGAAAAAAAATATTTCATCATTTTACACTTAAAAACACTAGAAAAATGTATATTCGTTCTCAAAGCTATTCTCAAGAAGAAGATAAACTTTTATGTCAAGTTTATATGGATATTTCTCAAGATCCAATAAAAAGCGTTTATCAATCATCCGATCAGTTTTGGTCTCGTGTGATGCAAGCTTATGAAAATAGAAAATATACAAGTTGGGCTGAACGTACAAAAAGATCTATGCAATCTCGAGTTCAAACTATTGAAAAAAGCAACAAAGAAGCTCCATGCATGCATCAAGCAATGTGAAAATAGACATAAAAGTGGTGTTTCAAATAATGATATTGTAAGTACTTTTATATAACTGATCAATTATATTTTTCTTTGTTTGAATAATTTATTTATTTTTATGATGTGTAGTTCAATCAAGCAACGTTAATGGTAAGAGGAGATCCACAATTCAAAACTGGTTGAAAATTTGATCATGTTTGGAATATTCTTAAAAATTTCAAAATATTCAATGGTGGTGTCTCACAAAAAGGTGTCAAATTCATGTGGTTCCGAAGTGGAAACCGAAAATCCTACCATGGATTCTCCTACGGAAGCATCTCCAGGTTTGTCTTCATTTTTTTGAATTCAAATCATGATGAAGAAGTTATTGGTGTATCTCCCTCTCGAAGACCAAGGGGAATGAAAAAAATCCAAACTGAAAAGAAAACTTGATGATCAAACATCGGTGGTTATCAACAGTTTGGAAGGAGGAAATAAACAACTTTTGGAGTAACTAAAACAGACAAATGCACAAAGAGAACATCATTTCGAGATTCAAGAAAAATATGCATTGAAAGAACTGAAGGAAGAAAACAAAATGTTATATTTGGATTTGAATTATGCACAAGATCCAACATCCGAGCATATATTCAAGCTCAACAAGCACAGATTTTACAAAATCGAAGTCTTCAACAACAAGCTCAGCAAGCCCCTCCTCCATCTACCTTGTTTGAACAATATTTTAATAATTGTAATGGATCTAAAAGTGATTTACCAGATTATTAAGAAATTATCTTTGTTGTAAGTTTTATTTTATGTTATTTCTTTTGTATGGTGCTTATCTTTTATTTTTTATATGTATGATATTTTATGTTATATATATATATTGTTGCATAAAATAGTTCATTAGATGGCTATTTATATAATTAATAAATATTAACAGTAAATTTTATTAATATATATAGTAAAATAATATTAGTATACTTATTTATAATACTATTTTATTAAAAAAAGAAAATATTTAAATATGGATAACCATTTTATAAATAAAAAATTCAACTCTATTTTGGAGTAATAAGTTGGTTTACTCCATATTTGGAGTAATCATGTCTATTACTCCATTAGGGAGTGAGTTTTGGAATAGGGTTGGGGATGATTTTACTGCAAAATAAAATTTGGAGTGGATTTTGGAATAGGGTTGGGGATGATTTTACTGATATCACCCGCTAAAGAACCGTCGAACCACCAGATCAGGAAGCTCTGTTAAGGGTCTGCTGCAACATAACTCACTGGTTCGCGGAGAGGAGAAAAAAATATCACTATGATTTACCAGTGAAATTTGTTATATCAAGTTGCACTGTTTTTGGAAGGGGGAGATCACCATGAGCACCGACAAGGATACCGGAGACTGTTGATCCTCTACCTTATATGAATCATTAGTATAAAGAGTTGAGAAAATTTAGATGTGGTGAATGAATCTAACTCACGTCTCAAAAACCCACTAGTTCAAACTATTCAAGAGCCAATAGGTCGAAAACAAAAATATTTTGTTATGCAACAAGAAGCATGTAGGAAAGATGTTGAACGCGCATTTGGAGTTCTTCACTCTCGGTTCGCTATTTTGAAAGGACTTGTTCGTTTCTGGAAAAAATGTACTCCATGATATTATGACTACATGTATCATCTTACATAACATGATAATCTAAGATGAACGTGATCTCGAGGTGCCAATTGAAGTTGAAAGAGAAGTCCTGTCTCCAGAAGTCAAAATTGTTGGAAATAATAATGTGAGATTCCAAGAGTTTCTTTCCCGTTTCAGAAAAATCAAAGATAAAGAAGCTCATTTATTAACTTTAAAATGAATTAGTTGATCATTTGGGAAAATTATACTAATTCTAACGAATAATTTAAGTTGATGTATTATTGTGTTTAAGCCATGTAATGTGATAAATATTTCTTTTTTAAACCTTGTCGAGTAATTTTGTTTATATAATAAAAATTTAATTGTGGTTAATATTGTATTTAATAGAAATGTTACACTCAATTTCACTTGAAAAGACTGAATTATATATTAAGCATAGTGTTATCAAAATTATTGTAGTCAAGTGTTCAAAATTACTAATTTTTCCAGAAAACCTCAAAATATCCAGGTTTTTACAAGTTTTACAAATTAATCTAGATTTTTGTCCACGATCTAGCATGATTATTAAATAAAATAAAGACCACATGAACATAATAAAATACTAAACAATCATAAACTAACAGAAAAATTACAGTTGTTATTTATATTTATTGAAACAAAATCATTATTTGTGGTATTGGTACCAACCAATTTTGTCACTATCAGCATCAACGACTTCATCCGGAAACAGCTGTTTCTTGGTCTCCAATTTTCTAGTGTTTAACTCTATGATCAATGTCTTCTTAAAAAATGCAATAACTACATCAAGAACTATAACAAAAAAAACACAAAATAACAAAATTTTAAATAAAAATATGTATTTAATAATTTTTTGAAGTTAATTATGATATCTTTTCAAATAAAACAACCAGCAAGATTAAGACTCCATTGACTTGTTTCACTAAACTCGTACTCCCTAAATTGAATACATGATCTTTTTCCGCATACAAGATCTTAAAACATTTTTAGCTCCTTTTGTTTTTTAATCATCTTACAAACTATGAAAACCCATAATGCTAAGAGTGAAACTTTTAGTAATAAATATAATTCACCGTTTAAACTCGTATACTTATACACGGTAAATCAGCTAAACCTATCCCACAAGAAATATTCTCAAATCTCCATAATTAGAATATTCTTTAAAATTCTACTAAATCTTTTGGACATCTTCATTGATGAGTTTTTCTTTCTCCAACGTAAATATGCAGCTACTCTCTAAGTAATCTTCATATCAGCTCCAGTTCAGCTCCAACTCCAGGTTCCAAGTCAGCTACATTTCGATCACTACATTCCATAAATTTGATTTAGCAGATTCTAATGTACTACCACCTAGTTCAAGCGGTTCAGCAGTTTTTGCATCTTCAGTATCTTTATTTTTAACATTCCAAGTTTTGACTTCTTTGAATTGTGTCACTCTTTCTTACACTTTTTAATTTTATTTTTCAACTACAACAAGCTCCCTTCTTTTATGTTTTATTATTTTTTCTTCTTCAATGAGAAACTTGTACATTTTAGAACACGACGTTATGTTGTTCTGCTTTTTCAACAATTGACTTTTCTTATGGAAGAGAAAATCTGAACTATACATGCAACTGCATAAGCCCTTTCATCAGACATGTACACTTCAACCAACTGCCACATCTCACAAACCCCTATAGAGTTTCATAGAGTAACAAAATGATTAACATCAATTGGTTATGTGAAAAGACCAACTAACTACAATTCTGCGAAAATGTGTTCAACCACTACATGTTGTTTCTCAACTAGTTCTCTGATGAAGTGGTGTTGTATGCCAATATAGTTGGTCTTTGAATGTTGCACTAGATTCTTTGAGATGTCAATTGTACTTTGATGTAGCTGTAGAAGAGAAATGATCAAGAATCCATTCCATAATCAGCATACATTCTTTCCATCAACATCAATTATGTGCACCAACTTCCTATCGCAATACACTCAGCTTCTGTTATGGACCGTGACACATAATTATGCTATTTTGTCAACCACAAGATCAGAGTTTTCCCTATATAGAAACATCTTCCACTTGTTCTCTTACGATCATCTACACTTCCATCCCAATCTGCATCACAATACCCAACTAGATTTCTATTTGACCATCTGAAGTAGCAGATTCCAACATAAATTATATTTGACATACCTGATGATCATTTTCATTACTTCAAGATGAGATTTTATGGGCTACTTGTATTGAGATACTTTGCACATTTTCCAACACTCAAACTCAAGTCTAGGCTACTTGTATTGAGATACAACAAACATTCAATCATGCCACAATAACTTTTTGTAGATCTTGGTGGTGCGTTCATGGGCATCCTTGCCTCCTTTCAGTGGTCCAAGATGAACTCATTCAGAAGATATTTTTACATTCCATATTGTGTTTGACGTATCTGCAGGCCCCAAAAAAGAATCTATTCTCTCACCATCCTCATCTCAAATTCCTGAGTCATATTCTGAATGAACGCTTCTACCAGGATTGTTGAGATTCCACCAAAGATGATGTCATCAACGTATATTTGAACTGCCAGCAATTCAACACTGTGCTGTGTCGGGTCAAAATCATTCCTAGCAATATCAACACCCGAGAATTATATCATTTACAAAAATGAGACGAAAATGCTGAGATAACAGTTTCGCATATGCCATGCCTACTTGAAAAAAAATTCATAGATCAAACTCTGCATATTTCTTCGCAGAAAGAAAGTAAAGAGAATCCTCATCACCACTCTCTCTCCTCCCTTTCTCCACCATCGCCCATGACCTCTCTCTATGTTCTCATCTCTCTCTCTCTCTCTCTCTCTCTCTCTCTCTCCTCTCTCCTCATCCCTCATCTTCCATGACCTCTCTCCTTATCCCTCATTGCCCATGACCTCTCCCCTCATCCCTCATCGCCCAAAACCTCTTTATCTTTCCTCATCACCCATGACCAATCTCCATCTCCTTATTGCCCATTCCACATCGACTCATGTCTCTCACTCTTCCTCATCGCCCATTCCTCATCTTGATCGCCAACTCTTCTGTTCATCATGTTCTCGTTTAAATTCTGTTTAAAACGTTCTTTATCTCTTCGCAATCAGAGTTTCCCTTGATATTTTACAAAGAAAACAAGAAACAATTTGTTTTCTCGTAAAACTTAGTCAAACTTCAAGTCAAAAACCGTTAAATTGAACACCAGAATGATTTTATGAAGAAAAATGAGTTTTATCATTTCGTAGACTAACGATAACCAAAACTGCAACTTCAAGCGAGTGGACTATTTTCCGAGAAGTCGTAAAACGTGTAAGTCATAAAATGGTCAGAAAACAGCTTAAAACATAAAACAGCCCAGTTACAACTTAGAACGTAAAGCGGTACAGTCTCAGTGCTGTTTACCTTGCTTGGAGAGGATAATGGAAGAAAACATGATAATGGAAGATTTTTGGAAAGGATAAACTCAAATCTTGACAAATAAGGAAGGATTGGAGAAAATTGAAAATATGGACCACAGGAAAAAATAGAAACATGGCTGCCTCTAGAGGAATATATAAACAAGGTTGAGATAGAGAAGAAATAAAGAAAAAAGTTAGCTATTGAAACTCTCTGCAATTAGAAACTTAGGCTTTATTTTTGTTTCTTGCTAAACGAGTTGTGACTCATATAGGTTTTCTAGACGTAGGTGGTTATTCATAAACAGAAAACAAGTTTTCAACGAACTACTTAACCATTCTCGTAAAACCAACATACGGAGACTGAAACTCAGACAGAAGGTCAGGATCGACAAACTAAATCACAAAATGGGCAATGGCCTAAACGCGGCCAGGAACGTAAAGAAACCCAGAAGGAGTCTATTTGCTTACTTTCCATAGGGGGTGGACATACACGAGGAGGAGAAGGGTAAAACAAGGAAGCATAAGATAAAGAGGCAAACCTGAATCTCCGAGAGAACTAAGGTATTTACAACTTGGAAAAAACTGAAATCAGACTTGGAAATTTTGTAGGAAAGTATTGAGTAGCAACAATGCCTAATAGATTGCCGCAAATTTAGAGAACTTAGATTCTAGGTCGTAAACTTAGTCTTAGTTGATTTTCTCTATCTTTTTCATACGACCAACGGCATTAAAAAATTACGTAAGACAAACCGATGGTTTTTCCGACAAAAATTGTAAAAACGCATAAGTCATCAAACGGTCTGAAATGACCTAAAACACGATAGAAGCCACTTACTGTTTAAAGCGAGAACAGGCCCAGAAGCAATGGCGATTTACTCGATTTGAACAGAGAAAAATGGAAGAAGAGGATAAATGTCAAGTTTTCGAGATAAACATGGATTTTTGGGAAGATAAAAAAAAGATCTCTGAAAAGGATAAACTCGAATCAAGGCGAAAAAAGAAACACGACCGAACTTGGAGGATTATATAAAGAAGACCTAGTTGAAAAGCACATAGAGAGAAACTTTTAGCAATTTAGGCACATAGAGAGATTTTTGGCATTTTAGTTTTTGTTATCGAGCTGCGACTCAAGTTAGGTTTAGGGCTTATGTGGTTAAAACTAGGAAACTCACTGAAAGCTCTTGCAGCCGTAGCTATGCTCTTACGCTGAGCTGTAAACTCGCAACGCTCTTACGCTGAAACAAAATAATAAGATCTTTCTCTTTACTCGCAAATTCGTATTCATTATCTCGTGTTTTGTTACTCATTATTTAATCACTTGTCATTGGATTAGCATATTTCCAGGACCTCAAGGAAAGTAAGAGATTTTTTTCTTTTCTCCGTTTACGAAAATCGACAGTTTGGATTTTGGTTCCCACACTGACTTGTTCCTAACAGTCTACTTAAAGCCGACTCATTCCAAATTGTCAACCTGAAAACTCCCGAATATCAAAATCCCCTCATCATCCTTTAATTGACCTGGATTAATGAAAATTGCTTTCCCCAAAATCGTTTAGAAACCCTAGAAGGTTGCAGAAAGAAGAAGTCAAGAAAATCGAGCACGCATCTCTAACTGCTGTACTTCTTCCGAGAAACGTTCGAAGAGACTGAACTGATCTCTCTGAAATCGCTCAACTCCCAAAACTACTGGTGAAGATGAAAACATAGCAAAATGGAAGATCGTATCCCTTACTGCTAGATCGTCTTCTGAAATATAAGACTTCAGAAACATTCAAGTGTCTCCCCTGTCGCAACATATCTTGTGATTTCCCCAAATTATTTAACTACACTTACTTTGGAAAATGTACTCAAAAATTCCTCGAGTCAATCTTGCGGAAACGAGAACAATTTTGATGGAGTTGGAATCACGACAATGTTTTATGAGACAACTTTTGTAAAACCAAACTTGACAACGACTTACGAACTAGGTTTTATAAAATTAATTTTGACAACATATACAAAACGAAGATAAAACTCCATAACATTTTACAAAATAATTTCGTAAAATAAAACCTGTCAACATATTACGAAACAGTCTTCATAAAATTAACTCAGAAACATTTTACGAAAATAATCTCGACAACATTTTATGCATGAACTATCATAAAATTAAGTTAGAAAACATTCTTAAAAAAACACTTTGAAAACTCCACATTTTATGAAACGACCTTAAGAAAATCAAACAAATTCATGCAAAACGGTTTATTGAAAACAAAGGAGCATAAGAGGGGCTAACAACAGGACCTGATCGCCCACAGTGTAGCAAGTCTAGCTCTTCGCTCATGTGATGTCATGACCTGGCATGTTTCTTCCTCTTAGCCCAGTTCTCTTTTCCACAAGTCGTCGCTCGCTTCTCCTCACCTTTTCGACAATATAAGAAGTGTACTTGATCATTTTCGTATAACCAATGGTACGAAGAAAACAAAAACAGAAACTTAGTTCGTAGGTTTGCAATCCCTTCCTCTTTTAGATGTTCTCTTCAAAGTATCGTTGACGACCAAATCATACGAGAATAAGAATCGCTTTGTGAAGTTCCATAACATTGAGTCTAAAATGGCTATTCATAAACACCAAACAAGTTTTCGACAAAATAATTAATCATTCTCATAAAACCAACGGTACGGAGACTGAAACTCAGATAGAAGGTCAAGTTCGACAAACTAAATCACAAAACAGGCAGGAGCCTAAATGCAGCCAGGAATGTAGAGAAACCCGGAAAGAGGCAATTTTCTTACTTGCCGTATGGGGTTGTCAGACACTTCGAAAAGAAGGGTAAAACAAGGAGGCAAAACAGAGAAGAGGAAAAACCCAAATCTTTGAGAGAACTAAGGTATGTCCTACTTGGAAAATTTTAAAATCAAGCCTTGACATTTTGTAGGAAAGTAGTGAGAAGCAAAAATGCCTAAGAGATTGCCGCGAATATAGGGAATGTAGAATCTAGGTGGTTAATCTAGTGAACTGTTGTTGAGTCAAAATCGGTCATCGCAAAATCAAAGGTTAAAATCTTTTGTAAAATTGTGCCTTTGGCAAATACGAGCCGTAAATGCCGAAGAAACTATATGACATTAGCCAAACATATTTGCATAAGGATACAAGAACAAACTTCGTATATTACATCCTGGACAAGGAAAAAAAAATTATATCCAAATATGAAGTGATAAAAAAACAATCATACATAAGGTTTTTACGAGAAATGATAATTTTTACAAAACAATCTTCAATAAAATAAAATTCAAAAATCTTATGTGGAAAAAATCCATAGGGAAATTTATGAGATAATTTTCCGCAAAATAGCTTTCGGAAAATTTTTACGGAAAAACTTGTGTAATGTACGAGGCCACAAGCTCTGGAGGTGAGGATCCGAAAATTAGAATTAGGAAATTCTTGTTAGCTCTAGAAGATGTTCAGGTTGAGTCTACAGAGACTCAACCGCATGATGTTACAAAGCATAGCATTTTAAACATCAAGTAAGAAGGGTTGATGTCAGACCACCATAGAGATATCGTTTCAATAATATGGTGGTTTATTCACTTTAGGTTGCAGAGGAAGGGTATACTTATGAACAATCCACTTACATGGAAGCTCTTTCTAGTCTTGATTCTGAGGAATGGTATGCTGCAATGGGAGACGAAATAAAGTCTCACGGGAAGAATCATTAGTGGGATCTGGTCACATTACCACCAGAGAGAGGAGTTGTTGCATGCAAATGGGTATGTGACAAGAGGGTTTTTATGTATTTCAGTGAAAACTCTATCAAATTAACCCTACGAACTACTCTTTCCAAGAGAGGTCAAATTATAGTATTTAAGGATTGAATCAACATGGAGCGTAGGCACACAATAAACTCAATACAGTCACGATTAAACTAGGCAAAATAGATTAATAAGCAGTAAATAAACTATAGGAGATAATTGATTGATTGGTAAGTAAACATTAATAATAAATAGCTAGATCTAGGGTTTCAGGCAAGTGGATTATAGAGGATAAAAGCTAAGGGTATTAATCATAGAACTAGTCCGATGTCTCAGCTCTCACCTGTTGACACGGAATAACCGTCGATCGATGGCAATGATCTTGCGTCGATCGATGGTCTCTCGAGTTAACTAAATTAACTAAATCAACTCTCGTTTGTTTCTAGCAACCTAGCTCAACAGAATTAATTCTGGTAGTAGACCATGCTCTCGCTTGCGTCTAACTATCCTATGATCAGAGTTTCTAGTTAGCTACTCTAGAATACAAGCAATAAACACAATTCTATTGATAGATCTAATAATTATGCTAACAATTCTATTGTTTGGATCATCCATTAATACCATTAATAAACTATAAACTAACAAGAGATCTACTCATACATGATATTTGTCACAAAAATCATAGATGAATAGAATATATATAATATAAAGAACCAAAGGAGTTCCAGGAGGAATCTGAAGGAGTTCCTCCCTTCTCTTCTAATCCTAGAACAATGAATAGAATAAAACGTTGCGTAGCCGTCAACAATGGCTTAGAAAACATATAAATAGGGTTTAAGTCGTCCAAGGGCATTCTGGTAATTTTTGATGGCTTCTTGGCTTAAGTCAGCCATAAAACATGCCGGGCCTGTCTTCTGGGATCACCGTCGATCGACACCAATGCTGTGTCATCGATAGACACTCATTCATCTTCTCGACAACTTCCACTCGCGAGGCAGACATACCACTATCCAGTAAAACAAGCATAACTTTATCTCTAGGATGCTGATTGACCTCAAACCGGTGAAATTGGAAAGCTAACTCAAATATATATCTTATGACAAACTATCATCTCAATCTCACCGTGGGAAGGTCTCCATCACCGTGGGAAGGTCTCCATACATAGCTAAACATCTACCGTATCTGCGTAGTTCTGCATCTCTAAAAGCTCCAGAATCACCAAAGTTCTCCAGAACATACCTGAACCTGAAAATACTCTAAAACATACTCCAAACACATATAATAGACTCTAAATAGGGCTGATATCATGGCTCAATAGTGGTAAATATCATGCCTTATCAACTCCCCTAGACTTAACCTTTTGCTTGTTCTCAAGCAAACAAAGCCTATGAAAGAGGTTTTGAAAAGCAGAGACTCACATAATGTCTAAGTGTAACTATCACCCTACTTTGTTACAACCACATCCTATCAAGTCAATCACAAAGAAACTTTATATACCTATCCTAGTATAACAACCAAATCCATTCTACCAACAATTTAGCAAATACTAGCTTGACTGACCCCTCTACTAACCTCATTTCTTTGCATAAAATAAAGGTGCATGCTTTACCCTGGGAGTATCGATCAAAGGACACATGGACTCTTACCTCTGCAAGTATCTGAACAACCAGGCACAAAGTCTTCTCTAATTTCTTTCTTCCCTCTTTTCTCACTTCTCTGAATCATTATGGATCTCAAACTTAGTGGACAATGATGTCATCTTATTTTCGATTTTCTCTTCTTTACTTTCATTTTCTTTTTTCTTTTTATTTCTTTTTCTTTTTGCGCAAAGTTGAAGGCGAATAGTGGGGTCACTTGTAATTTACCTACCCCTCGCTTCCAACATTGTATGATTATTCCTCTGAATTAGAATAATCAGGTTGTTGGTAATGTACCTACCCCTCTGCATCTCGGGATGTCGTCTCAATCTTTTAAGCTTTTAAGTAGATGCTGAAGAGAGAGAGAGAGAATGGAACCAAAGGTGTAATGATTTGTACCTACAGACTTGCAGAAGGAATCCGATCTAGTGTATACCATTCCCCAAAGCAAGCAAATAATGTCAGGATTAGTGTTAGAAATCAGCTTCGGTTCCTTCAAACTTTCTAAGCAAGTGTTATATAGTGGCATGATGATCCACTTTGGTATCTATAGTAATCTCTGCAAACAACCTTCTAAGAATGATGCTAAAGTGTGGTTAGTCAATATTAAATCTTGATCATAGTCCCATTCTTGGTTCAATAAAAAATTATGAAAAACTTATATATATATATATAGCAAATAAAAATCAAAACAAATCAAATAGCGTTAGCGAACCTCCCCCAAACTTAAATTACACTGTCCCCAGTGTAATCCGCCCTGGATTGGTTAGGAATAATTTAAATCATAAGTAAGTAATTAAGTAGGAAACTCGATACCTCTCTCTCTGTAAGAGAGTGTCGATCGATGTTACGAAGTTGATGTCGACCGATGGTCATGATCCATGGTCAATCGATGTTGATTCTTCAAAATCAATTGATGATACACCTGTAAGTTTCTACTCTTCTTTTTATATATATATATATATAAGTATAAAACTCAAAATAGAGCACAATATTAGTAAACCTCCCCCACAGACTCTTCTTCTTTGTCTATCATCTCATCAATAAGGAGTTCTCGAAGCTTTGCAAATGGCTGCGAGAAGCATCGGCTCACACTTTGTACTTCATGACACCATCTGAGAAGTGGGGAATCAATGATAACTGAGGACCTTCCTTGGTCCTTTTTCTCTTCTTCCAATTCTTCCTCTTCTTTCCCTCAGACTTGTCTGATTTCGTTGTGGTGTCCCTTTCAAAACGATTTCCACACACATCAAACCCATTATGCTCTGATACGCGCCCGGTGTCGATCGATGGTATATGGTCGGTGTCGATCGATGGTGTCTGGTAGGTGTCGATCGATGATGCTTCTGCTGGCCCTTCATCGACTTCACCTCTACATCTTGACCCTCTCTGAGAAGCTACTGCAAACATATGATCATCAAATACCCCATTGTAGGAACCTAGATGCGTACTTCTATCTGGTGGGATAGGAAATTCAACTTCCAATATAGGACAAGGAACCACAAACTTCACATGTTCATGTATCAACTTCACTCTTTTGTGAATCCCAACAGCTTTTTCTACACAAATAGGTGGTTGCAAATGTTTTGGAATAGCAAAATATGAACCCTTGGACTCGTGCATTCTCTACTCAACCGTTTCTGGTTCAATCATGTATCCTGGCTCTTCGTCCAATGATGGGTGTCGATCGATATCAAGTGGTGTTTGTCAATCGGTTCTCTCCTTTGGGTGTCGATCGATGCTCTGCTTCAATGTCGAGTCTTCAATGTCGTGAGGACAACTCGAACTATCAGGGATTTCAAGAGGTGTCGACCGACAAAAGGGGTTAGTGTCGATCGATGTTGAGGTCTTATTGTCGATCGATGTTGAGGTCTTTGTGTCGATCAATGCTAGGATCGGATCACTAATATCAGCTTCTTATGCCCTGCTCGGCTCTCCATATCCATCTTCCTCTTCTTCCTCTACCATATATCTCAGCATAGATTCCATCTAGATCTTCATATTTGCTTCAGTATCATAGAGAAAATTGGTGAGGAAGGCGTTTGTGATGTCATTCCATGTAGCGAGAGATCCTGGTGGTAACCTCTTGAACCAACATGCTGCTTCTCTAGCAAGAGAGTATGGGAGTAGTTTGCAGAAGTAATAATCTTCAGAGACTCCATTGCACTTATTGGTCGATGCTAAATCATCGAATGATTTGAGGTGGTCAGTAGGACATTCATGAAGAAGACCATGAAAAGGATGCTGACCCACAAGAGAGATGTATGCATGAGGCAGCCCAATGTCATTCCTCTGGATTTCAGAATGACGCATAGCATACTTCTTAGCATATAAATCTTTAGGTATGTTGTAATCTCTAAGTTCCTTTTGTCGTTCAATCCCAGCATTCACAGTAACAACAGTAGCATCAGGGATTGCAGTCCCCTGTGCATGAATTAATTATCCTGCTATGTTGCACGCGCGACCTTTTTCGTCTCGTAAAATACCATTCTTGTCAAAACTCAGTATTACTACTTCAACCTTCTTTGTCTTCTCACGAGTAGTGTCGATGGTCGAAGAGTGGTTGGTGTCGATCGAAAGCTAGTTGTTGGTGTCGATCGATGTCATTGTGTTTGTATCGATCGTCGATGAAGTATTGATGTCGATCGATGCTCGCTTCTCTTTGAGTTTGAGATGAAGAATTTGGGTGCAACAAAGTTCTTCAGAGATAGGGAGAAGAAGAAGTTGTTTTTATAACAAAATGCCTACATTAATAAAGTGCTAATAAGATTCATGATGTCTTCATGTAAACCTATCAGTACTATGTGCACTTCAAATCTTCATCTCACCATTTATACGCTTCAGTCTGAAGAGGAGATAAAATATATGTATTGGTTCCTTATGCTAGCTCGGTAGGAAGCTTGATGTATGCAATGGTCTACACAAGACCAGATCTTGCAAATGCAGTTTATGTAGTTAGCATGTTTATTGGACAACTGTTGAAGGAGCATTTGACAGATGTGAAGCAGATTTTTTGGTACTGGAAAGGTACATCTGATGCTGGTCTCATCTATGGATGCAACAACCCACAACTGGTAACAGCCTATTATGATTATACAAGAGATGTGGACAGCAGAAGATCTATAATCAATTATGTGTTCACTTTGGGTGGTTCTATGGTTAGCTGGAAGGCGACTCTACAGTCAACAATGACTTTGTCTACTAGTGAAGCAGTGTATATGGCGTTGACAGAAGCTGTCAAGGAAGGAATATGACTCAGAGGAATGGTTATGATCTCGGTTTGCATCACGATCAGGCTACTATGTATTACGAGAGTTTGAGCACTATATATTTAGCCAAGGATTAGGTTCATCGTGAGAGAACAAAGCATATTGATGTGAGGTATCACTTCTTGAGAGATGAGAAGAGAATTGAAGTAATGGCATAAGTAGAAGAGGGGTAGGGGTCAAGGTTACGAGCTGGGTAGTGCATCTCATCTATTTCAGGACAAAGGCGATGAGGGCAAAGCAGGCCACCTTTCCATCTGAAACAGATTCTATAGGTGCAGTTGCATGAAGAAAGTAGGTTCCTTATAACAAGTTTAATCGTTGCTTGGACTTGTTAAGCATCTCAACATGTTAATCTGGCCCTAATGGACATCTGGCCCGTTGGGGCATGTGGTCTGAAATGACATATGGACCATTGGGGCATCTGGTCCGAATGGACATCTGAAGCAAAGAGAGTGATGGTACATCTGACGTAGAAGAACGCACCTGATACATCTGGCACTTATGGCGCATCTCGTATATATGGCGCTGGAGAGAGCATATGTTACATCTGACGCTGATGGCGCATCTGGTACATCTAGCGCAGAGAAGCGCATCTGGTATACTTGGCACTTGAAGGTGCATCTTATACATCTAGTATCAGGAGGATTGAAGTCAAGGTGGAGATTTGTTGATATGCCTTGAATATGGATGTTACATATAGGCGATGGATGTTGCATCATTTACGTCATACTGACTTGGTTGCATCAAGAGCGCTGCATCAAGTTATTATGGATGTTATATGTGATTGTGGGCTTAGGCCGATGAGTCTGTATATTCTAGGGTTATTAGATGTGGGATACTACTATATATATATATATATCTTACATTCGAAGTAATCGTAAATTTGCACTCGATAAACTCAATATCGTCTCCAATAATAAGATATCTTCTTTTTCGTGAACATATCCAAGTTGGTGAACCACTTTAAACTTCTTTGTTGTTGTTACATCACTTTATTCATTTTTTCGCATATGTTCCTTCGCACGTTTGTTACAACATATTGGATATCAGAACAATTTTGGTTATGGATCTGAAGAGGATTCGATGTATATGTTATATATGTATGATCTATATTGTTAAAACCATAATTTATTTTTCTGCTAAATAATTAAGTTTTTCTACAACTGTAAAATTATATTTTATAATATCTTAAAAGTATTTTTTGTCAAAATTAAAAAATTACATTTTACCAAACTCATACAATTAATTGACAAAATCATAAGATATTGTTTACTTGTGAAAACATAAAAATTTAATTTTCTACTAAACAATAAAAAGTTTATGCAAAAACCGTACAATTACATTTTCAAATTTCAAATTTACTGAATATTATTTTAAATAATAACTTTTTAATTTATATAAAATGTATGATTAACATAAAATATTCATTTTGCTAATTTGTCATAAGATATGTCTAGATATAATTACAAATGCACAATCAAAAAGCATTATACTATCTAATTATCAAAACTAATTTTTGAAATGTATAAGCATATTGCAGTTAGTTGTAGATCTGGATACAATATCTAGATACACAAACTACATAGATGAACACATCCTACAACAATCTAAAGAGCGCAATTTATTGTTATCATTCTGTTGGTTTTTTTTTTTGGTTTTCACATAGAGAATGAAGGTTTAATGATTATGAGTTTAACAAGAGGCAGACATCAACTGAACCATAATGATGGCTGAATCTCAAATCCAAAAATGTTACTCAAGAAAATTACAGAAAAATCAAGATTTCTAAAAAGGTAATAATTAAAGAAGATATAGAAGAACATACATTTCAACATGACTCTGTGATGTGGCCTAGGAAGACACTTAGACACAAACATAGTAATGTTTGCAAATCCACATAGAAATTTGTATTGAAAACACATATATGGATTATGTTCTCAATCTTTATACTCTCTCTCTCTATAGAACCTATAAGTAGAAAACTACCACTTCAAGAATGTGAAGTAGTCAATATGAAGTTCTAGGTAGTGATTAAGCACATCCACTAATTAATATCACAACTAACTATTTTAACCACTTGTAACCAATGTTTAATTACTTGAAAATAGAGTATATATATATATACATATATATATATATAATGTACACACATAAAATCAATATACATATATATTCATTCTCTCACACTCTCATTGTAATAACCCTCACGAACCAATGAATTTTTGGTTGAGAAAAATTTTGCTTGACCAGTTTGGAGTTGGTCGATCAGAATTAAAATAAAATCGACCCGGTGAATTAATGTCTCGACGAGACTGTCGTGTGGTCGAAAGACCTTCCGTTGATAGATCTGGTCGAGTTTTTATTATTATGGTCGATTTATTTTCAAGCTGTATGAGTATATCTGAAAGCAGGACGAGAACCGAAGGACGATAAATATTTAGTTAGAAACTGTTCGGAAATATCAACGAGCTTCATAAAGTGCTGACCCGTCTTATGCCATGCACCTTCCTGCTTGATTTGCTTCTGTAGTAATTGGAACATGCAAGTCACAAGCTGCTTGATGTGATTGCTCATTAATTCAGTCACATGATTATCACCAGCTGCTTGCAGCTTTCTTCATGGGAGAGAAAGGACAGCAGCTTGCTGCTGAGAGTAATGAAGCAGTTTTCCACATGTCTTCTTTTAACCTTTCTTTGTCATGAGTTAAACCCTGAGCTGAAGCAACCCCTTATGTTATAAAACACCTTCATCTCTCCTTCTGGTCGTCCATAACCTGCAAGAAAAACCATAGAAATTTTAGAGAAAATTCAGACAGAAAAAACAGAGAAAAATTATGGAAAAATCAGAGAATTAAACTGGAGCATGGCTGACCCTTCTCACCATCTGGTGTCTTGAATCAGTGAAGTATGGTGTATGTAAGATCTAAAGGATTTGTGATTTTGTTCAGATCAGTGTTAGTAAAGCTGCATGTCTGGAGTAAAAATCTAATCTCTGTTCTGATCATGTTTGAACTGATCCTGTCCTAAGCCACCTTTTCTGAACTGAACTGATCTAATATAGTATGAGTAGAACCAAGCTTGGACCAAATTGATTTAATTGGTTAGCTTAAACCAAACTGCCGGAATATCAATGTTCTGAACCGAACATATTTGATTTTGTCTAGTACTGAGCTGAGCCATGCTGTCAATGGTCTGAACTTGTCTTGAACTGATCTGGTCTGAGTAGAACCAAGCTAAGCTGTTGTGAACTGATTAGAACCGGACTTAACTGAGATGAGCTGAGCTGTTATAAACCGATTTAAGTTGTTATAGCTTGAACCGAACTGATCTTGAGATCAAACCACTCTGTTTCAGGTCAGTGTCGAGAGAAGCTTGAAGGATCAACCAGATTCATCAAGTAGAACCATGTTCTGTCTAGTTAAGAACTTGATCATGGACTGATCATTTTTTAGAACCGTTAGTGAACTGAATAAGTTGATGATCTGAGCTGAGTTTAGTTTCTGTTTTAACCGAACTGAATAATCTTGAATCCAAACGTCCTATCTTGGTTCAGCTGGTCGGAGAAGTCTAAAGATCAGTCCGGGTAACCTTGTGGACATTCTGATCAGGAGTGAAGTGGAGTGTGATTAGCTTGAGCTTGAGCTCGAGTCTAGTCTTCCTTAGCCAGTCTCATGGATTCAATGGTGAGTCTAGATAGATGATTGATGAGTTATGAATAAGTATAGCATTATTGCATACTAAATATGTTTGATTGATTAAGTATAGTCTCTTAGTCTATAATTGAATGTGATGTGTTTACTTATGTAAACACTTCAGAAATATTATGAATTATTATTTGAGGTTTATCCCGAGCCTTAGTACTTGTTCTCAAGTACTAATATATAAGTATATTATTAAGTATATGAGTATAAATAATATGAAGTCTTATTGTATACTCACTCTCCCAAACTTTCCACATTGCCGAAAATTGGTCCTGCGATATGGAACAAGGTCACAAAGACACGATGATGGGGTCGCGCCCTGGAGGTCGTGTAACTGCATGCAGCGTTAGATGTTCGATCTTAGAATATCTGATGGAGATGATGATTATATTTATTTTCCCGCTAGGCTCGGTTTGCCTTGGAGGTTTTCCGGATCTAGTATGTATATATATATATATATATATATATATATGTATGAGTATATATGCATGAGTGAATGACGGGTATCGTGGAGGTGATGTTTAAGATAAGATTCACATTGATGGAATGAAATGCCTTATATTATATGAGTTATGGAATATGATTCCACTGCATACAAATGGTGTCGATTGCTCGGAATATTATTAATATGTGTTGGGGTACGTGATTAGACTCACTGAGTAAACTAGTTACTCATGACTCATTTGTGATGCAGGTTACTAGTAGGTGGGAGACCTTACTCTAGGACGGGAAGGAACAGCATTAGTCAGTGGTAGTTTTATTATCCTTGCAAAAGTTGTTTTGATTTATCCTATGTATAAATTTTGTTTATCAAAAACCTCTAGGTTAGCCTTTAAATGTTTTTGTAAGATGCTTCTGAAAGCATAATTATATAATGTATAAAGATTGTTTTAAAGTACGGGTTTCCATGTGATGTTAGTTCTTGTCCGGAACGAACTAACTATCAGGTATTGCTTGGTCGGGTTGAAAAGCCTTAAGTGATATCTGATAGGAGCGTCAATGTTCTCAGATTGCTAGTCCAAGGAATTTAGAAATATATAAGAACCTTGGGTCGGATTTCGTGGAGCATTGACCGTGTTATTTTCGGTCATCTACGATCGGGGGTGTCACACTCATTCTCTTGTTTTTCATACACTAACTCTAATTTCTACATAGTATCAGAGCATTAAGGTTCTGAAAGACTCAATTTTCGCAAAATACACTCAAACTTCTTAAAAGCCATTGATGGAGAATCAGAAGAAGATTGCTCTACCTGTTGTTCTTAAAGGGGATAACTATCTTATTTGGTCAAGAACCACAAAGAAATCCCTAAGAAGCAGAGGTTTGTGGGAGTACATTGAGACCTCTCAAGAATTTTCTAAGGACAAGAAGGATATTGAAGCTGATGAAGGAGCAGTGGATTCTCCTCACACCAAATCTAGCACCATCAAAGAGGATTCCAAGTGGATCAAGGAAGATCAGCTCATGCTTGTTGTTCTCCAGAGCTCTCTGGAGCAGTTTATCCTTGCAGATTATTCCCATACTGAAACTGCAAAGGAACTTTGGGACATTCTTATGAAAGTGTATGGTAACACCTCTAATATTTGTCGAAGTTATGAGGTGAATAGAACTTTGAATGAACTTCAAAAGGGGATAAATCATTCAAGAACCTATTTGGTAACTTCAGAGCATTGTGGGAAGAGCTGCAGATGCTTAAACCACTTACCACTGACGTAAAGGAGATGATGGAGAAGAGAGATCTGGACCAAGTCTTTGGTCTCCTCCTTGCACTAAAGGGCTCATTCAATGGATTGGTCCATCAGATTCTAAGGTTTGAAAAACTTCCAACCTTGAGTGAAGTATGTTTGATGATTCAAAAAGAAGAATGATCAAGAGGTCTCTTTTAAGGGACCAGTGAGACAGCTCATGTAACCTATGGAATTTCTCAGCAAACATACATGAAGAATGTTTGGTGTGACCATTACAAAATGAAGGGATACACCAAGAAAAAATGTGGATTCTTCATCCACACCTGAAATCTAAGGGGCTTAGAGGAACTAGCCAAACATCTAGAGGAAATGCTGGGACATTTAGAAGCTCTCATCAAAAGCATCACCAAGTTGACTGAATCTGGCAATAGTTTGTCTGCCACTAAATCCCATGAGGATATTATCAGATATTTTGATGCTTTTCATCACATGATTAGTGACTCAGAGTTGTTGACTAGTGACTCAGAGTTTTTGACTAATGTTAAACCACACTATAGAAAGGTCATCATCGCTAATGGGTAAGATGTCGCTATTAGAGAAATTGGTGATTGATAGCTGTTTAGAAAGAACACTAAGGCCTTGTATATGCCTGAGTTTACAGCTAGCTTATTGTTAGTCAAAAGGCAACAAAGGACCTTGAGTGTTTGTTTGTTTTGTAGTCCTAACGATATGTGGTTTCAGGATACTAATTCAGGGAAAACTATTATAACAACCCGAATTTTGTAAAATATATTAAAACTGATTTATGTTTTTTTCTTTTCTTTGTATAATCAGACCAATTGGTTTACTTAACTTATTTTAAACCAAAACCAATCCCACTTTTGTTATCCATCGTGTACGTGTGTGCAAGTGTATATATATATTTCCCCTTCACTTGACCTAGCCGCACTTAAAACCACGCCTCAACTTGATCACCATCTCCCTTCTTTTCCTAAGCTTCATGAACTCTATCTCCCATTCTCTCGGCTTCTTCTTGCACTCTCATCACTAGAAACTCTATGTCAGGAGCCACCTTTATTTGATCATTTCTATGGCGTTCCATGATCGAGACAAAGAGAGAACGTGAAGCCGGAGCCACTTATTACGCCACTTCTCGACGTCACCAACCACCACGGCCTAGCACCGGAGTTGGAGCAGGCCATTGGAGATCCATGCTGTCCTTGTACAAGTCGCCGCTATTCATTGCCGGCTCGATCCGAGCAAGTGAGATCACGGTCTTACTTTTCTTGCGCCCTAAGTCTCATTTTATCCACTTTCAATTGATCTCTTAGCATCACCAACTAATCGTGAGCCAAGGTTAAGTGCACCTCTTAATTATTCCTTGTGTCACAAGCTATGCCTTAGCGTGATGATCATTAGTGCTAATGATTATTATTTCTTCTTGTTATGGTTTTTCCATTAATCAACAATATTAATGCATTGGTGGGTGTGACATCACGGCAACATCACTCGCGTGATCTACGTTTGATCTTGATCTGTGGAAACCGGAAAACCGAATTGATATAAACAATAATACTAAAGCGATGTTAAGGAAAGACACGAATCAAAATACGAATTAAAACCGATATGGAATACGCATTTGTAATAAAGATGGAGGCGAGATATGATCTCTTTCCTTAACTCTAAATATTCGCTTCGTAGTGAGACGGAACTGTGCGAATACCGAGTCTCAGGATACAACCATGGTTAGCGATTCACGCTTCACTCGTGAATGCTCTATCGAACTATAACTACGAAACACTCTCGACTATAGACTTACGCTAAGGGGTTTTTTGCTGGTTTCGCTTTGAGAAAAGTATGAAAAACGTGAGAAATGAAGGAGGAGGAGACGAGCTATTTAAAGAGAAGAATGAGATTTGATTTTCGCAANGAAATGAAAGAGGAGGAGACGAGCTATTTAAAGAGAGGAATGAGATTTGATTTTCGCAACTGTTACGAAAATATCCCGAAAATCTTGGGAGTAATGCGTTGAGAAACTTACTCCGCAAGATCTCTCTTATGTTGACTCGGTTATGATCCATTTCGAACAAACAAACTTCATGTCGTTTTTAGACAAAAGTCATGCTGTTTTTTTGGAAATAAAATGGCAAAACGTTGGGCTTAACTTGGTCCAAAAAGAATCTTATTGGGCCGGAGGCCCTCCACCAAGACCCAAGACCCAAGATCCAAGACCCAAGCCCAAGCCCACGCCCACGCCGAGCCGAGCCGAGCCGAGCCGAGCCGAGCCGAGCCGGGACGGACGGTGGCGGCGGCGCGCGCGTGGGGAGCCTTCCTCTCACCCAAGCCATTTAACATATGGCATGTGAGTGTACATTTATATACTACTCACTCTCACTTTGATTCTCCGATGTGGGACTCTTTTAAACCCCATCATGCCAATTAACTTGGGCATTTAAACACTAAGCCCAAACATTTCTTTTCACAATTTTACTTGAAGCCCAATGGCTTATTTATTGATCCAACAATCCCCCACATGAATAGAAATGACTCTAAACATACACTAAATGCAGACTCAATAGACTCTAGAAACTTTCTAAACTTTACTGAGTAGACTTATACCAATGACTAGACAGACAAACTTATCGAGAGTGTTTGTGAAAAATTCACTGTGTTTGAGTTGGTGGCATTTTTAAGCTTTGAAACACTCATAGTTAATACCTGTCGGGTTTACTTTACCAGAAGGTGAACATGATGTCTTGAACCAACCGGTGTTTTATGGAGACCGAGACAACAAGCATAACGCAGCTTCATTTTCTCGTAGAACTTAGTTCTCTATTGTGTTCGTTGTGGCCCTGAACTATTCCTGGTTTTCATGAGTGAATTTAGAGAATATAGCCTTACATTTATTCTCCTAGAAACGGCCCCATTTCACACTCATTAGGTGATTAACCATGAAAATTATTGAGTAATACTCCGCTTTAGAAGCTATGGAATCATTAAAAGCTTATGCTTATCCTTGACACATTCGTTAGCACTTTTATCATCTTTAGGAGCTGGGAATAGACTACTTTGTCTCAAAGTGCTTGTCGTAGATTTTGTTTGATTTTGTTTTCCCTTTGAACCTACGTCTTGGGATCTCCAGTCATGATAGGTAGGGTTGCAGTCAAGCATCCTCATTTGTTATAGGCTTTAAACCCATTCCTTTTGATGATTTAGCAATTATATCTCGTGGCAAGCCTTTAGTGAAAGGATCTGCTAGGTTGACAACCGATTTGATGTAGTCAATTGTGATTACACCATTTGAGATAAATTGTCTAATGGTTTTATGTCGTCTTCTGATGTGACGAGATTTACCATTATAGAGATTATTCTGAGCCCGAGCTATAGCTGATTGACTATCACAATGTATGCGTATAGCTGGTACAGGTTTCTCCCACATAGGAATATCTTCCAAAAAATTTCT